>CM038793.1:207118006-207393215 GCA_021764765.1 Vicia sativa
ATGTTTCAATCCAACGGTTGATTTTAAAAAATATTAATATTAATCCGAAGTAACGTTTTTGAGCGAGTGTAATGTCATACATTTACAGAAAAATATATTCTCTCACATGGATAATAAATTCCATATACATTTACAGGTAATGTCAAATTAAGAAAAAAAATAAATAACAAAAATAAATAACAAGTGAATCTACAATGGAAAAATAATTTTGTTTTATTAGTACTATTTATATTTAAAATAATAATTTGATCAGTGAGTAGTACTATTTATATTTATACTATTAAAAATTTACAATAAAATTGATACTATTTGAATAGAATATAATTTAAATGAATAGAATATAATTTAAAAATTTACTATAAAATTTATACTATTTAAGTTTTTTATATAAAAAAGTTATAATTTATAGAAAATAAGTAAAAAATATAAAATAAAATAAATTTTATTTTTAATTAGGAAGAAACTATTCCTCATTAAAATTCATAAACCATTATAGTCATAATATTATGGTAATACTGTTATGACTCTTGAATATTAATTCAAATAAAATATATTTACAAATACTTACAAAATGAATGATGAGAAATTTAAAATAAAATTAAAATAAACAATGAGAAATTTAATTTAAATAAAATTAAACAAAACAATTTTCATTTTGTAAGTATTTGTATAAAATAAAATTAAAGAAAACAATTTTCATTTTGTAAGTATTTTTATAGTAAATTAAATTTTATTATACTATTTCTATACTATTTTTAAATAGTATAAATTTTATAGTAAATTTTAAATTATATTCTATTCAAATAGTATCAATTTTATTATAAATTTTAATAGTAAATATAAATAGTACTACTCGATCAAATTATTAATTGTGAATATTATTTTAAATATAAGTAGTACTAATTAAAAATAATAATTTTTCATTGTAGATTCACGTGTCATTTATTTATTTTTAATTTGATTACCTGTAAATGTATGTGAAATTTATTATCCATGTGAGAGAATATATTTTTGTAAAATTTATGACATTGATTAGATAAATATATATATGGAATGATTGGTCTTGTGAAAAAAGGAAATATTTTATCATGCTTCTTTTTTAATAGTCCTTAGATTTTAAATAAATCAAAGGTTATAAATGAGTGTAATACTTAGTGTAACTAATTGGTGTAATTTTATAGTAAATTTTTAAATTATATTCTATTCATTTAAATTATATTCTATTCAAATAGTATCAATTTTATTGTAAATTTTTAATAGTAAATATAAATAGTACTACTCACTGATCAAATTTTTAATAGTGAATATTATTTTAAATATAAATAGTACTAATTAAAAAAAATATTTTATTTTTTCCATTGTAGATTCACGTGTTATTTATTTATTTTTAATTTGACATTACCTGTAAATGTATATGGAATTTATTATCCATGCGAGAGAATATATTTTTGTAAAATGTATGACATTGATTAGATAAATATATATATGGAATGATTGGTCTTGTGAAAAAAGGAAATATTTTACCATGCTTCTTTTTTAATGGCCCTAAGATTTGAAATAAATCAAAGGCTATAAATGAGTGTAATACTTGGTGTAACTAATTGGTGTAATTTGATCCTCTCTCTCTCTCTCTATATATATATATATATATATATATATATATATATATATATATATATATATATATATATATATATATATATATATATATATATATATATATATATATATATATATATATATATATATATATATATATATATATATATATATATATATATATATATCTTATATCAAAGAAATTTATGTGTTTCAAAAGTAACATATATTAGACACTTGTTTTTTAAAAATCTGATATTAATGATTAATATTAAAGTTAAATTTTTTATTTTAATTACAAAATTTCCATTATATATAACTTTTATATTTTATTTTAATAAAATAGGTATGATATAATAATTTTAATGTTATTTTTCTACCAGTGGTGGATCTTGTTTGTATCATAAATGATGTGTTTCTCTATTGAGTGGAGCTTTAGGTATTTTTGTATGATAAATTTATTTGAGTCATTTCTGTCTCATTACTCATATAAATTTTTTTATGTAGACATCCAAAACTGTAAATGACATTATATGAAATTTGAAAATAAAAAAATAAAAAAATCAAACTGTAAAATTAATACTGATCCATAATGATACTACAAAGAGTTCAAAATACATCTTTTATTAAATTTAGGTCTTTATTATAATGAAGACTTTATTACAAACCACACAACATTGATCATAGTAAAATTATTGAAGAAAATCAAAACACATATTAAGTTTAATACAAGGGAGGAGGAGGTGAACTGTATAAATATGGATTATATGGTGTAGGTGGAGACTTATAAATGTAAGGAGTTGGTGAAGGATAAGATGGAGTTGGTGACGGATAAGATGGAGATGGTGATTTGTAGATATATGGTGGAGGTGGAGACTCATAAATATATGGTGGTGGTGGTGAAGGAGATGGTGGGGGTGGGGACTTGTAGACATATGGAGGGGGTGGTGAAGGAGATGGAGGTGGTGGTGACTTGTAGACATATGGAGGAGGTGGTGAAGGCGATGGCGGTGGTGGTGACTTATAAACATAAGGTGGAGGAGGTGAAGGGGATGGTGGGGGTGGAGATTTATAGTAGTACAGAGGAGATGGTGAAGGTGAAGGTGGCGGAGGTGAGTTATAAACGTATGGAGGTGGTGGTGGAGATTTGTAGACATATGGTGGAGGTGGTGATGGAGATGGTGGAGGTGACTTGTAGACATATGGAGGTGGAGGTGAAGGGATGGAGGTGGAGGTGATTTATAGACATATGGTGGTGGAGGAGAAGGTGAAGGAGGAGGTGGAGACTTGTAAACATATGGAGGTGACGGGTATACATAAGGTGGAGGTGGTGACTTGTACACATATGGAGGTGGTGGTGGACTACTATAGACATATGGTGGGGAGGTGGAGATTTGTAAACATATGGAGGAGGTGGAGGTGAATTGTAAACATAAGGAGGTGGTGGTGATGGAGATGGTGGAGGAGGAGATTTGTAGTAATATGGCGGAAATTTGTCAACATAAGGAGGTGGTGGTGATGGAGATGGTAGAGGAGGAGATTTATAGTAATACGGTGGGAATTTATCGACGTAAGGCGATGGTGGAGATTGTGTAATTTGGAGGAATTTGTCTACATAAGGAGTTGGTGGAGATTTATAATAATATGGAGGAAACTTATTGTCATATGGAGGAGGAGATTGATAATTATATGGAGGGAACTTGTAAGCATATGGGGTTGGAGATTGATAGTTATTATATGGAGGTGGTTTGTAAGTGTAAGGTGGTTGAGGATAGTTGTCGTATGGATATTGTCCTCCATAGTAAGGCTTGTCATCATCAGCAATTGCAAAAGTAGTATAAGCAATTATGCAAAGTGCTATTGCATATATGAGTCGAGGCCATTGCCTCGCCCCAATTGAGCTTCCCATGTTCTCTCTTAGTAAGCAGCCTTATATATATTTTATTTGCTATTTAGAAGATTTGTTGTTTATGATTGCTTTAAGTACATGGATTGTAAGGCTTTATATAGTGTTATGGCCTTCAATATCTTAGACTTTTTGAAGTTTCTTGACAAAGTGGCTCAACATTTTTATTGGATATTTTGCTTTCATAGGTGATGCACCCTAGCTTTTTATATTTCAAATTGAAGTTTACGAAGTCATGGTACACCCCCGTACTTGGTAGATTTGATCAACCATTTTTATTTTATTCTTTTGAAAATTTGATAAAATATTTATAGGAAAGGAAAATGTAAACAATATTGCTTTTGTAAGGGAAAGCGACGGACTACAACTTGACCAAATATTTAGGGGTAAAAACTAATTTTATGGGGCATGTTTCTTCATGGATAAAAAATTTATTCTCAATATTTAAATTTTGAAAACTATAAATGAGAATCTTAATTATGGGTATGCTTTTAAAAAATATATGTGGTACTTTTAAAATTCTTTATAGAAATAAGATAATTATTCCAAATTTATTCTCAAATTTATGAAAACAATTCATACTCATCAATTATCTTTAAAATAAAATTATAAAAATAAAGAAATTATTTTATGGTTAATATCATTTTAACATAGGTGATTTTTGTTTTACGTCTATAATATATATTTTTTATCATCCATTGTAATATTTTTTTTATTGCTTCTAAATATATAAATTGAACACTGAATCTGAAAATAAATAAATAAAAATATTATAAGAGTAATTTACAGGGTCGACTTTGGATCAGGCAAGCAGCGTTATAAAATTTTAGGTCTCACAATTATTGTTAATGGGCTTAGTAAATGAAATGGTTATATACTAGTTAAAATACAAAGTGGACCGATGCCGTAGTGATCAGTATTATCTCCTGGGTTCGATTCCACCAGTGCTATTTTTAACAATTTTATTAACAAAGTTGCCTTATCAAGAATTGTCTTATTTTTTTGACAATTTCATCAACAAGTTGCCTTTTCAAGTTTGGTCTTATTTTAAAATCACAAATAGCAATATTTTTTAATTATTTTGTTATAATTTTATAAAATTTTAAAGCATCACTTAAATTTAATGTTATTTTAAATATTTTTTAAAAACAATTATTATTTTTAAGACATTTCATTTTTTAAAAATATGTGATTTTGATTATATTAACATTTTTATCATAAATATTTAAATAATTAAATATCAAGATTATTCGTTTAATTTGTAAAAAAATCAATTCCATAGTTTCATCTTTTATTTGGGGCCTATTTTATTTATTGGTCCCTGACCTCCAAAAAATTAGGAACCCTGATAATTTATGTATTTAAGAGATAAAACACAAATAATTTTAATATTTTAAAGAATAATTTAATTTTTTTTATAGAGGGGTAAAGTAAATTTCGCCTATATTACAAAAATATTATATATTTAATCCATTATTTTATTCCTAGTAATATTTTATACTGGAAATTAAATTATCAAACTTTAAATCAAAATAGAAAATTATATTTAGTCAAACATTAAAATGATACCATTTCATGAACAGATAAATATAGGCATCTGTTAAAATTTTAGGAACATATGCAGAATATTATCATCATATGAGTTATTTCATGATGGAATTTCTGTTGCAAATAAGGTAATCATTATATTATAATATGTTTTTTTAAATAAACCTTTGATTAAAGATATCAATTTGTATTTGTGACGATGTTTTTAACTTTCAAACAACATTGCACATTTTCAATGTCATCATTGGACCAATTTTTTTTCAGGTGTGTATACTACAACATCGTCAATAGTGTGTAAGAATAATAAAATGTAGTAATGTTTTTGAATAATAAAATGCAATGGAATTAAAGTTATTGAAAATAATTTAAGAGAGCAAAGATAGTAATATTTCATTACAGAGTTATTCATGTTTAATCAAAATTCGGCTTAATCTTGTTATGAATTCTTGATATTTTTCACTACGAATTTGAGAGCATTCATTGGTTGTGCCTACGAACCTTAATACAACCAATACCTTGAACAAACTCTAACTCAACATCATTAAATTTCTTAGAGATTTATGGTTGATCTCCTTAACCAAAAACAAAGTTTTTGATCAACTAAGCTTAATAAACCAATATCAGAGATTTTTTTTATTAATTTCAAGAATCAATAACTTAATAAATAATCGACACCACCACTTATAAAATAATACTCTCCTCACAAATGAAATTTCACTAAAAACACTGTGGCAACCAAGAGTGGAGAAAAAAAGAAAATCTCTAGAGAGAAGAGAAAGTTTAGAGAGAGAAATTCCAAATAAATATGAAGGTGTTGGAAAGTGGTGTGATTTCAAGGGAGGAAGTCGCCCCTTTTTTTGATAGGTAGAAGTCACCCTTTTATATAGCAAACGAAATCACTCTAAATGGAAATGATCAATAGGCCTAATTAATAATTTAATTGATTTGCATAATAGATTACTTTTAATGATTATGACTATTATGCTCTTCAAAATGGAATATTCTATTTTAGATTCGTTGTCATTCGATTAGGTGTTTAAGAAAAGTATTGAGGCGCAAGTTTGGTCTATTTTAACTGATTATATTATGTGTTAACCGATTAATTTAGGCAAATTTTTACCTCTAGACATTGTTAGAGTTCTCAAGCTATTTGTCATATTTTATATTATATTTTTCTCTTTAGAAAATGGTTTTTAGTGTGTGTGTGCGGGTTTGTGTGTGTGCGTGTGGGTGTATGTGTGTGTGTGAGTTGTCTTAATATTTTTAAGTTGTTGTTTCACTTATATAATATTTTTGTTGCCTTAAACAAATTGTTACGTCTTGATGACTTGATGAGTTTTCACATTGACGAGGTTTCACATCTTTTCCTTTTTTGATGAGCTTCCACATGTTTTTATTTTTAGTAAGACTTATAAGATTTGTCACTTGTATTTTAGTGTTATATGCTTTGTTGTCATATATGCATCGTCTTCATCAAAAATCAATTATTACCTGCAAGCACATATATCTACAAATTGTATTGGACAAAAGCCTTGGTTGTTAGAGACAGTGTGAATGCTATCAACATGGAAGCATTTTTGTGGAACCTGAGACTTAGTCTTATTAGTGAAAAGGGGTTAATATTTTGGCAAAAAGGATGTTCTTCTTGGATTAAAAAATGCAAATTTGGAGAAGTGTTCTCATTGTATAGCTGGTAAACAGACTGTAGTATCTTTCAAGAGACATCTTCCCTCAAGGAAGTCAATGTTTATTCAATTGGTACATTTTGATGTTTGTGGTCTATTAAAAGTAAAATCCTTTAGCGGTGCACTTTATTTTGTTACATTTATTGATGATTGTTCCAGGAAACTATGATTTTATGTCTCAAGACAAAATACCAAGTATTGGGTAAGTTCAAAGACTTACATGCTTTGGTAGAGTGGCAGTTAGGTGGGAAGCTAAAATGTGTTCGTTCTGATAATGGTGTGGGAACCATTTGATGCATATTGCAAGCATCACAATATTGCACATGAAAAGACTCCTCCTAAAACTCCTCAATTGAATGGTTTAGCATAGAGGATGGATCAAACACTAATTGAGAAAGTAATGTGTATGATCTCAGCTAAGTTGCCAAATCATTATTAGGCGGTACTTTACACGACGGTGCATGTTTTAATCTCACTTATATCGTTGCTTTGAATAGTGAAGTTCCAAACAAAATTTGGTTTGGAAAGAATGTCAAGTATGATCATTTGAGAGTCTTTAGTTGTAAGGATTTTGTGCATATTTCAAAGAATGAAATATCCAAGTTGGATGCAAAATAAAAATAATATATATTCATCGACAATGGGAAAGACGCGTTTGGTTAAAAGTTGTATGATCATGTAGGGAAGAAGATTATCCAAAGTCACGATGTAGTATTAATGGAAGACCGAACTATTTAAGATATTGATAAGGTAGAGAAGAATACATCCAAGAAAGATATTAGTTTGTCTAATATTGATCAAGTTCGTTTACCCATTTATAATCTAAATACTATTGGTGGTGATGATCAAAATAGTGAGCCATATGATTATGCTGATGATCAAATACATGGAGATGAGGTCAATATTATAACTAATGATGATGAACAGGGAGTGATATGTCACGAAATTAGAATCTTGGTGAAGTTGCATAATCATCTCAAGTTCAACTTACGAGGTCTACCAGGCAGAGACAACCTTCTACAAGGACTAAATCTGATGAGTATGTGACCTTGACTGATGAGGATGAAACTGGGTGTTTTCAAGAGGCCATGAAAAGTGATGAAAATCAAAATTGGTTGGATGCAATGCATGACGAGATAAAATTATTGAATGATAATTACACTTATGATTTAGTGAAGTTTCCTAAAGGTAAAAGGGCTTTAGAAAACAGGTGGATTTATATATTTAAACATGAGAGCAACTCAAGTCTCCAAGATATAAAGATAGATTAGTGGTGAAAGATTTTCGTCAAAGAAAGGTTGTTGATTTTAACAAAATTTTCTCACCTGTTGTAAAGATGTCATCATTCAAAACAATGTTGAGTTTGGTTTCTACTCTTGATTTATAGGTTGAGAAAATGGATGCAAAAATGGCTTTCCTTCATGGTGATTTAAAGGAAGAGACCAACATGAAACAACCCGGTAGTTTTCAAGTTAAAGGAAAATAATATCATATTTGAGGATTTAGAAATAGTATAAACGGATTAAAGCAAGATCCAAGGAAATGGTATACGAAGTTTGAGCATGTTATATGTGATCATGGATACTAGAAGACTATTTCAGATCATTGCATCGTTGTTAGAAAATTTTCTAATGACGACTTTATTATCCTCTTGTTATATTTTGATGATATGCTTATTGTAGGGAAAATATTTCTAACTTTAATAGGTTAAAGAAGCAGTTTAGGGAGTCATTTTCCATGAAAGACATGGCAGCAGCTAAAATGATTCTTGACATTAGAATTATGCGTGACAGAAAGGAGAAAAAACTTTAGATGTTACAAGAACATTATACCGAAAGTGTGACGCAAAGATTCCAAATGGAAAGTTCTAAGGCAGTAATCACTTCTCTTGCTACTCATTTCAAGTTGAGTTCTAATCAAAGTCCTTCAATTGAAGGTAAAGCGTTTGATACGAAATGTGTTCCTTGTACGTCTAATGTGGGTAGTTTGATGTATGCAATAGCGTGTGTTGAAGGTGTGAAAAGCACGAGAAGGGGGTTTGAATTGGTTTTTAAGCCTTAAAAGATTTTTCGTTGAAAAACTACTTCACTTTTGATAATAAGATAGAGAAAGTAGGAAAGAAGATGAGACACACGATGTTTATACTAGTTCACTTGATAACCTCAAGCTACTCTAGTCCACCCTTCCAGGTGATTTTGCCTCTCTCAAGCGAGGTCTTACTCCAATAATAAAACTAACTACAAATTACACAAGCAACTGCAAGTTACTAACTTTTACAATCTCTAAGACACGCTAATTTTAGACTTCACAAGGATACAGACCAACTGATCCCTTAAGGAAAAATCAAAAAACTGTTTGAACAGAGTTTGTTTATAATGAAGGTGTTTTTACACAAGCAAATATGTAAGCGTATATTTAAGAATATTGACTTAGAAATATATAAAAGATATTAACAATATACATAACTTTTGATTGAGCGTATAAGCATGAAAGAGTAGTGAATTAGAATCGTTCTTCTCTAAGTCTTGAAGCCCTTTATAGCCAAATAAAATATAATAACCGTTGGAGGGTATTTTTGGAAATTCTAGAAAGTTGGCAGCTTGAAACAATCATGTGGGGGACAAGATCGTATGCGATGTCCGTCCTTCATGCAGTGGAATAAGATAATTTTTTTGTACCATGTACTGTTGTACCACGTAAATATTATCTTCTTTTCTTCAAATGTCAGAGGCTTATGAGCATGCGTTGAAGGAAGGAGAATAACACTTGGTTCTTTAGAACTTCAAGTCTTCAGAATCTTAAGAACTTCCTCTTTAGAATCTTCAACACTTGGTCTTCAAAACCTTGTTGAAACTAGGACCACAAGAACCTCAAGTCTTCAGAATCTTCATAACTTCGTCTTTAGAAGATTTATCACTTGGTATTGAGAACCTCATTCTTCAAAAACATAAGTCTTCAACATCTGGACTTTAGTTAGAACTTCTATCTTCAGATTTTCAGAACTTGGTTTCTAAGACAGATACCAGAGTCACTACTTCAGAGTCTTTTGAAGTTTTTCTCGCTACTATTCATTAGAACTTGCGTAGCTTAGAAGCAGAACATACTCTCTTCTAATGTTTTGGCAATGCCTTTTAATTAGAAGCAGAACCTGTTTGTTAACTCAAATAATAACAAACATTAGGGTATCAAAATTGTTCATACAAACATACTTTTTGTTATCATCAAAACTCAGAGAAACAATTCCAAAACCAAATCTTGTTCTAATATGTGCAAGAACATATATAGCATGAGTTGTTGCTACATTCAGTCGATTTTTGTCAAATCCAGGTAGAGAGCATTGGAATGGTGTAAAATGAATTTTAATATATACTCTCGGTACTACTCTTATGAAGCTTTGCTTTGGAGGAGATAAGCATACTCTAGTGGGGTACTGTGACTGTGATGTGGATGGAGAAATTTATTCTAGAAAGTCCACTTCAGGCTACATGATTAAATTTTTTGGGGGTGTTGTGGCTTTGCAGTCCATATTACATAAGCGTGTAGCATTGTCTACTACAGAGGCTGAGTTCATTGTCATTATCGAAGCAATCAAAGAGTTACTATGGTTGAAGAAAGTTTTGCAGGAGCTTGGTTTTCTTCAAGACATATTGTGTTATTTGTTGATATTCAAAGCGATATTCATCTTGGTAAGAACCTAACCTTTCATAATAGGTCCAAACACATTGATGTAAGATATCATTGGATACATATTGTTTTTTATGCTAAGTTGTTGGAGTTAGCTAAACTTCATACTGATAATAATGGTTCTAATATGATGACTAAAATGTTATCGAGGAAAATTTGAAGCTTGTTGTGATATCGTCGGTTTGGTGATTTCCTCCATATAGTTATAAGTGGTAGATTTATTGGGCTTGGGCTCAAATCCTATGTGGAGAAAGACTAAAATATGAATAGCCCATTTGTCTCACTTATTTAAGAGGAGGTTGTCAATTTAGATTTGAGGGAGATAGAGACAAAATAAGAATTTAAAAGAGAGAAAAGAGGAGAGAAACTCATTCTCATTTTTTGCAACCAGTCTCACTAAATTGACGATCCCTGGTTTGTTCACCGTCGAATCGAGTTGAAATTTAGAGGGCGTCATACCCTAAAATTTTCCCTATCATTATTTCATGTCCATATCTTTCTAAAAAATTAATTATCAAATCATCCACGTGTAGCATAATATTTTGATTCAGAGGATTCATGAATTGTATTTCAATTGTGGCTCAAGGCATGGTTATGTTTGATTTTATCAGAGGATTAAATTTCATGTGATTGAGTTATGTTTATTTACAAGGTTTTGTTTTAACCAAAGTGCCTCAATGATCATATATTAAGGTTCATTTGACTTTTTTGTTTATCACTCCATGGTTGATTCATTTGGTTACTTGTATTACGAGTCTTGATTTAGGTTTTTTTAGCAAGAGTAAAGTTAATACATGGTGTTATTTTGGAAGCATTTCAAATTGAAAGCTATTTGTTAGAATTTTGAATTTCGACTAAGGTCTTTCTTAAGTCTTTCTCTGGGGGCTTACTTGTGGATCATTCAAATTAAAGAGCATAGTTAGGAAGATTTGAGATATCAAGGGTGAAGCAATTAAAGGAAGTTTTGGATGTTTCATCTTAAACAAATTTGAAGAAAGCATCATTACGTATCTCATATATAGTCATGGTTCGGATCATTTGGATAGACCAAAGTGTATTTGTTACCACTTGCTTTACTTATAAGTGTTTGGTTGAATATTGAGCCTTGTCCTTTCTTTGGTGCTTTAATTACTATTGGAACGAACGTGTTTTAAATAAGAGATACAAATGGCATGGGGTTTCCATTTTAGATGTGGTTGAATTTACCATGTACCTTGTTATAGAAAAACTTTAAGGAAATAAACTAATCTTTTGGAACCAAGTCATTTGAATCTCATTTTAAAAAAGACAATTGTCTTTTGGATCAAGATTACAATGGATCAAATTACAAATGCCATTTTAATTATTATGCAACAAAAGTTACAAGTTGTTTAGATCCTAAGAAATCTATAAGCCTAATGGATTATAAGCTAATAGAAGTTCTTCAAAAGCGATTACACTCGGTGGATTTGATATTGTCTTTCTTTTTGTAATTCAGCCCCACACATGATGTTTCATAGTTTGCAAGGACAATTCTTAAGGTTTTTGTACGATTAGACTATAGTAGATATCACTTAGGACTATGGATACCCTATAGTTATCGGTTAACTCTTGATAAAATTAAAGTTTGATTTCATCATAATTTTCTAAGGACTTAAGATTTAGATGAATGTTCAAAGGTTTTCCCACTAAGGAATTAGGGAAAAATAACCTAAAGAGCGGTAATCAAAGGTTATGAACTTGTTGAAGAAATCAGGATTCAAGGTCATCACATGGAAAATCATAGACTTTACCCTAGTATGCTCTCATATTTGTCAAAACCACTTAGTCAATTTTCTGTTGTTTTTATTTATTGTTAATTTATAATTGCAAACTAAAACCCTAAATATAGTTTTGTTTAATTGAACCATTATTGGAACTCGATATTCACGTGCAATTCTTGTGATCAACATTCGAGAAATTTTCCTATTATTATTACATACGCAAAATAATACACTTGATATTTTTCGATCAGGGTTTTGGCACCAAAAAGTATATGATGCAAGATAAGCTAGAATAATTAAATGCAGTAGTGATATTGTATGCTATGTCCACATATTTTTGCTTTAATCCAAATTTTCAACATGTCAATAAGTGTAAAAGCAAACATTAGCAACTCATACAACCTACCTAGAACATGGAAGTAGAGAGATATTCTAAGGCTAAATTATGCATCAAAGTTCAAAAGGAACATCAATTTGCAAAGCCCATAATACACAAGTTTTCTTAAGTCCAAAACAAATTTAAAGTTACATGACTTAAAGAATAAGTTTCCTAACCTCTTGAATTTCTTAGTGCACTTTGATGTTGGTTTCCTGACTTAGTATCAAATTTCTAATGGAATAAGTGTAATAATGACTAACCATTGTTGATTACAACAATATTACGCATTTCAGTGGTAATATTACGATGAAATAGAGTAAAATCAGAATATATAAAACTTCGTGCCTCGACAGAGTATTGTTGGTGGTAGCTATGTGTTCAGAGTTCATTTACTTCATTGCAGACTCGACCCAAAGGTAAGGCAAGCAAGGCCTTCCTCTTAGACCTCGCTTTTGTGGGTTTTAAGCCTTCAAATAAATTTTAAGAATTTTTTCCCACTCTATAGTGTAAAGAACTACCTTATGTCTTAAAAATATATTTCTGGTGCGCGCATCTTTTTTAAGTTGAACTTATATAGAAATCAAAAATGTATTTTCAAAAGTTTCAAGAAATCAATTTCCAGAAGTTTCCGACAATATATTTTCAGTTCCTACATAACAATCATGCTAATTAAACTTCTCTAATCTATTCATTCAACTAAATAACCATTCTCTCATATTTTTATACAAAATTATAGTACCAATTTCAATGCAAAATCAAGATTTCAAGCCAAATCAATATAAAATTGAATATATCCATTTCTACACAAAATCATGATTTCAAACAAATTAACTAAGAAACTGAGTGGTATGAGGATCTTATTATGGCTTTCCTAATCATTTCTGTTAATATAAAAAAACAACAAATTTTCATTTTTTTAATAATATATAAGAGTTTATTATCATTAATAATATATATATATATATATATATATATATATATATATATATATATATATATAAGTTGCAAATACTTTATTAGCATGTTATTATGTTATTATTTATTAGAAGTCGAAATACTTTTTGAGAATTTGTGGAAATGTATTTCGTATAAACGTTATCGTAAAATAAGACGAATCTAAAAACAAATGAATTATGTGTGTGGATGCCAAAAATATATTTTTGATTTTTAGGAGTATTTTAGAATTTTGCGTGATGCGCTAGAAAAGTATAGGATAGAAAAAAAAAATTAAATTATTATTTTCTTTAATTAAGTATCAAGATAATATTATATTAGTTAATAATTTTTAAAATATGTTACTTTTATTAATTAAAATATATTATCTTAGAGGATTTTTTTCCATCATATGTTTTTTTAGCGTACCACGTGTTTAATGTAGAAAACAGTAAACAACCGCTAGTCCTCCCAAAACCCTAAAAACTAAGGATTATTCGCAAGATCGACCAGTTGATCTTAAGACATGTGCTAAGATTTTTAAGGAAGCCTGTGAGTCCTTATTCTTGCAACGGTAGAAGAAATCCAGCAAATCCTCATTCGGCCTTGGGTATACGTCAGTTAACTTGACGTCTGGACTTTCTCCAATACCCTCTTCGACCATGTCATCATCTGGAAATTTAGTGATTTCCACCATGTTGATTTCGATAGATTCAGCAAACAAAGCCTTCTCTTGTATAAGAGGATCAATGCCTGACCTTTTCTAGTCGTAGACGCTCAAGATGTCGAACTCTATTAGCTAAATGTGACATGATCTTAACAAAGGTCGGGTCTATTTTCTTACTAATGGAATAATCTAAACCTCCAACATCCATTTAAACAAGCTCATGTTATGGAACTTGAGTAAAGCATCTTGCTTTCAGTGATCTAAACTTATTCAGGTAGTCATCTATAGTTTCAACAAACCTTCTTTTAATGTTTGACAATTGGAAAAAACTGATTTTCGAATGCCCTTCATAAAATTGTTCATGGAAAAGTTTTTCCAACTTAGTCCACGAGTCAATTGAATTTGGAGAAAAAGTGGTAAACCACGTGAAGGCTGCCTTAGTTAGGGACGAGGGAGAATGTTTTACCCTTAAGCTTTCATTATTTGCCATATCGCCAGATTCACTCAAATACCTAGCAATATGTTCGACTGTCAATTCCCCAAACTCTCCCCCAAATTTGGTATACTTAAGAATTTTCCAGCCTCTAGGGTTTTCAGTCTGTAAAATATATTCAGACAAAGGGGAAGAATACGTTGGCCTCTATATTGTGGTATTCATACCATTCCTAGCCATAATTCTCTTGACAATAGTGGTTATATTATTCTCTACAGCTAAATCCTCTTGTCGAATTTGATCAAGAACTTGATCAGCCTCTTGTTGTCAATTAACTAATATTCTAGGTGGTTCGACAACAACATTCCTATGAGGCCCTACAACTTGTCCCTGATGGATAGTTTCATCCTCTATTGCCTCCATGTCTACTTGACCAAGGGCAGCTAGTCGAACAAGTGGCGTCGCCGAGCGGCGGGAGCACCCAAAAAGTTACACAAACGTGTTAATTGGGCGATCACCTATCGATTTGTTTCAGCGGACTGCCTATTAGTCTCAGCGGACTCTTGCACTATGGGATTAAATAGATTACCCATTTGATTAGTTAACATATTAACCAAATCATGGTTACTATTATCCATTTGTTGCCTTAATACCGCTACTGAAGTGTTAGTAAGAGGTGGTACTATTGGTCGAGAAGGCATTCCTCTATTTTGGTTGCCTTTATTTCCTCCAGGTGCAGACCCTTGTAAAGGATAATTCAAATTTTGAACATTATCTGACACTACTGTTGCATTCGTGTCGAATGATATCCTGGCATCATGGAATACAACATTCCATAAACAGGATTTGCAGTGCCAAAACGAGGCACGTGAGAGATTCAGTCGTAGTCATCGTAGGCCCTTGGCTCACCAGCAGAACCTGAGGAATGGGCGCGGAGACTACATTCGACAATGGGGAAATTGTATTATTTATAGGAGGCAAAGGTGGGACCTGAAAAATCACTGGATCCATAGTACCTAAAGTACGCGACAAAACTTCATCTACATTTGGAATATGATTAGACATCCTAGGTGTATGTCTCCTAGTTGGTGGTTTATTATACTCTTTGGTTAAACTACCACTCCTAAGTCTCATACACTTATGACATCTAATAACAAACACTTAGCACTTGTCCCACTAGGCGTGCCAATTTGTTTACTGTGGAAAATGGTAAATAATTGTTGGTCCTCCCAAAGCCCTAAAAACTAAGGGTTACTCGCAAGATCGACCAGTTGATCTTAAGACATGTGCTAAGATTTTTGATATTATACTAGTTATGTCGAAACCCTTATCAAAGAAATGGTTTTCTATAAGATAAGGGAACAAGTATAACGATTTTCCACACCAAGATTCGACCGACTGAATGGTAAATCATGATCGACAATGTGTTTTTATCTGGTGAAACTCAATAAACTAACTAAATGGTGACTCGTGACCAAAAGAGAGTATTGAACTCTTTACACAAAGCAGAACATAACGTAAAGAGTTTGCTCCAAGGTAAATAAAAAGCAAGTAAATTATTCAAAAGGAAAAATTGAGATAAAAGATTTGCTTTGAAATAAAAGTGGTGATTCACGTACATCAAGCACTTCTTCACTCTTTGTTTCCTAACGCCCGAAATGACAGAGTCTTGGCAAGTGATTTGAGTATACAAGTGAACACACCGAAAATTACACTAAATCTACTTATTTATAGTATTTACAATGTAACTGCCTAGATGAAATCTACGGACAATATTAAATCTTGAGGTAACTGCTCCACAAGATGTCGCCACCTATTTGGCGCTCAATCAGCACACGAACCACTGGTAACTACTTGTGACTTTGAATTTTGAATCTTCCCGCTTCTTGTTTCTGAAAGTAAATCGCTTATGGCTTTCTTCGGCACATTTCCTTTGGCACAATTAAAACAACAAAATTCTTCTAAGTCCAGAATCTTCTTTGGTCGACAAAACCAACTTCGGCTATTTTCTTGTTCTTCATACTCTGGTCGACTAGACCAATTTCTACAGATCTTAACCTTGGTTTTTTTTACATCCTTCTGGTCGACACAACTCAACTTCGACGATTTGGCTTAATATTCCCCTTGGTCACTAAATTCTCTAGTTTGATAAAGCCAAATTTTCAAACACCTTGGATTCAATCTCCTACAAATCCTTATCTCAGGAGATTGCCTTTAACTTATGAAAACACCTTCATTTATTACATGTGCTTGAATATCTTAAAATTTTTCAAGGTAATACACCACACGAAATTCCAAAAATATCCCTAAAAAAAAATATTTCCGATGCACACCCATACACACATAATTCATTTGTTTTTTTTTTTGAAATTCTCTCGATTTTACGACAAAAATTATTTTGAAAGTTCTCGAAAATGTATTTCCGATTTTTAATAAACAATAATATAATAACATGCTAATAAAAAACTTGTTAAATTGATGAAAAAATGTTGTTTTTGGTATTAATGAAAATTTCCAGGAAAGCCACGATAGGATCCTCATACCACTCAATTTCTTATTTAATTTGCTTGAAATCATGATTTTGTTTAGAAATTGGTATATTCGATTTCATATTGATTTGGCTTGAAATCTTGATTTTTCATAGAAATTGGTATTATAATTCAGTATAGAAATATGAGAGAATGGTTGTTTAGTTTGAATCAACATATTAGAGAAATTTAATAAACATGCTGTTATATTATTGTTTATTAAAAATTAGAAATATATTTTTCGGAATTTTCAAAAATATATTTTAGATTTCTACGTAAATTCAACTCAAAAAATGTGTAGACCAGAAATATATTTCTGATTTTTAAGGGAATTTTAAAAAACACATAGGATATTTATTTACATTATAGGATGGAAAAATATATCCTCTTTAAATTTTCCGTAGGCCTAAAAATTTGTTGGGCCGACCTTGCTTCATCGCAGTCTAGGATTTCTACTACAATATGATCTCCATTTATCATTTGAAGATTCACTGCCACATGGAAAAGATAAACTTGTAGTGGATTTACATTGAAAGTTGTTACAAATTCGTCCTACATTCAAAGTTGTTACGATAAGGGTCGCATTGATGATAGATAATTGAGGTGATGTGGAATCAAAAGGTTAATCGGTGACTGTAATTGAGATGATGTGGAATCAAAAAGTTAATTGGTGACTTTTGGCACAGTTTTTGAGGCAACCACCTCCATTATTCGATGATTTTGGCACAGACATGTGATTAGATCTAGGATGATCCTTCATTGAATTCTCACAAGAATTATTAGTCAATTCCACATACGGCTTCATTGTTATGTTCGAAAATATAATTGACTGTAAACGACAGTATTGATTTCTAATATGGCAGTACATAAGTGGATCTACAAGGTTAACATTTAAATGACAAGGTCTGTTTAATATTTCAAATAAATGTAGTGAAAAGTTTGTATTAAAAAATCTACCTTATATTTTGCATCATGTGACTTTATACTGTGGATAAATTGAAGTAGGCTAAAATTAATTTGGAGTCCTAACTCTTGAGTGGGGACCATATTTTGTGTTTTTCTTTAATTTTTTTTTCCAAATTTCTATCAGTTAAGGGGAGTTCAAAACCCCACGAGTTTTTTATTATTACTTATTTTTTAGTTAAATATATAACACTCTTATACAATGTTAATGATAATCGCTTTAAACTTTGATAAAAGATTTATTTTTAAAATTTGTCTGTAATATCCCAATTCTGTCAATTAAACCACTGAACATACTAGTATAGATTCTATTTTTTGTCCTTGTGGTAATGCACGTAGCATTTATTTTTATTTACAGCAAAGTTTTGGACATCATCTTTGCTCCATCAAATATCAAAGTCATAACCACCATCACTCCATCTTTGCCTCCCTTAATTCATTGCAGAAAAACGCAACAACCAACACTATGCTATTTGACGTGTAACAACATGCAAGGTATTCACAAGAAAACAGTGATACGAAAGAGAGGTTGGTTTGAAATGGTTATAAAGATATGCTTGTCCCTATCTATTTAGCATCCAGGTATTTATCACATGGCTTAATGTGGCCGTTCATTGCAGGATGGATCTAATCAATAAGAGTCTGCATGATTTAGTTTTTAAAAACTGTTTTTAATTTTAAAATTGAAAAACAAAAATTTATATGAAAGATTTGTTTTAAAAAACACTTTTGCAAAACTATTTTTAATTTTCAGTTTTTAAAACTAAAAAACCAAAACATTATAACTACATTTTACTTTTTGAAATAGTTTTTAGTTTTAAAAAACTGAAAAATCAAAAATCAAAATACAATTTAGTTATTTCAATTTTTTGCTTTTAAAAACTAAAAAATGAATAAGAATATTTAAAAACACATTTACAAAATATTGCATTCAAACAAATTTTTAATTTTTAATTTTTAAAAATTTAAATAGAATTTTTAATTTTTAAAAATTTAAATAGAATTTTTAAAAAGCCTTTTAAACATGTTCCTCAATTTCTGAAATCAATAAAAAAACAGAAAAAGTGTCAATTTTCATTAATGGCCCACTTATAGAAAGTTTTTGTGTAATTCATTATATCATATACTAGATTGGTATATTGTTCTCTACTTCCATTTTACATATTCAATCAATTTTATTGTACTTTTCTTTTCCGCAATCAATTTATATACACATAAAATAAAATATATTAAAACAATATAATATATGATATATTATAAATTAGCTTTAATTATCTACAATTATAAGACTTACATTTTTTAATTTTTGTTATAATATTGAAAATTATTTATTTTATAATATTATAATAGATTTATTTTAGAGTTAAATATGTTCTTTCTAAATATTTTCATCTAAATAATTCGTCTCGATGTTAAATGATATTAATGGAGAATGACGAGACATAACAACAATAAGTGGATTAAAACTATTATTATTTTTATGAAAATTTAAAAATACCATAGATGGAGGGATAAAAAGCAAATTTTCTCTAAACAAACCAAAAATATAAACCACACCCAAAAATTGAGTCGCAATAAAATCCAAGCTGGGAAGTGGTTACATAGCATCTGTTACCAAATCCAATAAATTGAGTCGCAATGTATCCGACGCCGAATTGAATTCAGGAAAACCGGTGACTCTTGGGTGATTTCAATTTCAATATCTTGGTGTTCTCCAAATTCTAGTTCAAATGCATGGAGCAATCCGAATTTGATGGAGCCCTTCTCAATCATTCTAGGACAACTAAAGTTAGGGGCAAGGTGGAGAATTTTTCCAGCTATTATTAGGTATTTTAATCAAAATATCTTTACGAAAATATTAGATATTTAGTGATTTTCGATAAATATCAGAAATTTTATGAGAATTATCAGAATTTCTGTAAAATTTACCTTTTTACCGTGTTAGATGTTTTATACTGAAAATTCCAAAACTCCGATACTAAAAAAATAGTAGATATTTAAAAATTTTGATATAGTTTTAGTACAGAAAATAACTGGGAATTTTAAATTTTCGGTGTTTTTTATATATCAGAAATTTCAAATTTGTGGTAATATTGAGACTTAATTTCCGATATGCTTTTATGTCGGAAATTTGAGATATTTCCGGTACGTATAAATTTTTTTAAAAAATATATCAGATTTTTTAAATTTCTAGTAAATTGCACCGTAAAATTGAAAATATTCGTTAAATAGATACCGAAAATTTTGTAAAATACAAAAAAAATTTGATATACGTTTAAAAGAAATATCAAAAATTTGGTTTGAAATACTGATAATCTACTCTCTTTTTTCACAATTTTCTTAACGGTGATTTTTTTTAAAAAAAAATAAAATTTTGTATAAATAAATAAAGGGGTATTTTTGAAATATCAAAAATAAAGTGTCGCAAATATTATAAAAGAGGTGGCAGGAAAAAATTTCGACGAGGTGACATCGAGCGCTGAAACTTTGAAATTGTTTGACCCCCCAATGGTTCTCATCATGAATACAAAATATGAGCAGGGTGAAAACAACAAGGTACAATATATTTTCTTGTCTCTAATTTAATGAAATGTGCATATAGTTTTAGTCTTTTGTTATTTTCTTTACCTTTTTCTTTTGTGGTTTAAACTCGCTGAACTGGATTTTAGTGGAATGGAATGGGAAACCAAGAACTTCATGATTTTTAGAAGAACTAAAAATAAAATTACTATATTTACATGGAATAAAAACATATTTAACGCTTTAATTTATATGTGAATTTAAAATAAATATTTTTTATATTGTTAATCAGTCTAAGTGTTGCATTACTAAAATTATTTAATTATATAATATACATTTTTCTTTACCCCTATTCTATAAATAAAAATTATTCGTAAACAATTAAATTGTCTTAAAAGTATTTTTTTATTATTTAGAATTTAATATAATAAAATTAAAATTAAATTATAAAAAAAAATTATTATCCTTATTTTTAAAACACTTTTATGACAATTAGATAACTAACTAGATTTTCTCATATTCTCACTCCTAAAACACTTTTGAAGAAAGTGATTATCAAGCAACTTTTTTTCTAACTTTCCTTTTTAAAGACCTTTTTTTAAAGATAAATTCTTGGTTATGCTCTCTAGGTTTAGGGGTAATTTATCTTCTTATAATTTTAAAAATTAATTTTATATTGAATTTTTATTAGTATAAATCATTAGAATAAATTATCCCTAATTTTATAAGGGGTAGTATAGGCCTTACCTTTTTTAAAACAAATTCTAGAAACTAAAAATTAAAAGTCTTTCAAACATGACAAAAACAAATTTACAAAGCAAATTTTAGAAACTAAAAATTAAAACTCTTAAATGACCTTATACGGCAGATTTAGGAGTAAGGCAGATAGTTGGATTTCTACAACACTAGAAAGTTGAAACCTTGAAGAAATCATCTCCAACCAGCTATAAAGTTTTTCTTATAGTGGTACGTGGCCGAGAAGTATTAAATTTCAGAATTTCTTCATCTATTTAATGAGTTTTTCTCAAACTCCGAAAATCAAAATACCTTTTGCAAGTTAACTGCGAATTCACTTTGTTGGGTGGGGTGAATTTGTAAGTTAACTAACAATAACATTTTGGTGAAATGTTAACTTGCGAATTCGTCTCATTTTTTTAAAATTGTGAATTATTTCGTAAGTTAACATGCGAAATGTTTCCTGTGTTGTTTTTTAAAAATAATCAAGCACAATTCACAAGTTAACTTACGAATTCACCTGATTTAGTGCATTTCGCAAGTTAACCTGCGAATTTTACAGAAACAGAACCAAAACTCAATTTTAGTTGAAAATGAATTTTGTTTTGTGGTGTTTTTGACAATAAAAAAGTAATACATATAGATAAAATAGAATATATATAAAACATATAGATACGCAAACCATGTATATAATAATATGTTATAAATAATAAAGAGAAAAAATATTAGAAATATTATTTACATAAATTGTTCCGAACAAAATGCGATCATACAAAATCAAATAAAAAAACATAAAGGCTACTGGGTATGCCTAATCCTGACCCCAGCTCCTCCGGTGGGTGCGCACACTCACCTCGTGATCATCCTCTCCACCACGACAACCGCACCAGGTCTGTCCCCATTGATAATCCCGTTATCCAACACCTCCTGTCCAATCTTGCAGATACTCTGACAGATGGGCAGTGATCAGTGACATGATCATCCTCGGCCTGCTCGTTTTCCAAGAGCTCCTCATGTGCTAGCCGCAGTGGACGTCCCTCATCCTCCGATGTCATGTAAGGGTGCGACACCAAATAGAACCATGTCGTGTACCCCTCCACAGAGTGCCACATACGGGATGCCCGCATCAACCGAAACTCTTCTAGCACGACATGGTTCTCCCAATCCTAGAAGATATCGTCTAGATCCCTCCATGTGATGGTGTCAGGAGCAGATTGGAAATGAGATCGGAGTATGCTCTGCACATAGCCAAATTGGAACATACACCGGTCGGGAAGATACCGGACCATCATGTTAGCCCCACAGGCTAGCCATCCGGAGTATAATGAAATGGTATCGAAGGGGACAACCTCCCGGTAGTCCTCAAATGGGGTTCATATGATGTCGTTGTGCAAGGTGTGATCAAGGAACACGTAGTAGCATTATCGTTGCCTGTTGAGAATAAACGGCAGCCTTGGACATGAAGTCCATAGTCGGGATCCACGGAGCAACCATGGATGCGGTGGAAGTACGATAAAATACATCTGCATAAAAAAATAATGTTAACATAATTAAAATCAATTAAAATTAATTAAAACTACTTAAAATTAATTAAAACAAATTAAAATTAATCGTTAAAATAAAGCATCGTGGAGTGTGCACGAGCCGGTGGCGCCCTAGCCTCCATCCGAAGCTTCATTCGGTTTATAGAGGTAGGTAAGAACAACGACACCCCGTTCCAGTCCCGAATCAGAAAGGTCCGTAGTATCTCGGGTAGGTCACGTTGGTGTAGCGACCACGTGTCCACAAAGACAAACGCGCCTACCAAGTACATCAAAAACATTGGATGACATAGCCGGTGATCTGAACAAAATATCCTCCATAACAGGCTGCCCAGCTGCTGTGCATCTCTTTACAAGTCGCTTGCTCCTCATATAACTCCTTCAGATAGGAGAATGTCACGTCGCCTATTTGTGGAGTCGCATTCCTGAGCAGCCTTGTACGAATCAGCTCTCAGGTGCTCAACCATCCACTCAACCGCCTCAGCTCTGGTTATCTTAGAATGGTTGAGCAACCTACCTCTGATGGGTAGTTGGAGCAAGCATGCAACATCGTTGAGAGTGATCGTCAACTCCCCAACTGGAAAGTGGAAAGATGACGTCTCCATGTGCCATCTCTCAACAAAAGCACCCTGCATGTCGGTGATAATGGTCCGAACCGATCTTGTATAGTTCGACAAGGGATGATGATAGTAGTCTGAACCCCGAGTCTTTGGAGTATACACTCAAAGATCTTGGGAGTGGTTAGAATGTTTCAACGCCTTTCTTTCGAAACATAAGAATCAAATGAAAATAAATAAATAATTTGAGCGCCAATATACGAAAATAAATAAATAATACAAAATAAAATGAAAATAAAATAAATAATATAAAATAATACGAAAATAAAATAAATAATACGAAATAAAAATCATAATACTTCTCCGCCCCAGACATAGCGGGCAACATGGTCCCCATAATAAATCGGGAGGGATATGTCATATGGCCCTTGAAATTCTTGGAGATACGTGATGTCATAGAGAATGTTATGACAACAGATCGACAAACTGCTTAACAATTCACAGAATTTAAAACGTAAAGAACACAATCAATTGTTTACCCAGTTCTGTGTAACTACACCTACATGGGGCTACCAAGCCGGGAGGAAATCCACTATAAGTATTAATTCATGAATAAACCAACGGTTTATCTCCTTCACTTAAGACCTACCCAATGCAACTTCAATCTAAGTCCTACTTAGACTGAGTTCCTACTCACTCCCCCTCAATCACAACAGTGATATCAACCTATTGATTAATTGAATTGTGAAGACACTCTTCAATAAACATACTTGATTTTGCTTCAAAGCTTTAATCAAGAGACACAACACTCGTGCTTCAAATCTTTGAGTGATAAACAACCCTTACAATCAAATCCTAGTCCAAGGCACTTATCAATTGATAATTGCTTGGCTCACAAGAATAACTAGAATACACAAATTAACAGTCTGCTTAATCTTGTACACTGTAAAAGGCGCATCAACAACATCAGGGTTTTCTAACTAATATAGAAGCAGTAAAAAGACTTTAATTTGGGCTTCCATAATTATAGCTAGGGTTAACTTGATTTAACCTAAAGACTTGGTCTTTTTAACAAACCAATTTAGGGTTAAACAAGGTTAACCTCAGAGCCACGTGAGCATGTGATCCAATAACATAATCCATAATAAAACAGCTCAGCAGAATCCTGAAAAGTCTCAGGAAAAGTAAATATGCATAACAGCAAATGTTGCACAGAATGTCACAACATTGGTCATGACATCAATCATTCTTCTTGCAGATTTCCAGCAAAATAGTTAATACCCAGTCTGAGTTGTACCTGTATAATTCTTCTTCTGCAGAATTTATCTTCAACTCTGAATGTCATGACATCAGTCAAGACATTGACATAAACCGGTTTTACCAAAAATTAAGGCCAACATAAAAACACTTACAAACTCCCCCTTTGACAAATTTTTGGCTAAAACAAACTAAGCATTCAGAGAGCCAATGCAACAGAAATAAAATAACCAGTCTAAGCTAACTAAGCTAAATAACCAAAGATAAATTCAACCCATGATTCCCATAATTTCATCTCCCCCTTTTTAGCCACAAAGGGGCCAAAGGTGCCATTACAGAATCCCAAAATTCATGATATTAAGTAGCAGAAGTATTAATTATACAACCAAGTGATGAAGTACAAAATCCGAACAAGCGAGTAAAATCAATGAACAATAAACAAAAGTAGCAGCGCAATGTAATCAACATTCAAGCACTTTCTTCTCGAAGAAGCACTGTGGTAAGTAGCTTCCTCTGAATCTTTCGACCACCTCTTGCTCCTCTTCAGCATCCTCATGCATGTCCTTTGCAGCATCCTCATCTAGCCTTTCATCCTCAACCTCAGTGTCTTCTTTCTCCTGCTCCAAGGTAGAGATCAGCTCCTCAAGAGTTTGCTTCCTTGCTTCAAGCTCCCTGCAAGTCTCTTTCAGCACAGCAATGACATCATCCTTCTGAGAGTTAGCTTTGACATTTGATGTCTTAGTAGATGTCATGACAATGTCAGGGACATGTTTCCCCTGAAACAACTTGTAGTGGAAACCAAGAGCAGGAGCTCTTTTACAAACATAATCTTTATCTACCAGGATGTCAGGATATTAGTCAGTGATAATACCACACAGGAGGGAGGGAAAGGCTATGGGACCTTTGATGGCATAGCTGTCTGCATGCTTCAAAGTCTGCTCAAAAATATATGTGCCATAATCAAACTTTGTCTTGGTGCCAACAACATAGATAAATTTTCCTAGACCAATGGAGATGGTGGACTTGTGGTTTGTGTAACACCCCTTCTAATTTACCCGTGATTTATATAATTTATCAGAGTTTTAAACATATAACAAGAGGTGTCACAATTTAATTAATTCAAATAACCAAAATAGTTATCATGCCTTTACTGAAGAACTTATCGAATAAAACGGAAACACGGATTATATTTAAACAGCGGAAATATAACATAAAAATCCGGAATACTTCAATCAATAATTTTTTTCAAGACATAAACCAAAACATAACGAAACAGCCAGTTTTAAATCCATAAAAATTCCAATCAAACGTTCCCCAGTGTTACAACTACCAGAGCATGACACTGACACGCGGAATAACTAAGTAGCATAACTCTAAGAGTTGTCCTCACCACTTCTCGAGCAGCTATACTCCTCAATCTGAAATCATCAAAGTAAGGGTGAGATTTCATCAAGATTAAAATGCATTATACATTTCTCAAAGCAATAAAATAACCAATTCATTATTCACCCTTATTAACAGTATTAGCATACGATTCATGAATACAAACACACAGATCATTATACAAACAACAACAATCAATGCAATTATAACACTGGAAACCATCCTAACATGTTATAATTACATATGCAATGCAGACTCAAATGCATGTGGTACCAATCATGAACCAAGTCCACACCCTGTTCCGCTTACACCTCGGAAAACAGCGTCAATTCAATGATTCGCCCATACACCACTGAGTCAAGAATCTAGCCTCACTACCTCTGTCCATTAGGTAAGTTTATTGGCCCTGCAAGTTCAATTCCGCACAATGGGAATGAACCATCAACAAAATGCTTATGCATGCACATCAGAAGCATGCAACCTTAAATCAACTGAATATGATCATTACATAATTCCACACAATGCCAACACCAATATATATGCCGTTAATCACAACACATAGAATTAACATACAGCACATATACGCAACGAATATTTCACGAATCACAACGAATTCTTATTACGGGAACCATATTAATTCCTCAAGATCTCAATTTCTGGTCTTGAAAATGTTATTAGAAGATGGTACTCGTTCTAAGCTTTCCAACGATATCAACTACACCTAAATTGGAGTTACGGTTAAAAAGATATGAGCGAAACTGTTTTCAGAAAAATCATGTTCAGCCCAACACAATATGCATCGACCTCAAATTGTTATGCGTCGATGCATAACATAAAATTTCCTGCATTTTTAAAATTTGTTTCAGTATGTGTCAACACATACGCATCTTGCATCGATGCATAGCCCTGTTTTTGGCCTATGTATCGATGCATACGCATCTTGCATCGATGCATAACTTCCCAATTTCCCTTATGGATCGATGCATGGCTCTATGAGTCGATGCATATCTTTTCAAATCTTCTGTTTTTCTAAAATTTTACTGCATGCATCGATTCATAAGACTTGTGTCGACTCATACTGTAGTTTTTCATCAAAAAATTCAATTTTCTCCATTGTTACGAATCTTCATTAATTCCAATCATCACCCAACAACATACTATCACCAAAACATAATTAATTCATAAAAATTCACATACTTTTGATTATAGTAACGTATTTTCCAATTAACCTAGAATCATTCCACATCAAACTAATCGTTCTTTCCAATCTCAATTATGGTTTTTCGTCGAATTTTAACATTAGGGCATATTCAATCATCTGAATTCGAGATTCCTAACGGATTGATTTATTCTATCGATCATCAAAACCTATAAGGCATAATAATCAGATTCAATCCCCCCTTACCTCGCGATGAATCTTCGAAGTTCCGACGAATTGGCTTTTTCTCCTCTTTCTCTTTTCTTCTCCAACTTTACGTACAATGCAAATCCTTATTTTCCTCCTCTCACTTTTTCCTTTTATTCCTTTATGTATTCCTTTTTATTTGCCAAATAATAGAAATAAATAAATTAGATTAATTAGGATTAAGTAGAGCTTTTTACTCCATACACCTTACAATTTAACTTTACACCCCCAACTTCCATTATTTAATTAAATAATTAAATCCATTAATCCAAAAATATTAATAATTAAACCTTTAATTAAATTAATAATTAAATTTCTAATTATTTAATAATTGAATTAATTTGGGGTGTCACAACTCTCCCCTACTAAAAAGAGTTTTCGTCCTCGTAAACATACCTTAGACGAAAGGTTCGGGATACGAGTCCTTCATCTGGATCTCCAGTTCCCAAGTTACATTTCCACCTGCTGGTCCTCCCCGAGCTACTTTCACCAATGCTATCTCTTTACCACGCAATTGCTTCACCTTTCGATCCTCAATTCTCACAGGTAATGCCTAAACAGTCAGATTATCTCGCACCTGTATATCATCTACCTGAATCTCATGAGACGGATCAGGAATATACTTCCTCAATGAGATACATGAAAGACATCATGCAAATTCATGCGGCGGAGGTAAAGCAATCTGATAAGCAACTCTTTCAACCTTCTTAGTATCTGATACAGACCAATAAAGCGCGGAGTCAACTTCTTTGACTTCAAAGCTCGACCAATACCAGTCATCGGAGTAGCCCGCATAAACACATGATCTCCTTCACTAAACACAAGATCCTTCCTCCTCTTATCATGATAACTCTTCTGAAGACTCTGAGAAGCTCTCATCTTCTCCTGAATCATCTTGATCTTTTTTGAAGTCTGTTGGACAATCTCTGGTCCAATCACATCACTTTCTCCAAATTCGTACCAACACAACGGTGTCCGACACCTCCTACCATACAATGCCTCAAACAGAGCCATACCAATACTCGAATGAAAACTATTGTTGTAGGTAAACTCAATCAATGGTATATAACTATCCCAAGCTCCACCTTTCTCCAACACACAAGCTCTTAACAAATCTTCTAACGACTAAATCGTTCTCTCCGTCTGACCATCTGTCTGGGGATGATAAGAGGAACTCAATCTCAACTTAGTACCTAATGCTTCTTGCAGTCCCGTCTAAAACTTAGACATAAACCTCGGATCTCTATCCGACACAATACTAGAAGGAATACCATGCAAACTTACAATCTTCTCAACATACAATTCTGCCAACCTTTCCATAGGATAATCCATTCCTATCGGAATAAGGTGTGCAGATTTCGTCAACCGATCAACAATAACCCAAATAGAATCAGAATTCTTCGATATCCTTGGTAAACCAGATACAAAATCCATAGAAATGCCATCCCATTTCCATTCTGGAACAAACAACGGTTCCATCAATCCTGACGGTTTCTGGTGTTCAATCTTTGACTTCTAACAAACCAAACAGGCATAAACAAACTCAGCAATTTCCTTTTTCATTCCAGGCCATCAAAACAACTTTTTCAAGTCATGATACATCTTAGTAGCACCAGGATGAATACTTAATCCACTACGATGTCCTTCTTCCAAAATACTCCTCCGAAGTTCTGCAATATCTGGAACATAAACTCTGTCACCAAATCTCATAACACCATTCTCGTCAGTTCTGAATTCACCTCCTTGACCTTGATTGGTCAATGTCAACTTATCCACCAAACCAACATCAGATTTCTGCCCAGTTCGAATTTCCTCAAGAATACCACTAGTCAACTTCAACATACCCAATTTAACACTATCAGAAGTAGTATCGCATACCAAACTCAAGTCTCTGAACTGCTCAACCAATTCCAATTCACGAACCATCAACATAGACATATGTAAGGACTTCCTACTCAATGCATCTGCAACAACGTTTGCCTTACTGGGATGGTAATTTAAACCAAAATCATAATCCTTGAGAAATTCTAACCACCTTCTCTGCCTCATATTCAACTCTTTCTGATCGAAGAGATACTTCAAACTCTTATGATCACTGAACACCTCAAATCGAGAACCATACAGATAATGCCTCCATAATTTCAAAACAAATACTACTGCTGCCAATTCTAGATCATGAGTCGGATAATTCCTTTCATGAACTTTCAATTGTCTTGAAGCATAAGCCACAACCTGCTTATCTTGCATCAAAACACCACCAAATCCCATCAATGAAGCATCGCAGTACACAACAAAAGATTCTGCCGGATTCGGAAAAATCAGAATCGGAGCACTAATCAACCTCTTATTCGACTCTTGGAATCCTTTCTCACATTCAGAATCCCAAATAAACACCAGACCCTTTCTTGTTAACTTAGTCAACGACAAAGCTAAGTTTGAAAATCCTTTAATGAACTTTCTGTACTAACCTGCAAGACCAAGAAAACTACGGATTTCTGAAGCATTCTTCGGCGCTTCCCACTGAGATACCGCTTCTACCTTCGCAGGATCAACAACAATACCATTCTTGGAAATCACATGACCAAGAAAGCTTACTTCACTCAACCAGAATTCACACTTAGACAACTTCGCATACAACTTCTTCTCTTTCAACAGTTCCAACACAATTCTAAGATGTTCTGCACGCTCTTCATCATTCTTCGAATAGATCAGAATATCATCAATAAACAGCACCACAAACTTATCAAGATACAGATGAAATATCCTATTCATATACTCCATGAAAACACCAGGTGCATTAGTAACTCCAAACGACATAACAGAATACTCATAATGTCCATACCTCATTCTAAATGCAGTTTTCTGAATATCTTCCATCTTCACACGAATCTAATGATATCTAGACCTCAGATCAATCTTACTAAATATACAAGCTCCAACTAACTGATCCATAAAATCATCAATCCTCGACAATGGATACCGATTCATGATTGTCACTTTGTTCAACTGCCTATAATCAACACATAGTCTCATTGTACCTTCCTTCTTCTTAACCAACAACACAGGAGCATCCCATGGCGAAACACTAGGACGAATAAACTTCTTCTCAAGTAATTCTTCCAACTTCTTCTTCAACTCAGATAATTCAGATGCCGACATGTGATAAGGCGCCATCGACACTGGACTAGTTCCAGGAATTAAATCTATAGTAAACTCCACTTCTCTTTCAGGTGGAAGCTCACTAACATCTTTCGGAAACACTTCTGGAAATTCATTCACCATTGGCAGTTCATCACTCTTAGCTTTTCCTTTCACCTCCGTCGAGGAATACAACATAAACACTATCACACCATCATTAACAACTGCGCTACTCTGATCATCCATCTTAATTCATTATCCTTATTAGAGTCTTCGTCAAGTCATATGGTTCACATGCTTCTACCAAACTTCATTCATATTCATCACTATATGCTCCATTTAGATAGCAAGACAATTGTATATCATCCAATACGATTTCGTCTACTATCAACAAGAGATTAAGGGTGATCAAGTCCTCAATTTGTCAATAGACATCCGATATTCATCTGGAGTATAAATCATCATTACCAACACTTCTTGTTCTCAGAATCATACTCACCTTTTTGCACTTCCAACTATGACTCACGATCCAAATGATTCCAATAACTCTAACCACTCTTGCACTGTCTTCTCAAGCAGTACCTCTTACCAATGACTCACAATCGGAACATATCCGGAAAGCATCTTTTCTCCCCCACTTAGTTTCACACTACCCCTGCAATAAGCAAACAGAAAAGCAACGAGTACCGACAATGTTGTATGTGACACCCCGATTTAATTTAAATATTTATTAAGTGAGGATTTAATTATTTAATTAAATGAAGTTCGAGTATTAATTTTAGTGGATTAATTGGGTCATTAAATGAGGAAATGTGTTGAGGTGTGCAGAGTAAACGGTGGGTGTAAGAGAGTAAATCACTCTACTAATTATTAAGTTTTAATTATTTTATTTTATTGGAATAATTAAAGGAACAATTAAAGGAATATAAAAAGGGAAAAGAAAGAAAGAATAGGTTTTTTGGAGAAACTGTTTTCACGTGAAATTGGAGAGAAGAGGAAAAGAGAGGAAAAGCTGACACCAAGAGAATCGAAGAATCATCGCGAGGTAAGGGGTGGTTTCGATCAATTAATATGTCTTATGGGTTTTGGGAATCATAGGGATAATTGGGTATGTTAGAGAATTTGAATTATGATGATTATGAGTTATAGGAAACAAACCCTATTTGTGTCAGTATTGGGATTAGAAATCATAAGTATGTCAGGTGATTGATGAGAGTGAATAAATCATGTTGATTGATGTTAAAATGATGTTCCTAATGTGCCAAATCGTATTAGTAAGTTTGGGGAATGAGTAAGATTGGAAAATGCTGTCAAAAGTAGTAAAATTGCTGTCACAGGTCGCGGGAACCGGTTCCCTGTGGGGAGGAACCGAGTTCCCAGTGTTAAATTGCAGAAACTGGGTAAAAATAGACTCAGGAACCGGTTCCTGTATATGACGGAACCGGTTCCCCATTCAAAATCAGGGCGTGTTATTTTTAACTTTCAGAACCGGTTCCGTGGGTAGGAACCGGTTCCATGTTCATTTTTCCAATTTTCTAAAACTTCAAAATTCATATTTTCTAAACCGTAACTCGATTCGTGCCGTTTTCGGCGTTATTTTCTAAATTTCGAATACTACCTTTTAAAAGAAAAATATTATTTTGCTAAATTATTTTTAAAATGGTCGCTCCCGACTTTTTGAAAGAATGAGTAATTCAGATAATGTGAACTATTATGAATGGTATGAGTTACCTATGAGGTATTGATCTTGTGTTATATAATTGCTATTCATTTTGAGTTGAATGAGATACACCGTGAATTGACATGATGTGATTTGTATTAATATCATGATATGTGAAATGATGATGGCATGCTTTTATGATGCATGCATATACATTTATTGATTTGGTTCATTCCCATTGTGCGGAAGCGAACTGGTTGAGCCAATATACTTACCCGAAGGTTGAGGTAGTGAGGCTGGATTCTTGACCCAATAGCTATGGGCGAATCATGAATTTACCGTCTATCCACATGTAAACGGAGTGTGTGTGAACTCGGTTCACGTTTTGGTACCACATGCATAGAGTCGCATTGCATATGGGATTGTAACATGCTAGGATGGATTCCAGTGTTGCAATTTCCATTGTTTGAATTATGTACATGTTCATTGTGTGAGCTGTGTTGTGAATTGATTATGACTTGTGCTTGATTAACGGATTAATGTATCTTTTATTCTATCGTATTCTAAAAACGTATAATGCATGTTATATTGAATTGAGATCTCACCCTTACTCAACATTTTCGATCCGATTGGCTTGGAGTTGGTGAGGATAGCTCTAGTATTGAGTCAGTCAGTTAGTCCGCGTGTCAGTGTCGTGCTCTGGTAGATGTAACACTGGGGAACGGTTGCTTGAATCCTTTACTGGATATTTTTGAATGACTTTGAATTATGTTGACTTATTACCCTGGAATTCTTTAATGTTTTGATTCCGGTTTTCGTTTATTATTCTGGAATACTGTGAATGTTGTATTCAGAAGTTTTGGTTATGTTACATTTCAGTTAAACATAATCATTGCATTAATTATTTGATAAGTCTTCTTCAGTGAAAGCATGTCACATGTTTTGGAAATCTTAATGTTTTAAAAATTGTGACGCCTTCTTGGTTATGATTAAATACTCTGATTATTATTATAAAACGCGGGTAATTAGAAGGGGGTGTTACATTGTACACACTTGTCGCGTACCAAGGGACAATGACATTAAGACACGACCGACTATGCTCTGATACCACTATTGTAACACCCCTTCTAATTTACCCGCGATTTATATAATTTATCAGAGTTTTAAACATATAACAAGAGGTGTCACAATTTAATTAATTCAAATAACCAAAACAGTTATCATGCCTTTATTGAAGAACTTATCAAATAAAACAGAAACACAGATTATATTTAAACAGCGGAAATATAACATAAAAATCCGGAATACTTCAATCAATAATTGTTTTCAAGACATAAACCAAAACATAACGAAACAGCCAGTTATCCACAAAAATTCCAATCAAACGTTCCCCAGTGTTACAACTACCAGAGCATGACACTGACACGCGGAATAACTAAGTAGCACAACTCTAAGAGTTGTCCTCACGGCTTCTCGAGCAGCTATACTCCTCAATCTGAAATCATCAAAGTAAGGGTGAGATTTCATCAAGATTAAAATGCATTATACATTTCTCAAAGCAATAAAATAACCAATTCATTATTCTCCCTTATTAACATTATTAGCATACGATTCATGAATACAAACACACAGATCATTATACAAACACACAGATCATTATACAAACAGCAACAATCAATGCAATTATAACACTGGAAACCATCCTAACATGTTATAATTACATATGCAATGCAGACTCAAATGCATGTGGTACCAATGGTGAACCAAGTCCACACCCTGTTCCGCTTACACCTCGGAAAACAACGTCAATTCAATGATTCGCCCATACATCACTGGGTCAAGAATCTAGCCTCACTACCTCTGTCCATTAGGTAAGTTTATTGGCCCTGCAAGTTCAATTCCTCACAATGGGAATGAACCATCAACAAAATGCTTATGCATGCACATCAGAAGCATGCAACCTTAAATCAACGGAATATGATCATTACATAATTCCACACAATGCCAACACCAATATATATCACATGATAACAACTCAATCATAATGGATAACAGGTACATCATAATCATGAAACAATTATCACAAGCATAAATATGCCAAATGCTTACCCTTCAATTAGTAAGACTATCACCGGTATAACAACAACAATTCATGAGATCAACAAGCATTCATGAATATACAGCATCAACAACAACATATAATAGCAATACAATCATAATTATATGTCATTAATCACAACACATAGAATTAACATACAGCACATATACGCAACAAATATTTCACGAATCACAACGAATTCTTATTACGGAAACCATATTAATTCCTCAAGATCTCAATTTCTGGTTTTGAAAATCTTATTAACAGATGGTACTCGTTCTAAGCTTTCGAATGATACCAACTACACCTAAATCGGAGTTACGGTTAAAAAGATATGACCGAAACCGTTTTCAGAAAAATCATGTTCAGCCCAACACAGTATGCATCGACCTCAAATTGTTACGCATCGATGCATAACATAAAATTTCCTGCATTTTTAAAATTTGTTTCAGTATGTGTCAACACATACGCATCTTGCATCGATGCATAGCCCTGTTTTTGGCCTATGTATCGATGCATACGCATCTTGCATCGATGCATAACTTCCCAATTTCCCTTATGGATCGATGCATGGCTCTATGAGTCGATGCATATCTTTTCAAATCTTCTGTTTTTCTAAAATTTTACTGCATGCATCGATTCATAAGACTTGTGTCGACTCATACTGTAGTTTTTCATCAAAAAATTCAATTTTCTCCATTGTTACGAATCTTCATTAATTCCAATCATCACCCAACAACATACTATCACCAAAACATAATTAATTCATAAAAATTCACATACTTTTGATTATAGTAACGTATTTTCCAATTAACCTAGAATCATTCCACATCAAACTAATCGTTCTTTCCAATCTCAATTATGGTTTTTCGTCGAATTTTAACATTAGGGCATATTCAATTATCCGAATTCGAGATTCCTATTGGATTGATTTATTCTATCGATCATCAAAACCTATAAGGCATAATAATCAGATTCAATCCCCCCTTACCTCGCGATGAATCTTCGAAGTTCTGACGAATTGGCTTTTTCTCCTCTTTCTCTTTTCTTCTCCAACTTTACGTAGAATGCAAATCCTTATTTTCCTCCTCTCACTTTTTCCTTTTATTCCTTTATTTATTCCTTTTTATTTGCCAAATAATAGAAATAAATAAATTAGATTAATTAGGATTAAGTAGAGCTTTTTACTCCATACACCCTATAATTCAACTTTACACCCCCAACTTCCATTATTTAATTAAATAATTAAATCCATTAATCCAAAAATATTAATAATTAAACTTTTAATTAAATTAATAATTAAATTTCTAATTATTTAATAATTGAATTAATTTGGGGTGTCACAGTTTGTGGGAACCCAGTTAGCTGCACCTATTTTGTGCAGAACGGCAAACTTGACACTTAGTTTGCTAGCAGTCAGCTTTCCTTTTAAGGGCCATTGTTTTACTTGCTTGGCAGTGATGGTTTGGCACACTTGGTTATCTGTTACTTCAAGCTCAGGTTGAGCATCATCAGACCTTCCCAGAAATTTGTTGATCACAGTTGGAGAGAACTTCACCTTCCTTCCTCTCACATACACACTTTTAAAGTCAGCTGACTTTCCATCAGCACACCCACCAGACAGATTTACAATAAATTCCTTGAACAAAATATCATAGGAGTTGGAAAACTTAACCACTGTTTTCATCAGGCCAGCAGCCTTGATTAGATCCATGACTTCCTTGCACTCAAGGGTACTTCTGTTCAACTCCATCTCTAAGGCAATCCTTTTCAGAAAGACATACTTCCACCTGCTTGCATTTTCTGAATGGTGAAAGCAGATGTTACCAATTGCAAATTCAGGGACCTTAGGCAGTTTGGTGGAGGAAGGTTTCTTCCTGAGAGGAATGTCTGAGACATTCCCTTCAACATCAAAATCAAAATCTGATTCCTCATCAGATTCTGAAGGTTCAGGAGCCTTTCTTTTCTTAGAAATTGGAGTTCTCTTTGGTCTGGAGATACTCCCAACAGATTTTACCCTACCCTTCCCTTTGGAAGTTCCAGCCTTCCGATCCTCTCCAGCTTCTTCTCTAGCCTTGTTCTTAGGCCTAGGAGTCTCATGAACAACTTCAGTAGCCTTCTCCTTGGAGGGGCTTTGAGCAGCATTCTGCTTTTCTTTTCTACTCATCATTCTTTTAGCTATGTTAGGGTTAACACTAGCAATTAGGTCATTGTCAGAAAATTCTTCATCAAGATCAATAACAGGGGGTTTAACAACATTATCAGTGGGGGTTTGGTGATCAACAGTTTTCTCAGGAGATTCTTCAAGATTATCATCAGAAGGTTTCTCTGGAGACTTCTCAATGTTTTCATCAACAGGTTTCTCAGGAGATTTTTCAGTGGTGTCATCAACAGGTTTCTCAGGAGATTTCCTAACATTGTCATCAGATATCTTGACATTTTGAATGACATTTGGATCAGTTACTAAATTAGGGCTAGCAGTTTCTTGATTCAAAGGAACAAATACCCCAGGTACAGAGTGATTCTCATTCAGAATCCTAGTAACTAATCTAGCTATGGCTTGATGAACATATGCAGAGCCCTCCCTATTGGCTATCTCAGGAGGAACAGAGGAAGATGGCTCAGTAGTATTACCAGATGGAGAAGCTTGAGACCTTCTTGTATGTCTGGTACGAAGCTTCTTGACCCTGGTAGGATCAGTAGCCATGGCATGAAGAGGTGTGACCTCCAGAACATCAGCATCCATGGGGTTTGCGCTTGCCCTAGGTCCTGAGTTAGTGGAAGAAGAGGACACAATACCCTTTGATGATGATGATGACACACTTTGTTAAGACATCTTGAGAGATTGAGAATGCAGGTGACAGTGAGTTTGAGATTTTCTTTTGAGAGAATGGAGAGTGGTACAGCCAAATGAAAAAAATGAGATATAAATATGACTATTCCTCTTCTTAAACTTTTGAAAAGAGAGAGGGAAACAATTAATTAGCCCACTCAGAGTTAAATGAAATAAAATGTCTCTTCCAGCCCTTGTTGTAAGCAATATTAATTGCTACAACTCTTCATATTGGCAAATACCCAGTTTTCCCCTTAAATTCTCAAATTGACTAGCATCAAGAGCTTTGGTAAAAATGTGAGCCAGTTGTAGTTTAGTGGCAACATGTTCCAACTTAATCACTTTCTCCTCCACAAGATCTCTGATGAAGTGATGTCTAATGTCAATATGCTTAGTCCTGTTGTGCTATATAGGATTCTTGGAAATATTAATAGCACTCAGATTGTCACAGTACAATGTCATGATATCTTGTGTGACATTGTACTCAGTCAGCATCTACTTCATCCAGATCATTTGAGAACAACTGCTACCAGCTGCTATGTATTCAGCTTCAACAGTAGATAAGGACACACAGTTTTGCTTCTTGCTGAACCAAGAAACAAGGTTGTTTCCTAAAAAGAAGCATCCTCCAGAAGTGCTTTTTCTATCATCAGCACTACCAGCTCAATCAGCATCACAATAACCAGATAGAATTGGTTTACATCCATGAGAATATAGCATGCCATAATTGTAAGTTCCACTCACATATTTTAGAATTCTTTTCACCTGATTGATGTGACTTACTTTGGGTTCAGCCTAGTATCTTGCACATACACCAACAACAAAGGCAATGTCAGGTCTGCTGGCTGTTAAGTATAGCAGACTTCCTATCATGCTTATGTACAAGCTTTGATCAACATTTGTCCCACTTGTGTCTTTGGACAACTTTAGATGAGTAGGTGCAGGAGTCCTTTTATGACTGGCATTCTCTATCCCAAACTTCTTGACAATATTCTTTGCATACTTACTTTGAGAAAGGAAAGTTGAGTCTTTCATTTGTGTGACTTGTAATCTAAGAAAGTAGGTCAATTCTCCAATGAGGCTCATTTCAAATTCAGCTTGCATTTGGTTGGCAAAATGTTTAACCATTTTATCTGACATTCCTCCAAACACTATGTCATCAACATAAATTTGAGCTACCATTATCTTTCCTCCTTCATTCTTGACAAAGAGAGTTTTATCCAAACCTCCTTTCCTGTATCCTTTGTCAGTGAGGAATTTTTTCAACCTTTCATACCAAGCTCTAGGAGGTTGTTTCAGACCATATAGTGTTTTCCTCAGTTTGTAAACATGATCAGGACAATTTGGATCCACAAATCCTTTAGGTTTTTCCACATACACTTCCTCATTTAAGTATCCATTTAGAAAGACACTTTTCACATCCATCTAAAACAGTTTGAATTTCAGAATGCAAGCAATTCCTAGTAGTAATCTGATTGATTCCAGCCTGGCCACAGGAGCAAAAGTCTCATCAAAGCCAACCCCTTCAACTTGAGTGTATCCCTGAGCAACAAGTCTTGCCTTATTCCTGGTGACAACTCCTTCAGCATCTGACTTGTTCTTGTAGATCCACTTTGTGCCAATGATGTTTGTTCCTTCTGGTCTAGGAACTAACTCCCACACTTCATGTTGTTTGAACTGGTTCAATTCATCTTGCATTGCTCCAATCCAGTATTCATCAGTCAAAGCCTCTTTAACATTCTTTGGTTCAATCTTAGACACAAAACAAGAGTTTGAAATGGTTTCTCTAGATCTTGTAATGACTCCACTGTTAGGATCTCCTATGATGAGTTCCTTTGGATGATCTTTCTGAATTCTGATGGAAGGATCTTTGTTGGCAACCTCTGATTCAGACTTTGGTGAAGTAGGGATAGGCACATCATCCTTATTAGACACTTGTGGTGATGTCTCAAACAATGTCTCAATATCATATGGGACATTTGTTTCCTCATGGTGATCATCAACTATGACATTTATAGACTCCATCATAACTTTGGTCCTGGAATTGAATACCCTATATGCTCTGCTATTTGTAGAGTATCCCAGAGAAAATTCCTTCATCACTTTTAGAGTCCATCTTTCTCCTTTGTTCACGATCTGTCAAAATATAGCATTTGTTCCCAAATACATGGAAATACTTCACAGTAGGTTTTCTTCCTTTCCATATTTCATAAAGGGTGGAGGATGTTCCCTTTCTCAAGGTGACCCTGTTGTGGACATAACATGTTGTATTCATAGCTTCAGCCCAAAAATGAATAGGAAGCTTCTTGGCATGTATCATTGCTCTGGCAGATTCCTGTATAGTTCTGTTTTTCCTTTCCACAACTCCATTTTGTTGAGGAGTTATAGGTGAGGAGAACTCATGATTGATTCCTTCTGAGGAACAGAACTCATCAAACTTGCTATTCTCAAATTCTTTTCCATGATCACTTCTAATTCTGACAATGCATCCTTCTTTTTCTCTTTGAAGTCTCTTGCATAATTCTTTAAAGACATCAAAAACACCAGATTTTTCCCTGATGAAGTTTATCTAGGTAAATCTGGAAAAATCAACCACAACAACATAAGCATATCTTTTTCCACCAAGACTTTCAACCTGCATAGGACCCATCAGATCTATGTGCAAAAGCTCTAGCACCTTAGAGGTGGTCAGATGTCTTGACTTTGGATGTGACATTCTGGTTTGCTTTCCAACCTGACATTCACCATAGACTCTCCCTTCATCAATATAAAGTCTTGGAATCCTCCACCTCCATGGATATGATCTTTTTCATCCCTCTAAGATGCAAATGACCAAGTTTTTGGTGCCACAGTTTCACTTCCTTTTCCTCTTTGGCTGTAGAGCACACAAAAGAGTAGTTAGTGTTCTCAGACTCCCATAGGTAACAATTGTCCTTTGATCTGACTCCTCTCATTACAACTTCTTGTTTTTCATTGGTTACAAGACATTCAGACTTAGTGAAGTTGACCTTGAATCCCATATCACACAGTTGACTGATACTTATGAGATTGACAGTCAAACCATTTACCAGCAACACTTCATTTAGGTTTGGAACTCCAGGGCAATCCAAGTTTCCAACACCTTTGATTTCTCCTCTAGCTCCATCTCCAAAAGTGACATAGCTAGTAGTATGAGGTTTGACATCATTCAGCAGATTCTTAATTCCAGTCATATGTTTAGAACATCCACTGTCAAAGTATCAGTCCTCCTTGGCAGAAACTCTAAGAGAGGTGTGAGCTATCAAAGCTGCAATCTTTCTCTTCCACTGTTGAACATATGGTGCCTTGTTGATCTTAGGCTGGACATGTAGGGTCTGATTGGGATATCCATATAGTTTGAAGCAAAATGGCTTTATGTGTCCAAACCTTCCACAATAATGACATCTCCATCTTTGAAACTTCTTCTTCATGTTTCTCTAATCTTGATGTTGAGCCCTATGTTGTGACATCTGCCTTGACATTGGTTTATCAGGCCTGTTCTTCTTCTTGTCACCTGACATCTGGCTTGACATTGGTTTATCAAGCCTGTTCTTCTTCTTGTCACCAACATATTTCTTTGCATCCACATATCCTAGACCAGACATATTTCCTGCATTTTGTCCAGTCTGAAGGATTTCTTTCAACTTGTCAGTTCCAGTTGTTAACATCTTGATAGACTTAGTCATCTGATCAAGTTTGGAATTCAACACTAGAACTTCACCTTTGAGATGACTTATAGTAGCAGTGTCTTCCTTTTTCTCAGCCTCCAACTTCATAATGAGCTTTTTCTGTTTCTCATTTTGCTGGCAGACTTCAGCACTTCTGATACACAGCTTCTTGTAAGTGTCAGCAAGTTCTTCAAATGTCACTTCCTCATCACTAGAATCATTATCAGAGTTACAAACACCAAATAGTGCAGTAACTAGTTTGGCAGATTCTTCTTCAGAATCACTTTCTGAGTCACCATCAGACCAAGTGACAGACATTCTTTTCTTTTGTTTCTTTAGAAAGGTAGGACATTCAGCTCGAATGTGCCCATATCCTTCACATCCATGGCATTGGATACCTCTGTTTTGATTTCCCTTTTCTTCAAACGTAGTTCTTTTGTTGGATTCATATGGTCTACTAATGTCAGATGGGATGTTCTTGACATTTGACCTTGACTTGGGTCAATTCTCTTGATGAGCTTGTTGAACTGCCTTCCAAGCATAGCTATTGCTTCTGATATCTTCTCTTCATCACCCTCCTTGCATTCCTCTTCAGTATTGGATACAAGGGCTATGCTCTTGTTTTTCTTGTCAACATTGTCACTGATCCCCATCTCAAATGTCTGAAGTGATCCAATGAGTTCATCAACCTTCAAGTTGCAGATATCCTGAGCTTCCTCTATAGCAGTCACTTTCATTGCAAACCTTTTAGGCAAGGATCTGAGAGTCTTTCTCACCAGCTTTTCTTCTGACATCTTTTCTCCCAATGCTCTTGAGGTGTTGGTAATCTCCAAGATGTTCATGTGAAATTCATGAATGGTCTCATCTTCCTTCATCTTCAGATTCTCAAATTTGGTAGTGAGCATCTGAAGTCTTGACATTTTCACCTTGGATGTACCCTCATGAGTGGTTTTGAGAGTGTCCCAAACATCCTTGGCGTTCACCGATGTACTAGTCGAAAATATTTCAGTCAATTCCATTGAATAAGGCATTCAATGCTTTAGAGTTGCCCAGTGCTAGCTCTTCTTCTTCTTTGCATTCTTCCTCAAGTTTCAGACTAGTAGTCCCATCTTTCTCAAGTTTGGTGGGATGTTTCCATCCTCTGTCAGCAGCTCTCCAAGCTTTATTGTCCAGTGACTTCAAAAAGGCAACCATACGAGGTTTCCAGTAATCATAGTTAGATTCATCCAGAATGGGTGGTCTACTCCCAAATCCTCCTTCCTTGTCCATAACGCCGAAAATAGTATCCCTAGATCTCACCGAAATAACAGCGGTGCGCTCGATGCCAATTGAAATTTGCAGACACGAGAGAATTTTAGATCGACAAACTGCTTAACAATTCACAGAATTTAAAGAACACAATCAATTTTTACCCTGTGTAACTACACCTACATCGGGGCTACCAAGCCGGAGGAAATCCACTATAAGTATTAATTCGGAATAAACCAATTTATCTCCTTTACTTAAGACTACCAATGCAACTTCAATCTAAGTCCTACTTAGACCGAGTTCCTACTCACTCCCCTCAATCACAAAGTGATATCAACCTATTGATTAATTGAATTATGAAGACACTCTTTAATAAACATACTTGATTTTGCTTCAAAGCTTTACTCAAGAGACACAACACTCTTCAAAGCTTTGAGTGATAAACAACCCTACAATCAAATCCTAGTCCAAGGCACTTATCAATTGATAATTGCTTGGCTCACAAGAATAACTAGAATACACAAATTAACAATCTTGCTTGTAGAGTAACATCGGGGTTTTCTAACTAATATAGAAGTAAAAGACTTTAATTTGGGCTTCCATAATTATAGCTAGGGTTAACTTGATTTAACCTAAAGACTTGGTCTTTTAACAAACCAATTTAGGGTTAAACAAGGTTAACCTCGAGCCACGTGAGCATGTGATCCAACAACATAATCCATAATAAACATTTCGGAGAATCACGAAAGTCTCGGGAAAAGTAAATCATGAAATGTTGCATGTGTCACAACATTGGTCATGACATCGTCATTCTTCTTGCAGATTTCAAAGAAAGCTTAATACCACTGTATAATTCTTCTGCAGAATTTATCTTCAACTCTGAATGTCATGACATCAGTCAAGACATTGACATAAACCAGTTTTACCAAAAATTAAGGCCAACATAAAAACACTTACAACCCTCTTGGATAGCCATCATCCTCCGCCTCTACAGGCTCCACAACATCGTCGTCCTAGGCATCCTGAACCTCTGCAGGCGGCGACTCAACCTCCGGTACCTCCATCTCCAGTACCTCATCCTCATATGCACGAGAGGAAGACGCCCCATGGAGACGACTCCTCCGTCGCGGTATGGAAGGTGATGTTATAGATAGTTATCCCATTTCTTCCCTTTATGCCCTTGCCCTTTGCTCGTGCTCTCGACGAGCCGACGCTGTTTGACTTTGTCTGCCCTGTCTTAAACGTGTCATCTGGTTATCATGATCGGCCATTTTCCTAAAATAAAATAGAGTCAAAATTAATTCTAAAACAATAGAGCCAAAATTCGCAGGTTAACTTTAGAATTTTCCCATTCAGACTAAAATTCACAAGTTAACCTGCGAAGTCTCTTCTGCTACACTTCGCAAGTTAACTTAAACCCGTAATTTTCAAAATTTTTGGACCCAAAACTTTCAAAATCCTTTTTTTTTCTACCACATTATCCTACTATAACATCATACACTACTACATTTCTACAACCTAAACCTTATAATCTGATAAAAAAACATAAATTTAAATAAAAATTGTTTAAGAAAACATACCTAAAATGGAGGTTGTAATGAGTTGAATTTGATGTTGGAGGAGTTGCAATGAGTTGAACTTGATGTTGGAGGAGTTGGAATGAGTAGAAATTGCAAAGAATTGGTAGAAAGTAAGGGTTAGGAGTATAGAGGAAAAGTTGTGTGTTTTGAAATGAATGGGAAAAAGGGAAAAAATCTGTGTTTTCTAAAATTATATGTAGACTTCGCAAGTTAACTTGCGAATTTCCCAAATAAGGTGAATTCACAAGTTAACTTCAGAATTCACCTTATTTTAAAAAAAATAAGGTGAATTCGCAAATTAACTTGCAAATTCACCTTATTTTTTTTAAAAACGTGGATTATTTCATAAATTAACTTACGAATTCACCTGATTTGGAGAGTTCAAAAATTAACTTACGAAATATTGAGGTATTTTTGTATTTTACCTAGGAGTGAAGGAGAACTCCACTAATTAAGAAAAGAAATCCCTTAAATTTTATGTTTTATGGAAGTATAATATAATTGGCTACAAGACACAAGAATGCACTCACTATTTTGGCTTCATTGGGCTGTTTTCGAATAAGGGTGGAAATTGAGATCATGATTCATGAGTTTATAATTGTACACAAACTGAAATTTGTGTAATAAATGAGTAGGAAGCAACATGAACTGGTTCCTTAACAAAACAAATGTAGTGATAAGGTTTGATTTAATTATTAAAAAATATTAATTATAAGAAAATATAATATATAATTAAAAAAAGAAAGAAAAAGAAATTTAAAAATAATAATTAAAAAATACCGCCACCCAAATACTTCTAGGATGAGAAAAAGAAAGTCAGGTTAAAAATACCAAATATTTAATTGACTTGGTATGTATATGTATTCGTCACTTTCTGTCTTAGTCGATCTACATTCATACATAACGTGTTAATTTTTTAAGAATTATTTTTCTGACTCAGTAAGATATCATTTTTTGTACATATTTAGCTCACGTCTCTAAACAACCATGAATCTTTGAATCAGTTCCACCATGTGTTCGACGGTAGAATTAAAAGCATGAAATATTAATTATATCTTTTCTTTTGGTGGTGTACTGATGATTTAATTATACTCATTATTTATTTGATCTCACATAGACAAAAAGTTGGTTACGTATTATCATGCTACTTGCATGTAATTTTTTATACTTATTATCATGCTACTTGCATGTCATTTTTTTTAGCAAGCTAGTTGTATTAATTAGGTAAGTATGGGTTCTCAAAACCAGTTTCACAAAAATGAGATGAATCTAGACAAAAAGAAAAGAAAATTACAAATCAATTGCACTACGAGAGAAATAAAATCGGGTCCTTATAAAACTCGTAAAGTTGCAATTAGGGTGAGTAATGTTCCCTATGAAATTTCATCTCCAAACAAGAGCCTTGATGTTCCAAACTTGAGTCTAAAACCGTCCAAGAATCATTCCGGAAAAGAATTGAATTTCTAACGAACCAAATGCTCCAAGTTGTAGCCAAGCAAATGCAACTAAATTTTCCTTTTTTCATTTTCATATTTTTGCATTGATTATACCAAAACATGAAATTCCCTTTAGGGTCCACTTCCGTTGCATTCGACACACCAATCCACTCCTCTATATCCCTCTAAATCAACTTGACAACAGAACAATTGAAAAAATAATGTTCTATTGTTTCTAGAGCACAACTACAAAAAACACAAACACGAGTATCGTTAGGGAACGAAATACCTCTTTTTTTTAAAAGGTCCTTGGTCGGTAACTTGTTAGAAAGAACCCGCCAACCAAACGCTTTAATCTTGAAAGGAATTTCCATCTTCCACACGAGAGAAAAAGATGCGTCAAACTTGTTGGGCGGGCCGAAAGGGGTATGAAAATCAGCTAATAAGTGATAACAATCCTTCACAGAGAAACAACCTTCAGAGCTGCTCCAAACGAACTCGTCGCGACTGTTGGAACTAGGCTAAGCCGACTCCAACTCTGTTTTAATAGCAACAAGCTCAACCGCAGCGGACACATCAATATCAGAAATAGCCGCAGACGAAACTCCAAGATCGCCCCATTGTCATGCTTCTCCTCTTCATCCTCCTATCCCCGCGACAAAAACGACCTTCAGTTTCGAAATCTGGAAAACAGAGGGGAACTTCTCTCTGAGCGAAGCTTTGTTGAGCCATTTAGGAGACCATAAAGATATGTTGAAACCGTTGGCAATCTTAGTGAAACAGTTACTAGAAAAAGTCCTTCTTATAATCCCTTCCTAAGGACAAGATGTCCTTCCACCAATTGGAAAATCCAGAGGAAATGTTTTGGTTATTCTCCCCTACACAGTAGCTTGCAAGCAAATATCACCGTAACGGGCAAGTAAGAGTTTATATACCAAATAGAATCGGATTCGGAACCTTGAAGAATCCTCCAACGCCATTTATTGAGTAGAGAACTATTGAATTCGCCAATCCTTAGAATGCCAAGACCTCCCTTATTGATCGGTAAACATACCTTGTTCCAGCCCACCCAATGAATCTTCTTTTTTGCCTCTGAACCTCCCCACAAAAAACTACTCTGAAGTTTCTATTCCTCCAATTCAATAAATGCCTTTTGATTTTCTCCACCAGAAAATTCCAAGAAGAAATTCTCCTAGGGTTGGAACCCACATGAATGACGAGTTTGAAAGATTGTCCTTTCGTTCTGCAAGATAAGAGAGCAACCGAAGCTTCCAACAAATTATCACTAGTATTGATGCCAATTAATTTGATTTTTTGGTAATTGATTCCAAGTCCTGATACCATCTCAAACACCTTCAAAACCGTCTTGATGGCCAAGCTTGCTTCCAACTACCTTCACCAATCAATAACGTGTCATCCACGAATTGGAGAATATCTACCGCGCATTTACCGTTGACAAGAAATCCTTCATATTCTCTTAATTCAATAGATTTCCTCACCAAAGAAGATAAACCTTCCGCTACTATCACAAAGAGAAACATAGATAACGGATCGTCTTGCCTCAAACCCTTCTCCACCTAGAATTATTTGGTAGGACTCCCGTTGACAAGCACCAACATCTTTTTCAACATAAACCTAAGAAAGTTCCAATTCACATTGTCGTAAGCTTTTTCGAAGTCAACTTTAAAAAGGAAACAATTATTCCCCTTCTTTTGCGCGTAATCTACCACTTCGTTATCAACAAGTACTCCATCGAGGAGTTGTCTACCCAGAATAAAAGCGGTTTGGCAAGGAGATATAATCGAGTTTAGCACCTGCTTTAGTCTACCCACTAATAGTTTAGACATCACTTTGTACATACAACCAATCAAAAAATTGGCCTAAAATCACCCAACCCAATCGGGTTATTAGATTTAGGAATCAAGGCCAGAAAAGAGGTCACCACCTTCGAGAGAAAAATCCCGCTGTGAAAGCCTTTAAAATAATTAATGAAATCATCTTTAAGGATTGTCTAGCATTTCTTGATGAAAAAGAATGAAAATCCATCCGGGCCCGGACATTTGTCACCTCCACAACCCCATATAGCTTCTTTAATCTTGCTTTCGCCAAAATCAGATTCAGGAGGAGATATATCCTCCTCCCCAATCCTACTGAACTCCAGGCCTTCAAAGAAAGGCCTAACAGGAGCTGGGTCACGAAATTTTCCGGTAAAAAAGGAAAAAAGCTTCGGATTTGATTTCGCTAACAGAATGAAGCAAACCGGCCGATGATTAAAGAGGCCCAATATGATTGATCCTTCTCTTTTCTCTCATCGCTCTATGGAAGAATCTGCTGTTAGAATCACCATCATTAAGCCACTTCAACCTTGACTTTTGAAGAAGCATATTCTTTTTGATTCTCAAGTTCATCCAAAACTGACTATTCGCCTCCTTCTATTGATAACACTGTCTCTTCCTCCACTGCAATCCTCCTCAAGCAACAAGTCTCCTTCATTCACTTTTCTAACTTCTTCTTCTACATCCAACTCTATCCTCCTAAAGACCTCCTTATTCCACCATTTTAATCTCTCTTTAAGGAGCTTAAGTTTCTCCTTAAGCACAAATTCACTTCTTCCCTCCACCGATAAATTCTTCCATTCTTTATCAACGAAAGGCAAGAAAGATTTCAAGGAAAACCATTCGTTATTAACCCTAAAAAGGTTTTGGGCCCCAGTTGGCCATGTCTTTTATGATCCAAATTGGACAATGGTCCAAAACGTCTCTCGACCCCACCATTTGGCCAATAACTCCCCACTTATTCACTAATGATTCTGATAATAGGAAACGACCAATTCTGCTCATCAAATTATCGTCGCCACTATACCATATAAAGTGTTTTCCCTTACACGGGACATCGAGCAGATTAGTTTCATCAATGAAGTCGGAAAAGACAATTGATTTGTGACTTTGATCAGACGCCGATCTTCCTTTCCTTTCTCTACAATTTTTGACTGTGTTGAAATCACCGCAAATAACCCATTCTCCATCCGTGAACTTCTCTTTCAAATCCAACAAAGCCTTCCACAATAGGATTTTCTTGTTGAGGTCATAGGCAGAATAGATGTTTATGACATAGTAGCTAATTTTGTCCCAAATAACATTGATGCCCAGAAAACCCTCGCCTCTAAAACTGTTTAGAACCGTGACTGAGTCTTTTCTCCACAACATAATGATGCCACCAGATAAGCCATTAGAATTAGAATAATAACCGATGTCCTCCTTCCTCCAGAAGCTATGAGCAATGAAGTCTTCCATTTTAGATATCTTAGTTTCCTATAAAACGAAAATGTCAGGTTTGCTTTTCTAATAATAGAGCTGATCCTCCTTCTCTTCAGACTGTTGCTTCCCCCCTTATATTCAGTGAACCAATAATCATCGAGGCAGTGCTGGAAACTCCTTCAAATCTTCCCTTTTCAAGTAAATTCCATTTTCCATCAATTTAATCTTACTCCCATCCGGTTCTACCACCCCCAGATTAGATATGGCAGACCACAATTTATCATTGATGTTGTTATCCATATACTCTCATTTTCTACCATTGATCCTACAGATGCCAAATAACTCAGAGTGATCACCATGAAACAGAACAAGATTTTCACTCCTAACGGGAAACAGAGAAGAACCCGTGGAAGTGGATGGGAAAATAGGAACTGTTGATGTTGGGCCAGTAGTAAATAATGGATTTAACAACTTTCATATCCCTCTTGCCTTTCACGTTCATGAAGGGTTGTCTGAACTTCTTCCTATTGTGATGTAAATCTCCTGTATCAGATAAGTGTTTAAATTTAATCCTCTTGGGAGCCTTCCTCCTAACAGCCTTAAGAACCTGTTTGGAGATAGATCCAAGTTACACAGAGTCCCTGACAAACGTACCATCGGAACCAACACTAACGATAGCCAAAAAAGGAAAAGTATGAGAGTCTCCACATTCACCCACACCAATATTCAGCTGCTCATTCGCCAACCCTACCGCATCATCAAACATACCTGCCATCTCCTCATTATCATCACTGCGCCTAACGACCTCCAATTTATCACCCAAGTTTCTTGAAGTTACAACATCAACCCTCTTCTTCTTGGAGTAGCTACTGAAGTGAGAACCAATAGGGGCGTCCTTCAAATTTTGAGGAGAGAACTCTTCGATGTTGTCATCACAATCCTCCTCTTCAGAAGCACCCCCTATCTGGTTGACTAATGGACCAATCATCGTCTAGCTCAGAGGAATTCGTTGATGTCGCAGACTTGTTCCTGATGGATGAATTGATACAAACATGTCCAAAAGAGTCTTCTCCCAAGATGATACTATATTCATTTCCATCAATAAGAACCGAAACTGAGTCTTTGAGAATGAAGGAGTTAGACACTCTCATTATGATTCTAGAAATATCCATACAAGTGCCTTTCGATGTGTTGTCATCCAGGCAAATGAATGACCCAAAGGAATTCGCCAGCTCCATGAAGAATCCACCGAACCAAGCATGGCATGGAACACCATACGCCTTAATCCACATCACTCTGCAATTGTCAACCTCCTCTTCCTTCCATCTCCTAATCGACACAAACCATTGTTTCCACCATGTCTCACCTTCCCTAATCAGATCTGCTATTGTTCCTACTTCTGTTTCTTCTAGCAGACAAAGGTTAGCTCCCAAAGGAGTTACTTTGATCCCAAAAAAACCCTCAATGTCGAAAGAGGATTGAATGTTGTAAGCAGATCTAGGGACATGAACTTGACCCACATAAGCTTTAATAAATCTCGGTCTGTCAGTTTCTCTAGAATTGAATTCCAAGACATTTTTTGCACTCTGAGATTGGGGCTGATATGAATACTCCTTTTCCGCTGTCACAGCTTCCGCAAAGGTTCTCCCTACCTTCCTGAAACCGAGATAGGACTCAACAAACCTACCTTGCACTTTCCCTGGAACGAATCCCTGAACTTCTGTCCTTCTGCCTCCAACAACCTTCGACTTTGGCCTCTCGAATCTGGGTAAGTTAGCATGAATTTTCTTGCCTCCCATAATGTTGTCGTCAAGTATGACCGCTAGAAGTCTCGCATCCTCAACGCCACGAAATCTGGAAAACCGAACCTGTTCCCAAATTTGTTGAGCCTAGATGAGATGGCTACCTCCACAACACTCCCGATACAACCAAAAAGCTCATGAATGTCTGCATCTTTTGAGTGAATAGGGAACTCCGAGAAGTAAATAGAGGTGAGAATCTCTCCTGGCTCCCCCACAGGCGAAATACCCATCGGATGACGCTAGGTTCTTAAAAACCCTCTTCTTCGATTTCTCCAACCGTGCTCCGCCTTGAGCAGTCTCGCCGATCATAAGCGCGAAAAGTTTTAGAAAAGTGTAATCAAAATAAAATGTTAGAATAAATGAGTATAAATAATATGTGTTAAGAATGGGAGAACCAACAAGAAAGTTTATTATATAACTTTTACTATTTTGCAAATCTTATATAAATAAATATAATTAATTTTAATTTGCTAGTTATACAAATTTATTTAATAAAATAATTAACTTTATTTTCATTTTAATAGAAATTTTATTAATAATTATATTATAGGTGTATTATATTATCAATATAATTTAATTTTATTCAATGTACTTGTATTTATGATTATATAAAGGTAAATTTTTGGTTACCTCTTAAAAAATTGAGGCAATTTATTCCTAAAGACTTGTATCAATAAAATTTTGTGATATGAAATATATTTTTAAAATCACATATTAACCTAAAATCTTATATAAATTGTGGTTCGGTAATCTATCGGCATTTAAAATATTTGATGACATAATATTTATATTGTTATATTTTTAAAGCTAAATTACAGTTAATTTTGTCTTCTTATTTTATTTTATTCATAAAATTAATCCCGTTATCTGAAAAACATTATCAAACATTCTTGAAGGATAGTAAAATTATAATTTATTATATAGTTTCAGCATCATTATTTATTAATTTTTTTCAAATATAAACTACTTATAACAATAATTTTTTTCAAATATAAACTACTTATAACAATAATTTTTTTCAAATATAAACTACTTATAACATCAGTTATTACCAAAACTGAGGGAATATACATACGAGATAGTTCGTTTTGAATACCAATTACATCAATTATATCAATTATATGTTTACTTTTTATATTTAATTGGTTTAGAGTCACATGACGTCTTTTTCTTCTCTTTTTCTATTTTTATTTGTATTATCCTTGATTATAATGGCCAACCGAGGGGTTAAATATCTTGTATCAATATTTTTAAATACTTTTTCATACATTATTTATATTATCTTTAATTATTAATTAATTATTTACCTAGGTTGTTTTTAAAAACCGACAAAATAGTTAATTTAAATGAATTTCCAAAATATGGCACTATATGGGCTTTTATATATTTTTTGTAATTTTTTATTTATTCTCTCGGTTTTGCCTAAAAACCGACGTGTTTGATATTTTGCATAAATACTTCAAAGAATTAGACTCTAACATTTCATTTACCTATCAACACTTCAAATTTCATCGTTATTCTCTTTAAAAAAAACTAGGCGATTTTCGTCAAAACTCTTTCAACATCAACTTGAACATCATCTCTTTTCAACGTTAGCTCTTTCAACATCAACTCTTTCAAAACTCTTCGAAGCTTCGTCATCATATTTGAGGCACATAATGTTCATCTCTTATAAAAATGTTCATCTCTCACCACTTAAATGAGTTTGAAATTTTGTTAGAAATGTCATTCCATTGAAATGCACTCCCACACTAAAATGTTTATCATATATGTTTTAGTTATTGTATTCATATGAAAACCAATGTAAACCTTAGTACGAACTTGAAATATAAGCTATTGAAATATTGTAGTCATAACTTGAAATGTTCATCTCACAACACTTTTAGATAACACAATGAAATGTAAAATATTGGAATATTGTAGATTACAATAACTTAAGTGTATGTTCTTATTGTCGGGAATTTCTATCCAACTTTTAAAAAGTTTATAATATTCTCAAATTTACACGGACATGGTTGATTCGACAAGTACTTCTCATAAAATTTCTGCTGCAATATCTGTTAATATAAAAAGTAAAAGAAAAGATAGAGGTGCCTCAATGTGTACCAAAGTTAAGAAAATCCACGAAAACAGGATTCACTCCCCAGTTGATTTTGATATGAGAACCAGAAATGTTTGTGGTGAAAATGCTGCTAGTTTTAAGGGTTACACGACATTACAATGTAGAGACAAAATGATTATTTTGATAAATAATCAACATGTGGACCGATATTAAGGTATTTATTATGAATTTTTATTTGTTTTACAAGTATATATGACCATTCATTTTTTGTTTTAGTAATAATATCAACTCTATAGTTAAAATATAGACGGTGTTTATTGTTCCAAAGGATAAAATATTCAAAAAGAAATGACTTGGATATGTTGGTAAGCGTTGGAAGGGCTTTAAGCCACAACTCACAGAAGAATATATCAAAAATTAAAAAAAAATATGACAAACTGTAGCAGTAAAAAATTGGAGATTAAGCTATTGATTAACCTAACTCACAAAAGTAAGAGTCACCACCACACTTAATTGTTTCCAAAGGAAATGGAAAAAGAGCGAAGAAAACCCACAAAAATAAAGATATAAAGAGCATGGTGGTTGGTTATTCAAAGAGAATGTGTTAGCTCCCAAAGTATCTGTAGTACTCTACATGAACCTTTTGAAATATCTTTGTTAAGGCTAAAACTGGTTGTTTTCAAAAAGATTGTCTAGATGAGAAAAAAGTGATTTTTATTATTTTTTGTTTCGGCAAAACTTCGAGAGTTTTGTGCCTACATACCACCCATGTGCCATGGTGAAATCAGAAACACATAGTTTTTCTAAAAAAAGAACAGAATTGGGAGTGTTGGTGGATTCTTAAATGAAAAGACAAGTTGTCATTTTTAGGAGAAAACTAGACTAATCACCCACAAAGTATGAGAAAGAGGGACGGTGCATCAACATGAGGGAGGACTTACACTTTGATAAGATCAACAAGTGCCTCTAGTGCTCTAGTGGAAAATTTATATCTTTTCAATCCTAATTTATAGGGATATGAGAATAACATCTCAACTATGTAAATGACTCATGTCTAATATTGAAAAAAAGTTTTAAAGGAAAAAGGTGCACGAGAGCACAAAAGTGTTTGAATGAAGTTTGTGTTTTTTAATCTTTTGAAAAAGAGTTTTGATATGCTTATGTTGATTAACATTTATTAAGAAAAAGAAGTTTGAAAATTGAATTGACAAAGTTAAGGTTTTTCATTGAAAGTGGTTCAAGTTTAAAATAAAAAATATTAAAACAAAAATGGAAATGCAAGAAAAAATAGATCTCATTTTAAGGTAGCCCAAGAGAAAGTCGTGTGTGTGCAAAGTGTACCAGCCACTACTGAAGCATGCCATGAGTCAATCCAAGCTTTCCTACTCCTTTGGATTAAAGTCACAAGAAAAGAGTAAGTTGTGGAACCAAGATAAATTGAATCGAAAGGATCACTATATCAACCAACATGCATTCATCATTAAACAAGAAAGGAGAACTTACAAGGAAGTAAGCAAACAAATCAATGACAAATAAACAATAAAAATCTCAATTAAAGAGACCAAGAAAAATCATACATAAAAGAAAAAATGTAAGTAAACAATTAATTAAAATGTTCACTAAACTGAAACAAAAATTAAAATTCACAAAATTAACTAAATTAGTTTTAAAGGCTGAACCATTTGAATCTTGAGACGATCAATCTCCTTTATAGCAAGAGACAACTGAACCTCTTTCTCCTTGAACTAGGCTTCATGTACCAACTTTTGATTGCGGTTTTGCTTCTCTAACCCATCGACTTGAGCCATAAGCTTTCTTTCCATATTAGCTTTGGATTTCTTAAGGAACTCAAAATCTCGGTTCTTCTGCTTGTACTTCTCTTTGGCTTCAGCAATGGCTTTCTTGAAGTCTTCAGAGGGAATAGAATAATCTTCAACTCTTGGTATCTTTCTTGCAGCATCAGAGGCTTCTCCTTTGAAGTATTTGAGCTCATGAACCAATTGATTCTTCTCTTGAGTAACCGTGTGATGTTTACTTTCAGAGTTTCGTTTTCTTCAAGCAACCGTCAATTCTAAACACGTAGCAACTCATAATCCCCTTTCAGTATGGCGTCAGGCACTTCGGACTATTGAGGGTAAAATGAAGCTTGTATAGCGAAGGGCCAACAACGGTCTTCATTCTTCTTCATAATCCATTGCATACAAGGCACATATGCAGTAGAATCTCTTCTACCAAAGTATTGCACTCCTTAATTATGGATATTTCCCCAAGCTTGGATAGCTTTGGTAATTGACCCGGTATCATCAGGGACATCAAAGTACAAAGTCTCTTTTATATGCCTTTCTTCAGGTGGCTCTTTCAAAGCATGCCCCAATTATCTTCTAGAAAGAGTTGGATTGTAGTTAATACCTCCCCTTATGCTAATGAGAGGCACATTAGGGAAATCTTTGCATCGGGTAATCACTTCCTTATACTTTGGTTTGCATAAAGTATCCTTATACCAATCAAGATCTCTAGCATAAAGACCCATCAATCTTGGTAACCACCTTGAAGTATTTTGAGTGTCGACAAATCCACCGGTTTGAGGAATAAGACCTCTAAACCAACGGTACAACAATGGTGCGCAAAGTTGAACAACCCCCTTACCTTTATAGCTTCTAGAATGGATAGAGTGATAAATGTCTCCCAAGAGTGTCGGTATAGGGTTATTTTGAATGAACAGAGAAATGACATTTTTGTCGACAAAATTGATCTCACTTGGGAATAAAATTAATTCGTAGATGCAACAGGACAATATAGCATTGAACGCTTTCCATTCCTTCTTATCAGCTTTAGCATGAGCTTCTTTCAGCAGGAAACTCAAATGAAAACCATTTACCTTTGCTTTACTAGCACCATGAGCTTTCACAACAAATTCTCCCAAATAAAAGGCGGCGGCCATCTAAGAGTCATCAAATTTTTCCATAGCAAGATGAAAAGGCACTTGATATAGTATCAGAATATTCAGAATAACGGAGTATTCCTCCAAAGTTGGCGCTAAAAGATAATTTGGGAACATAAAACACCTCAACGCACGGTCGTAGAATTGAAGCAAAGCCAACAACCTATCTTTTTGATACTCAGTAAGAGGAGATTTCAAATAGGATAAAATTCTTCCATAGTATTTTGCAAACATATCAAGGCTCTATGGAGTAGATCGCTTAGCCAACAGAAAGAGATCGTCAAGATTCGGCATATGGAACTTGTAAACCACATTGTGACAACGATTGGTCTTCCTTTCAGTATCTATCTTCCAAGAAATGGCCCACAACTAGACTCAAAGGCTAGACAATCCTGGAAATGAAACAAATATGCATGTTAAGAAAATGAAATAAAAAGAAAACATGAATGCAATGCACATAGGTCATGTATCCTGTATATTGAACCACTGTTGTGCGGATAACATAACCAAGTCATATGTAACACGATCAGAGTTTCAGCCCAAATCTAAATATCACGGGTAACACCAGAGAATACCAGAAAATACCATGCATCCAGAAAATATAGAAGGTCACGGAACACAGAACCAAATATCACGGAATCATCATCAGTACCTGTAGTAATGATTTTTTCCATCCCCACCTCACGGGTAATTCTAAATAGAACATGTGGTCCCTAAGTGGCATCTAGAGTCGACAATCCTCCATTTAATACCTTGCCCATGCATAAGGGATGAAGAACAATGGTAGTATCGGGAGAACCTCGACTGATTGTGGAACTTCATGTGTCATCACACGCGTCAAAGGAACGCGGGATTTCACATGAACATCCATCTATCTTATATGTCTCTGGCCTGGGTAATGGGCCTTTTACCTCTTGTAACTCCCACCCCAAATATCACAGCACAGCAGCAGACAATGTAAAGGATATATGAAAGCAATAAAATGTCACATAGGATGCAATGCCAACATACAAAGGATGGTACGATAAAGCAAGTAAATAGATAAACACCCAGTAGACAAGAAAATAAAAGCTAGGATCGACTCCTGAGCGGACCAATAATAGGTCAACTGTCCCCAATGGAGTCGCCAATTGAAATCACCCAGCTTAACATTGACTGATAGGATATATTAATGGAGTCGTCATCAAACGTTTTTTATCTTGTGAAGGAGAAAGGAAAACTTCGAGTAAACCTGAGGGGGAAGAAATTGAAGGTTTAGAAAACACTTAGAAGGGGGATTGAATAAGTTTTTCCTTCTTTTTCTTACTTAACAACACTATAAAACACATGTATTTTTATCCTGGTTCGTTTGAAACTCAAACTACTCCAGTCCACCCGCCAAGGTGATTTTGCCTCTCTCAATGAGGACTTAATTCACTATAATCAAACTGATTACAAGTGCACAACCAACTATTTTGACTAACATTACAATGCACAAGCCAACTGCAAATGACTAACACCTTTGAGACTCTCTAGTCCTAGCCCTCTCGAGAAATCTGATCCAACTGGTCTCTCAAAGAACAATTACAAAATAACTTCTTAAAATAGTGTATTAGTTTGCTTCTAATAAGCTTTATCACAACTGTGATTTTTCACTAAGTATTAAGCTCAATACAAATGATAAACTCAGTGTGATGACTAGTTTTTTCATCGGTTATTTTAAAAACAATGAAGTCTCCACCTAATTTTATTTGTTCTAAAAAGAACGGGAAAATATAGATAAAACCCACGAATGACGGATAAGGCGGTCTACGTGACCAAAAGATATGAATTCGAGAGTCGGTTATGCAAGGGGAAGGTATTAGCACCCATCACATCTATCATACTCGATGGGATCCGTCTAGCTCTAAGTGTATGTGTGTATATTCTCTAACTTCTACATTATGATCGAGAAATAAGAAAGAAGAAAAGGGTTTTGTTTATTATTATTTTGAGTTTTCCGCGGTTTCAAAACCTTGTGCCTACGTATTCCCTCGTGCAATGGGAAAGTAAAAACTTCGTAGTTCCTCTGGAAAATGATTTTTTGTTGATTGATTTTAAATGAAAAGACAAGTCATCATTTTTAAAAGAGAAGACTCGTCTAAACGCCCACAAGGTGTGATAAAGCGTAAAGGACTATGCACCAACATGAGGGAGGATTTGAGAACTCCTCTAGTACTCAAGTGGAGAAGTCAGAAAATATGGGGATAGAGGAAGAATATCTCAATTATAAATGAATAATGTCTAATCTTGAAAAGGTGTTAAGGTAAAAGGTGCTCAAACGCACAAAATATTTGAATGAGTTGAGTTATTTTTATGTGGGAGACGAGCATTGGACCCTAAGCATTCAACGGCTAATGCTCGGATGAAATCATCTTTTTCTACCCAAAAGCTTTATTAAGAAAAGGTGACGCGAAACAAGGTTCGCTTAATGATATTCATTTAAAGAAGCCAAACGTACAATCGAGGGTCGAAACAAGACTGACTACCATATGTTTTGGAAGAGAGAGAAGTGGAGTATTTATTTAAGAAAATATTTTTAAAAAGAAACTCAACGTTGGATCGAGGTTTGAAGAGAAAACTCGGTGTTGGGTCGAGTTTAAAATTTATTGAAAGTGTTTTAAATGCTTGGTGAATGGAGAAAGAATGAACTAGGTTATGATAAACCAAGCCATAAAACTTGATCAATCTCGAGAGAATAGCCAACCCTACTCTCTAATATGAAACCCTTATAGAAATGAGAAAACTTGGTATATGGACCAAGGCGCGAGATATGGAGGAGAAACGAATAATTGCAAACAAATCAATAAATCGAGAAAAGCCCATATATGGTGGCCAACACAAACATAAAGCGATTAAATTACATGTGTACTAGCAAAGTGGGCTAGTCTACTAAGACGACCAATTGGAACAATTGATCGAAGTAGGCTCACTGTAGGAAGGCCCAAGATCAAGTGTACATGTGTGCATGTGTGGTCATCGTGACGCTTCTAAGCTTTGTCGACTTACGGGTTTGAAATGATTCACAGTTATTAGTTAAAAAATGATTTTTTGGTTTGTGTAAGTGACGATTAAATAAGATAAAATAAATGAGAGCTAAATAATTATTACAAGTTTTGGGGACAGGGATACATCAGTTATAAATGGGGATTAAAGAAATAAAAATAAAATAGAAAGCAATTAATTACAACGCAACAAGGGAGCGAGATACAATTTTTTTCGAATGGGGATGAAAAATAAATAAAGAGAAAATGATAGATTAATTACAACGGGATACAAATAAAAGTCTATGCGGAGAAGCTAGTATGGATTATTGACCATTGCATTTTATTAGATTAATTAGAATAGATTATAGAAATTAATTCTAAGAAGTCAAATAATATATTTGTGTTTATACACATTCGAAAGTCGAATTAAATTCCAAATTCGAAGTTGCAACACAAGGAGATAGTTTTATTCCCAAATGAGATCAATTTTTTCGACAAAAATTCCATTTCTCTGTTCATTCAAAAGAACCCTGTACCGACACTCTTGGGAGACATTTATTACTCTATCCATTCTAGAAGCTATAAAGGTAAGGGGGGTTGTTCATCTTTGCGCACCATTGTTGTACCATTGGTTTAGAGGTCTTCTTCCTCAAACCGGTGGATTTGTCGACACTCAAAATACTTCAAGGCGGTTACCAAGATTGATGGGTCTTTATGCTAGATATCTTGATTGGTATAAGGATGCTTTATCCAAACCAGAGTATAAGGAAGTGATTACCCGATGCGGAGATTTCCCTAATGTGCCTCTCATTGGAATAAGGGGAGGTATTAACTACAATACAACTCTTTCTAGAAGATAATTGGGGTATGCTTTGAAAGATCCACCTGAAGAAAGACATGTAAAAGAGACTTTGTACTTTGATGTCCCTGATGATACCGGGTCAATGCTTTAAGCTATCCAAGCTTGGGGAAATATTTATACTGAAGGAGTGCAATACTTTGGTAGAAGAGATTCTACTACATATGCGCCTTGTATGCAATGTGTCATACCCCAAAATTTGCCCTCCTACTTCTCAAAACATTTCATACATCCCTTCCTCAAGGGTTGATCAGACAAACCCTCTCCTAGACAATCAACCCAAACTAGGGTTTGGCAATTTTCAGTTCCAGATGGACTTCTAACATCTCCAATGATCACCATGCCTCCTCATATGCTTCAAAGGTTCCCCATGTCAAGTTTCAAGCCTCACAAGTCAAGTTTCCTCAAACAATTGCTCAGATGGTTGAAAATCAATTGTATTGGACAAAAAGTCAACTATGGTCAACATACAGTCAAACTTCCTGATTTTTGGTCAACATCCTCATTTTGAAGTCACATTCATCATTTGATCAAGGGTTGATCATGATTCATCAAGAAAACTCAAGATTTGCTCAAAAGTCAAACTTTCCAAATTAGGGTTTTCCAATGAAAAGTCAACTAAACTTTGACTGAGCATAACTTCTTCATACTTTCTCAGAAAGTTTTCCACCACCTCCCACTTTGAAGGAAATTCAATTCTCTACAACTTCATGTCTCACAAGCATGGTCAAAAAATGCTTCATTTTGAAGATATGGATCAAAACATTACAGGTCCTTTTCAAAGTCAACAAAAAGTCAACTTTTTGTATTGAGGTTTTATTGAGTATGGAAACTCCAATTGAGATGAAACCAAAGAGGTTGTTTAGAGGACACCTAGAGTTTTCTAAAAAGTCCAAGAACACTAAAAAATGTGGAAAATTGAGCAAAATACACCTTGTACAAGTTGGGCATTTTTGGACAATTGCACAAAGGGAGATACTTGTCAAAATCCAATTTTTTCCAAATGGGCCTATAATTTTATGATCCAAACTTGATCATAATATTATTTGTGACCTATTGATGCCTTGCCACGACCACCTTTTATTTTTTTTGATTTATATTTGAATTTAAAAGCATTAAATTCAAATTTAAATTAAATAAAATATGAAAACAAGGTATATTTTCAAATGGGTTGGATTTTTATCAAACTTGAGGTCCAAGATAGCCCATACAACTTGCCAATTTCGTGCTAGCTCTTACATGGAAGGGAAAATCAAATTTTCAAAAGATTTGATTTTATTTGAAAGGAAAATTATTTTGCATTGAATGACATATCTTTTTTCTTTCTCTTTGCTCCAATTCTTCACTCTATAAATACACAACACAACCACAGTACAAGAGGATGAAACCCTAGCCCATACAAGCAATCCTTATTTTCAAAACATTTCACAAAGTTGGCAATTTCGATTTTTAAGTTCCAGCAAGTTTCAAGGTGTTCTAGGCCTTCCATCGTGTTCCTGAGGATCACAGCAAGCATTCCTAATCCTTACTCGAAGCCAAATCATCCTGAATCATGCCATCTAACTCTCACCGGTTTGGATTTTTCTCAATTTCGATTCTCGTATTCCATGCATTGCTAACTGTTTTCATGCGTTTCTTTGAACTTAGGGTATTCTTTAGAGTGTATTTGATGCATTACATGTGAGTTTCCACGTAGAAATCACAAGTCACCATTGTTAGGGCTTTTAGGGTTGTAGGTTTCGAAACACTGGTTCCAGGACAAAAAGATAGCACCATCGTGTTCGCAAGGATCGAATTAGGCGCTCTGGGCTTTTGTGTCGCTTTGAATGATGCGTTTTGCAGGTTTTTCAGGTTGATAGCCATCGGAGAAGACGACCGGAGCTAGGGCTCCGGCGTCGTTGACTGGAAGACTCCGGTGAAGGCATGCGTGGCGCGATCGAACTCACTGATTCGTCCATTCATAAACCACTGGGGCCCGCGGCTGACTGTGCGTTGAATTCCCAGAATCAGGACACGTTTTCCTTTATAAACAACTCTTTCCAATTTCCAAACACCAAACACGCTTTCGTTCAGTGGTAACGGCAAGAGAGCGTGAGTTTTCACCAAATGGTCACCAGTTCGATCCCTGGCAAGACCATTCTTTTTTTACAAGTTTGCAAAACTAACTTTGTTTTTTTTTTCTATTTTTCTTAATATTTTTCATACAATTTAATTTATCTTCAAATAATTTTATCATGCATCTAAAAATCACAAAAAATATTTCTTTTTTGCATTATTATCAGAAAAATACTTATTTAATTTTTAGCATTAAAATTAATATTTTTGCATGCATATTTTATTTAATTGCTAATTAATCATTAATTTGACTTTTAATTGCTTTTAAATTATCAAAACGATCCAGAAAATTACCAAAAAAATATATTATCATATTAATGTCATTACTAATCAAAAACCTTTTTCCTCATTCAAAAATATTTCTTTTTACTAACATTTTCTTCTTATGCAATTTCTCTCGTTTTCCGATTATGTATCTGTTTGTAGGTTGTAACGTTTCGGATGATTTTTCTTGCTTTTCTTTTTTCAATTATGTAACTGCCTATGGGATGTAATAGTTTAATTAAGACTTTTATTTTCCACACTCCTATCATGTAACTGCCCCAAAGCCATGTAATAGCGTAGGACATTTACTTTCCGCACTTTACTTTCCGCAATTTACTTTCCGCGGCCTATAAACTGCTAGTAATTAGGTGTGTATGGCAAGATAAAATTGGACATAGATCACTCATAATGCCAAGATAAAAATATCTGAATTCAACACACTCTTTTCACACATGCACCCCTTAGGGTAATTCTCTCTCGTTGCCTTTCGAATAAATGGTCAAGTCCCTCGAACGTAGAGGCATCCTAGCACCGTTGCCTACAAATATATCATCATAGTCCCTTCGAATCAAAGATCATAGTCCCTCGACGTGGCCTACGAAAACATGATCTTGTCCCTCGATTGTTGCCTACGAAAATTGATGATCGTCCCTTCGAATGTGCTAGGATACTCTTACAAGTTGCCTTCTTTGACCATCCGATGTCCCTTCGAATGTCCCTTTGACATCCAACGAATAGGGTTACCTACCAACTAATGGTATGGACAGCACTATTCTAAAGGAACGTAAAACAACACGAAAACGACCATTCTGAGTAGGTAATAAGACTTTTAGTTGCTTGCTCAATCAAATACTTTTTACACCTCACACTTTTGTCAAAGTTCAAACTCTTTTTAAAAACGAAACATTTCCGAACACTTTGTATACATTCCTACATGAATCATTACAAAGTCAAAGCGAAATGCCTTTTCAAAACATTTTTGTCAAACACACAGAAAACACTTTTAAAAATGAGCTAGAAGCAACTAAGAGCCCGTAGATAACTACGGATGGAAAGGGGTGCTAATACCTTCCCTTTTCATAACCTTCTCCCTTACTCAGAATCTAACGAAGGTATTTTCCTGTTCTTTTCACCTTCCCTTAATTGGATAAAAGAAAAGTCGGTGGCGACTCTTGCTATCCGCAAATTTGCGATACAAAAATCTCAAAGTCAGTTCACCGTATTACACAATGGATTATGAAGAAGAGTGAAGACCGTTGTTGGCCCTTCGCTATACAAGCTTCGTTGTATCCTCAAGAGTCCGAAGTGCCTGACGCCATACTGAAAGGGGATTATGAGTTGCTACGTGTTTAGAGTTGACGGTTGCTTGAAGAAAACGAAACTCTGAAAGTAAACATCACACGGTTACTCAAGAGAAGAATCAATTGGTTCATGAGCTCAAATACTTCAAAGGAGAAGCCTCTGATGCTGCAAGAAAGATACCAAGAGTTGAAGATTATTCTATTCCCTCTGAAGACTTCAAGAAAGCCATTGCTGAAGCCAAAGAGAAGTATAAGCAGAAGAATCGAGATTTTGAGTTCCTTAACAAATCTAAAGCTGATATGGAAAGGAAGCATATGGCTCAAGTCGACGGGTTAGAGAAGCAAAACCGCAATCAAAAGTTGGTACATGAAGCCTAGTTCAAGGAGAAAGAGGTTCAGTTGTCTCTTGATATAAAGGAGATTGATCGTCTCAAGATTCAAATGGGAATTCAGGATACCGATGGGTTTCCTATGTCAGGCATTTAGATCTTTGTTTATTTGAATTTTGTCGAGAATCACCATCAGGCTTGTTGATGGGATTTCTCAGTTTATTGTATGAATCAAAAATATAAACGATCAAACTATTTGTAGACTCTTTATCTTGGTTTAATGATGATCAGCGCTTTTAGTATCCATTATCTTGTTTATTGTCTTCACCCTAAAACTTGGATCAAAGTGTTAGAGTCCTGGAAATGTTCAAATATGCCATTGCATGCATTACATTCATTCATGTATATATCATGCATAATAGGTTTTACTCGGGATTCTTATCAGTGGCTTCTGTTCTTATTCGGAAGAAAATTTATCATTCAACCTTCCACCGTTACTCAACTAGAAGCAACAAACGTCGTCAGATGGAGCAACTTCAAGCAGATATGGCCGCAATAAAGGCGTCGATGGAAGCGTAGATGGCACTGTTTATGGAAGTAATCACTACCATGAACCATGGTCAACAGGAACTGAGGGCTCTTGTGGAAAGATCTCGTGTTGAGGTTGACCGCCATGACAATCCTTTTAATGATTTCTCCACGGGGAAGCCGCGTGTAATCAATGCTCAGAATAATGATGATTTGGGTGTTAATGATCACCTTCGTGATCAGGGGCTGCATCTCAATGGTCGATTCCCTCCACCACCTCCTTCTCCAAGACCTTACTTCTATAACAATGGAATGCATGACCATCATGGTAGAGGTCGTCCCCGCTCCCTGGGTCATGATTTTGATCAGAATAAAGAAGTTTACTCTATTAATGGAAGCGAGGCTAGTTTCCTAGCTGAAGATCAAATATACCGCATGCTTGAAGAGAGACTCAGGGCCGTTGAAGGGCAAAAGATATCGGGTTTGGACCTTTCTGACTTGGGTTTGGTGCCTAGGGTGAGGTTTCCCCCAAAATTCAAAGTTCCTACCTTTGATAAGTACAACAGAGCTACTTGTCCAAAAACTAACATCATATCTTATTTCCGCAAGATGGCGGTATATACAGAGAATGAAAGACTCCTTATGCACTTCTTTCAAGAGAGTCTAACTGGAGCTTCTTTAGAGTGGTATATGCACCTTGAAAGAAATCATGTCAGGACATGGCGTAATCTGTTTGATGCCTTTATCTAGTAATACCGGTTCAATATTGATATGGTCCAAATCGTACTCAATTGCTAAATTTATCTCAAAAGTCTGGTGAAACATTTAAAGAGTATGCTCAGAAGTGGCGTGAGCTCGCTACTAGAGTTCAACCACCCATGATGGAGTGAGAAATGATAGACATGTTTATCAGCACCCTTTCAAGACACTACTATGTTGCTTGTAGCACCTCTACCAACTTCGCTGAAATAGTTCGATATGGAGAGAGGATTGAAAGTGGTTTAAAATCCGGTAAGATCCAGTACACTGAAGGAGGAAGTTCTTTTGGTACAAAGAAGGCATTCAGTGGTTATCATAATAAGGAAAAATGAGAAACTAGTGTTATTTATGGAAACAGGGGCAAGGCCCAAGTCAAGGTTGTAACTATTTTAGCTTCTCAACCCCAAGCCCAACAAGCGCCTCGCCAGTAATATCAAGGTCAGCAGAATAACCGTACACCAAGAAGGTTTGATGTGGTTCCAATGACTTATACGAAAATGTTGACGCGATTGATTGACTTGAAACTGGTGGTCCCAAGGGCTGCATTACCTCCACCTCCTCCTGACATACGTCCAAGGAATTATGATGCTAATTTCAGTTGTGAATTCCATTCTGGTACCGTTGGACATAGTATTGAGAACTGTTATTCTTTCAAGTGCAAAGTGCAGGACTTGATTGATTCTAAAGGCATTCATTTTGACGCCCAACAACAACAATAACTTAGGCCTAATGTGATTCAAAACCCAATGCCACAACATGCCGGTGGAGTAGTCTAAGCTATCATGGAGGATGGTGAGGTCCTAAACTTGATTATGGATGTGAATTTGGTGAAGACACCACTTCCTTATGTTTAGAAGTATCTGATCAAGAGAGGCGTCTTTGCAGGCTGTGAATCTGGTTGTGTTAAATGTGAAAACTGTTCAAATGGCTGTGAAGAATTGAAGAATGGTATTCAAAGTTTGATCACCAGTGGCGAATTACAGTTTGATAAGATTAAAAAGGGTAACAAAGGTGTAACACGAGATGTGTCTGTGATTTCTATTCACTATACTCCTATTGTGATATCTGCACCTGTAAATCCTGTTCCGTTGTTGATCACGAAACTTGGTCCTATCCCGTGTGTGAGTGATAAAGTTATGCCATGGCACTATGGATCAGATGTCTATTATCACAGAGTCAAACAAGAAGATGATCCCTCTTCTGCTAAGAAGGATGAAGAATATGATGTTGCTAACATCGGTAATTTCTCCGACAATGGCGGAGTAACCAAAAGTGATCAGAGTTTTGCTGCTCCAATTGCACCTCCTAATGCAGACGCTTTGGCAAAAGCCAAAGGTAAGCAGGCAGCAAAAGAGGCTGAGTTGCAGGTCGATAATCTTGATTTGGCATAAGATGTTGAAGAGATAATGAGATATATTCGCAAAAGTGATTTCCGTGTGATTGATCAACTTGGTCAAACCCTGCTAAGATCTCCATTCTATCTTTGCTACGAGATTCTGAGGAACACAAGAATGCCTTGATGAAGTTGCTAAGTACTGCTTATGTCCCGCAAGAGATATCTGTTGTTGAGTTTGAAAATGTTTGCGCTAGACGTTACACATTTCTATGGAGTGCAGGGGCACTACACTCTCTCGTGTTTTGGTGGACACTGGTTCCTCTTTAAATGTGATTCCCAAGTCAGCATTGATGAAAATTGATTATGGTGGTCCTGAATTGCAGCCCAACGATTTGATTGTGAAAGCTTTTGACGGGTCGAGACGTTCTGTCTTTGGAGAATTGGACCTTCCAATCAAGATTGGTCTCCTGCTATTTACCACTACTTTCTTCGTCATGGACATTCAACCTGCTTATTGTTGCCTTCTTAGTCGTCCATGGATCCATAAAGCTGTAGCAATTATATCCACTCTCCACTAGAAGCTCAAGTACCCTGCAATAGGAAGACTGTTACAGTTTGTGCTGAAGAGGAGTACATCGTGAGTCACCTCACCTCGTTCAGATATGTTGAAATTGACGGCGAAGTGCATGAAACCCCTTTTCCGGGATTTGAAACTCTTTATATGCTGAAGACTCCTCAGCAAGAGGAGAAGAAAAGAGACAAACGCGAATCCTCAATGGCTTCCCTGAAGGATGCAAAGGATGTGGTTGAATATGGATGCCCTAAAGGTTGGGGCAGTGTAGTAGAGGTCACGCCTAAATACAACAAGTTCGGGCTGGGCTTTGACCCTGTTTTGCATCGTCAAATCCTCAAGGAACCTAATCTGGCCACGCCTATCAAGTTCTCAAGCGTCGACATCAATCATGGACAAGTGAATGTTGTTGATGATTATGATAATGAGTTTGACATTGACAAGTGGATATGCCCCAGTGTCCCTGCCGTGGAATTGAATAATTGGACTGCTGAATATCGTGTCCCAGTCACAATAGTCAAAGAGTAATTTTCTTTTGTTTTCTCTTATCATGCAACAATTCCTATGCTCTTCCCAAGGCACAGTGAATCATATGTAGGGCCACCTTTTTTGCATATGCAATGTTTTTATCATTAAATAAAGAACGCCTTTTCATTCAAATATTTTGCTCTCTGTTTTTCTATTTTACATCACAATTTTAAAACGCAAAATGGCAATGCTTTATTATTATTATTATCATTTTTTTCATCCAAAAAACTAAAATAAACATAAAATCAATCATGCAGATGTAATCCCACAATCTTAATGGATCCCTTTGATAACGACTCTACTATCACTTCTTATGACTTTGATAATCCGATCAACCAAGCCGAAGAAGAAGGTGATGAAGATTGTGAACTCCCCGAAGAGTTAGAAATATTTTTAAATCAAGAAGAAAGGTTTATCCAACTGCATCAGGAAGAGATTGAGAAAGTCAATCTTGCCACTGAAGATGCGATTAGAGAGGTTAAAGTTAGGGCTGCTCTAGAAGACAATGTGAAGCAAAGACTGATTGAATTACTCCGAGAGTATTCAGATATCTTTGCTTGGCCTTATGAAGACATGCCCGAGTTGGATACCGATATTGTTGTGCACAAGCTTCCTTTGAAATAAGACTGTTCTCCTGTTAAGCAAAAGCTTCGAAGAACTCATCCTGAGATGTCTAAGAAAATCAAAGAGGAAGTCTAGAAACAACTTGACGCGAAATTCTTGAATGTCATTTCTTACCCCCTATGGGTTGCCAACATTGTGCTTGTACCGAAAAAGGATGGAAAAGTGAGAATGTGTGTGGATTATCGAGATCTAAACAGAGCCAGTCTGAAGGATGACTTTTCGCTTCCCCATGTTGATATATTGGTGGACAATACGGCTCATGCAAATTTGTTTTCGTTTATGGAGGGTTTCTCCGAGTACAATCAGATTAAGATGGCACTAGAAGACATGGATAAAACAACTTTTATCACCCTGTGGGGTATGTTCTGCTATAAGGTAATGCCTTTTGGACTGAAGAACGTCGGGGCAACATATCAGCGAGCAATGGTGACTCTTTTTCACGACATGATTTACAAATAGAATGAAGTGTATGTCGATGACATGATTTCCAAATCTCAAGACGAAGAAGAGCACCTGGTGCATTTACAAAAGTTATTTGACAGATTGCGGAAATTCAGGTTGAGGCTGAATCCAAATAAGTGTAATTTTGGAGTACGGTCTGGAAAGCTATTAGGCTTTGTTGTAAGTGAAAGAGGCATCGAGGTTGATCTTGCTAAAGTAAAAGCAATTCAAGAAATGTCTGAACCAAGAAATGAAAAAAGGTCCGTGGCTTTCTAGGGAGGTTAAACTACATCTCTAGATTCATCTCTCACATGGCTGCCACATGTGAACCAATATTCAAACTGTTGCGAAAATATCAAGTGGTAAGGTGGAATGGAGATTGTCAAGTTGCATTCGATAAGATAAAAGAGTATCTGCAGGAACCTCTGATCCTCATGCCTCTCATGGAGGGTAGGCCGTTGATTATGTACTTAACAGTGCTTGAAAGCTCAATGACTTGTGTATTGGGACAACATGACGAGTCTGGCCGAAAAGAGAATGCAATATACTACCTTAACAAAAAGTTTATCGACTGTGAGAAAAATTACTCACTGCTCGAGAAAACTTGTTGTGATTTGGCTTGGGCTGCTCGCCGACTAAGACAGTTTATGTTGACTCATACTACCTTGTTGATATCCAAAATGGATCCGATTAAATACATCTTTGAAAATCCAACTTTGACAGGCCGAATTTCTAGATGGGAAATGATTTTGATAGAGTATAATATCCAGTACACTACTCAAAAAGCTATCAAGAGTAGTGTATTGGCGGATTATGTCGCGCACCATCCTGTGGATGATTATCAGCCTATGAGATTTGAATTTTCGGACGAAGACATCATGTATATTAGGGATTGTAACATTCCTGACCCAGATGAAGGGCCTGAACCAGGATCGAAATGGTCATTGCTTTTTGACGGTGCCTCTAATGCTTTGGGAAATGGTGTCGGTGCAGTAATCACTTCCCCGAGTGGTTTTCATATCCCGTTTACATCCAGAATCTGCTTTGATTGCACCAATAACATGGCTGAATACGAGGCTTGCATATTTGGTATCGAGGCGATGATTGACTTAAGAATTAAGCATTTGAAAGTGTATGGAGACTCTGCACTTGTGATAAGCCAGATCAATGGCGATTGGGAGACTCATCACCCATATTTGGTTCCTTACCGAGAGCATGTGATGAAATTGGTTCCTTACTTCGAGGAGATTAATTTCGATCACATCTCGTGAGAAGAGAACAACCTGGTTGATGCTTTAGCTACCCTGGCATCAATGTTTAAAGTCAAGTGGGCTAACGAAGTGCCCTCGATCACCATTCAGAGATTGGATGAGCCAACCTTTTGCTTTGAGGTTGAAGTGGAAAAAGACGATAACCCATGGTTCCACGACATCAAGCGATACCTTGAAACTCAAGAGTATCCTGATGAAGCTTCTGTGATGGATAAGAAGTTCTTGAGAAGGTGTAATACGGTGAACTGACTTTGAGATTTTTGTATCGCAAATATGCGGATAGCAAGAGTCGCCACCGACTTTTCTTTTATCCAATTAAGGGAAGGTGAAAAGAACAGGAAAAGACCTTCGTTAGATTCTGAGTAAGGGAGAAGGTTATGAAAAGGGAAGGTATTAGCACCCCTTTCCATCCGTAGTTATCTACGGGCTCTTAGTTGCTCTTAGATCACTTTAAAATTGTGCTTTCTGTGTGTTTGACAAAAATGTTTTGAAAAGGCATTTCGCTTTGACTTTGTAATGATTCATGTAGGAATGTATACAAAGTGTTCGGAAATGTTTCGTTTTGAAAAGAGTTTGAACTTTGACAAAAGTGTGTGGTGTGAAGAGTATTTTGATAGAGCAAGCAACTAAAAGTCTTATTACCTACTCAGAATTGGTCGTTTTCGTGTTATTTTACTTTCCTTTAGAATAGCGCTATCCATACCATTAGTTGGTAGGTAACCCTATTCGTTGGATGTAAGCGGGACATTCGAAGGGACATCGGATGGTCATAGAAAGAAACTTGTAGGAAGTATCCTAGCACATTCAAAGGGACTATCATCATTTATCGTAGGCGACAATCGAGGGTCAAGATCATGTATTCATAGGCGACATCATGGGTCTATGATCTTTGTATCGAAGGGACTATGATGATTTGTTTTGAAGGCAACGGTGCTAGAATACCTCTACGTTCGAGGGACTTGACCATTTATATTCGTAAAGGCAACGAGAGAGAATTACCCTAAGGGGTGCATGTGTGAAGAGAGTGTGTCAATTCAGATATTTTTGTCTTGGAGTTATGAGTGATCTATGTCCAATTTTATCTTGCCATACACGCCTAATTACTAGCAGTTTATAGGGTGCGGAAAGTAAATTGCGGAAAGTAAAGTGCGGAAAGTAAATGTCCTACGCTATTACATGGCTTTGGGGCAGATACATAATGAGAGTGCGGAAAGTAAAAGCCCTAATTAAACTATTACATCCCATAAGCAGTTACATAATTGGAAAAGAAAAACAATAAAAATTGTCCGAAACGGTATAACCTGTGAACAGATGCAAAATCGGAAAACGGAAGAAAATTGCATAAGAGAAAAATGTTAGTAAAAATAAGTATTTTTGAATGAGAAAAAGTTTTTGTGTGTGTTAATAATGACATTAATATGATAAAATAAATTTTTGGGAATTTTTGGAATTGATTTAATAATTTAAAAACAATTAAAAGCCATTTAAATGATTAATTATCAATTAAATTAAATATGCATGCAAAAATAATAATTTTAATTTTTAAAATTAAATAAGTATGTTTCTGATGATTATGCAAAAAATAAATGTTTTTGGTGTTTTTTAAATACATGAGAAAAAATATTAAAGATAAAATAAATTGGATGGAAAATATTAAAGAAAAAAATAGAAAATATGAAAAATAGAGTTAGTTTTGTAAAAGAGAAAAATAATATGGTCCTGACCAGGTTCGAACCTGTGACCATTGAGAGCATCTTCCCATCCCCACGCCTTAACCACTACGCCAACGTGTCTTTTGTGTTTAGTAAACGAAACGAAGCGTTTTTATACAAACTTGCCACTTGGGAATTCAAATTCACGCGCGAAGAACATCATCTTCTTCGTTTGAATTTCTGGGAAGTTTGCGTCGGCCAAACTCGACGCTAAGGCCCCTGCAAACATCAAAAATCCAGCACAAGCAATATAAATGAAATCTAAAGCCATGGTTCGATTAGAAATTTCATTCTGAGCACGATGGTGGTATCGGTTTCGTCCAATTTATCCTATTTAGAGAGTCCCTAATTCAAACCAGAAAACCCTAAACATGGCATATTTCGATTCAGGCCATGAAAATGCAATTCGATTGTCCAGATAGCTTGCAAACTTCAAACTAAACACAAATCAAACATCAAAACATGTTAAAAATGCATGATAAACAGAATTCAATTTTGAAAAAAATAAGAACAAACCAAAATCGGATTGCTTGATTCTTGATGTTTTTGAATGGTGTAAAGGTCTGGATCGATTCTAAAGACACCAAGGAATGCAATGGAAGGCTTAGAATCAATTGAAATGAGCTAAAACCAAGGCTGCAAGTTGCTTGTAGTGCACAGTTTTTTTGACTTTAGGTTAGGGTTCTTGAGGTAATTTTTCTGTCCTTTCTTGTTGTGTAGGCATTGTATATTTATAGTGGATGGATTTAGGTCTGAATTCAAGAGCAAATAATGATCAATGAATGTAGAAAATATTTGATTTTGTATGAAATCAAATCTTCCTTTTTTGATCAAATTTCAATCAAACTCTTGCCAAATCTATGCAAATTTCGAAATTTGCCAGCTTGTGTGAGTTACTTGGACCTCAAGCATGAGAGAAAAATCAATCTTGCATTTAATTTTGATTTTATACCTTATTTTTTAATTTAATTTGTATTTAAATGAATAAAATCCAAATTAAATAGAAAAATAAAGTTAAAATTCGTGGCATTGGGCTTGGATGTTCCAAATTGTCTAAGGAACAAGTTTGAATGAAGAAAAACTAGGCCCATTTGCAAAATTTTTGATTTTTACAAGTATCTCTCTTTGTGCACTTCTTCAAAAATGCCCAACTTGTGCAAGGTGTATTTTGCTCAATTTTCCACATTTTTGAGTGTTCTTGGACTTTTTAGAAAGTTCTAGGTGTCCTCGAACCAACCTCTTTGGTTTCATCTCAATTGGAGTTTCCATGCTCAATAAATCTTCAAAACAAAAAGTTGACTTTTGTTGACTTTGAAAAGGACCTGTAATGTTTTGATCCATACCTTCCAAATGAAGCATTTTTTGAACATTCTTGTGAGACATGAAGTTGTAGATAATTGAATTTCCTTCAAAAAGAGAGGTGGTGGAAAAATTTCTGAGAAAGTATGAAGAAGTTATGCTCAGTCAAAGTTCAATTGACTTTTCACTAAAAAACCCTAATTTGGAAAGTTTAACTTTTGAGCAAATCTTGAGTTTTCTTGATGAATCATGATCAACCCTTGATCAAATGATGAATGTAACTTCAAAATGAGGATGTTGACCAAAAATCAGGAAGTTTGACTGTATGTTGACCACAGTTGACTTTTTGTCCAATACAACTAATTTTCAACCATCTGAGCAATTGTCTGAGGAAACTTGACTTGTAAGGCTTGAAACTTGACATGGAGAATCTTTGAAGCATATGAGGAGGCATGATGACCATTGGAGATGTTGGAAGTCCATTTTGATCTGAGAATTGCCAAACCCTAGTTTGGGTTGATTGTCTAGGAGAGGGTTTGTCTGATCAACCCTTGAGGAATCCTTGAGTATGGATGTATGAAATGTCTTGAGGAGTAGGAGGGAAAATTTTGGGGTATGACAGAAGGTTTTCAGCAAAATTCTTCCTCACTAACGATGTGCTATACCGTAGACATCATGACGAGTTGTTGCTCAGATGTGTTGATAAAGACGAAGCCGCAAAGATCATCAAGGAGATGCATGAGGGCTAATTTGGAACTCATTCCAGTGGGCATACTATGGCTAAAAAGATCTTGCGAGCTGGATATTATTGGTCTACCATGGAGTTTGATTGCTTTAATCATGCCTGAATCTGTTACAAGTGCCAAATGTATGCTGACAAGGTGTATGTGCCACCGTCGCCTTTGAATGTCTTGACTTCTCCTTGGTCGTTTGCTATGTGAGGAATTGGTATGATTGTAAAGATTGAGCCAACAGCGTCCAAAGTACACCGATTTATTCTGTTTGCCATAGATTACTTCACCAAGTGGGTCGAAGCTGTATCTTATGAAAACGTCACTAAACAGGTGGTCGCAAGATTTATTAAGCATAATATCATTTGTCGTTATCGGATTCCCGATAATATCATCATTGATAATGGGTCGAATCTTAATAACAAGATGATGAAGGAGCTTTGTGAGTCCTTAAAGATTAAACATAAAAATTCTTCTCTGTATCGCCCGAAGATGAATGGTGCGATCGAAGCGGAAAATAAGAACACAAAGAAGATTATGCAGAAGATGGTAGTGACCTATCGAGAATGGCACGAGATGTTGCCTTTTGCTTTGCATGGTTATCGGTCTACCGCTTGCACTTCGATTAGCGCAACCCTGTTTTCTCTAGTTTATGCCATGGAGGCAGTACTGCCCATTGAAGTTGAGATACCTTCATTGAGAATCATGAAAGAGGAAGAGCTTGATGAAGAGGAATGGGTGCAGAATCGACTAGACCAGTTGTGCCTCATTGATGAGAAAAAAAATTAGCGGGGCTGTTTGTCATGGGCAGGTTTATCAGTAGAGGATGAGAAAAGGGTATGACAAGAGGGTGCGACCTCAAAACTACAAGCCTGGTGACCTCGTGCTGAAGAGGATAATTCATCCTCAGGGTGATCCTCGGGGCAAGTGGATGCCGAATTACGAAGGACCATTTGTTTTAAAGAAAGTTTTCTCTGGTGGTGCCATTATGCTTACAACAATGAACGAAGAAGATTTTCCACTACCCGTAAACGCGGATGTAGTCAAGAAATACTATGCATAGACTTGTTCAAGTAGATAAAGGAAATAAGAGCAAGCGGCTACATCTCGTGTCGGATCAACGGTCGCACCTCATGTCTACATCTTATCGCTACTCCGAAGGGCAGTGATCAGTCCAATCATCTTTTTCGGGAAAAGCGAAGTGATGAGATAGTCAGAGTTATAAAAGTGATAGCATGGTTGAAACCCGAAGAGGGTCCATTGTCGCATTGCCATGCATTTTAGTTTTCCTCTTATTTTACTTTTGCAATTGCCTCATTTCAGGAATTGTCTCTTATTGTATTCGCCTATTTACAGGCCCATTTCCAATCAATAAAATGAGTTTTTGTTTGTCAATTAATTTCTTGCATTTACTAGTTTGATTGCAAAAGGCGTTCAAAATTTTATGATAAAATTTTGAATATAGAAACATGCGTAGCATTCATCACATGGTTACCAGGTTCCAAATACCTCAATTTTTGGAAGAAACTGTGTGTTTCGGTTATCTCAGATCATTTTGAGCCAAAAATCGATATTTCTCGGTTCGTATGGCTATTGCAAGATTTTATAGTCAGAAAGCTATTTTGGTTTGATTCCGTGAGCATTGGGATCATATCAATTTATTCTCCAGTTTACCTGTTCAGATCGAAGGCCGTTTCGTCAAGAAAATACTTTATTTGCTTATTTCTCAATAAAGTGAATTTTGGGTTTTTAGCGCGTTTCGGGTTCTCCGGGTGGCATATCTCTCAGCTCGTCAGTTATTTTCTGATGATTTTTGACAGGAAAGTCCCTTGCATTATTATATATAACTTTCGATTGAAAGCTGGAAGCAAATTATATGAATAAAATCCCCAAAGAAATTGATTTCTCAAGTGAATTAAACTGAATTTTAGTAATGTACCGTGTGCTTAGTGCACTGAAACCTTTGTAATTCCTATCTAGAAAACCGAAACTAAGCAGGGCCAGTGTCTAAAATTTTGTATCATAATCCTCTCCTACTTTCATTTGCAACTCAAGAGCTAATTCGTCACCATTTAAGAGCAGTTTTTATTCGTCGGAGTTGATTTGAGCTGAACCGAGCAACTTTTATCTGATATGTGAACTTTGAAAAATCATATCTCGCTCTATTTTTATCGAAACAAGGCGGGACCGGTGCCAAAAGTTCACAAGTTTTTTGGCTTCATTTGTCTTTGAGATACTCAAGTTCAAATTTTGATCAGAAGACCCTCGTTCGAGGCGATTTCAACGAAGAGCGCAAATCAAATTCTGCATGTGTCCGACACTTGAAAACTGTGCTGAAACTTCAAAAATCCATATCACCTGGACCGTTCGCCCGATTGAGTCAAAATTTTAACTCCCTCAAGCAAAATCATGTTCTGGACATTTTTTGTTTAGAGTCTAACTTCAAATTCTCGACGAATCGGGCTGTTTTGAATTAATTACGAAAATTATCCGGATAATCTATTTGGGCTTAACTGTGGATCTAAGACACTCTAAGGCCCAAATTTTCACACTATAAATATTTTTTTGCCTTCACAATTCAAGGACACACATTCGTTTGCTAAAATTCTCTCTCAAATATCACTTTGCTCTCTCTAAACTCTCTCAAATCACAAAAGGAAAAACTCAAAGAGAAAATCAAACTTTCCTTCCAAGTCTTCCACTCCTTCAACCGAACCACCATCCCAAGGCAAGGTTTCGGCCAGCAACCTCCCTAACCAACCGGAGCTCTGGCCAGGTGCCCTCCTCCGACCGGTCACCGCCCATCTCTGGCCGCCTTACCCCCTCCGTTTCAGACAGGACCGCGCCAGATTTCCCCTTTCTCTTCCATTTTCCGATCGGCCTCTCCGATCTCTCTCCTCCCTCGTCCGCGTTTGCACCGGCTGAAACTCTCACTGCCGGCCTTCCCCTCGCGCCACCGGCTATCCGGCAGTCTCATCTTCCATTTCTTTCCTGGTCTAGCCATCTACCGGCTGGAATTCTCTTCTCCTTTCCTCTAACCGATCGAATCAAGGCCAAGGGAGGTTCTCCAAGCTTTTTTTCTTCATGTTTCTTCACAATTTTCAAGAATCAAGATTTGATTCCTCCGATTTCTATTACAATTTCGATTATTTTCATCAATTGGAAGCAAATTTAGTATTTTCTTTGAAGAGTACAAGGAATTCCTCAACAATTTGACTAAAACTTCAAGTTCAAGTAAGTGATTAATTCAATTAACCACTTATTTTAAGCTATTTGAAACTTTTAGCTTTTCTTAAAATTGAATAGTCGAATTGATTCTATTTTCCGTGTGGATTCCGATTCTTGAATATGTTTTGTCGAATTCTTTGATTTGATTCCGTTTTTGTGACGTTAAAGTGTGTCGGTGTGAAGGATTTTTGTACATAACACACACATACACTTGTGTAATTGTTTTCCTTTGCATTTAGGCCACTAATTAGTGCATTTTGCATCATCTATCACATGCTCATGCATTAGAGAGCATATAGATTGATTAAATTGCATTGGAACATGTGAATTAAGGCATAATTTGCATTCTTACTTGTGTCGAAATGTAGTATTCATAGCATTTTGATACTTAGGTGCATTTGCATTGTACATAACACATATAGATGCACCTAAATTCACACTCATGACATAATTTGCATCCTTACATGTTCATATATTTGCATATGAAATAAAAGAATCAAGCTTATGTGTCGGTGTTCAACTTTCATGACATTAAAGTGTGTCAAAACCTCACTTTCACTCACTTTTTCACATGTATGATTTCACAACACTTCCACACATCCCAAATTTGAATCTTGTATGACATAACTCATAACATGCATTGCATTTTGTGTACGATTTGCATTGAACATCTATCATTTGCATATGGTACGAAACACTTGCATTTCATTCATTTAAACATCATAAAATATGCATAAAAACATGCATTTTTTATTTTTATTTTCAATCGAACTTGTACATAACTTGTGTTTCATTTTGTTTTGTCTTTTTTTATTACATGTAATGAATTAAAATCCGATTCATCTCACATTTAAAAATCAAAACAAACTTGAATCGGAATTTAATTCAAAACATGAATTTTGTGATTCCATAAGCATTTTTTAGCGTTTTCATGTGTCGAAACTCACTTTTTCTTAAAAGTCCGAAGTAACGGTGTCATACCCCAAAATTTTCTCTGCATCTTCTCAAGATATCCCATACATCCATACTCAAGGACTCCTCAAAGGTTGATCAGACAAACCCTCTCCTAGACAATCAACCCAAACTAGGGTTTGGTGATTCTCAGATCAAAGTGGATTTCCAACATCTCCAATGTTCATCATTCCTCCTCATATGCTTCAAATGTCCTCCATGACAAGTTTCAAGCTTCACAAGTCAAGTTTCCTCAGACAATTGCTCAGATGGTTGAAAATCAATTGTATTGGACAAAAGTCAACTATGGTCAACATGCAGTCAAACTTCATGATTTTTGGTCAACATCCTCCTTTTGAAGTTACATTCATCATTTGATCAAGGGTTGATCATGATTCATCAAGAAAACTCAAGATTTGCTCAAAAGTCAAACTTTCTAAATTAGGGTTTCTCTTAGAAAAGTCAACCAAATTTTGACTGAGCATAACTTCTTCATACTTTCTCAGAAATTTTGCCACCACCTCTTGTTTTGAAGGAAATTCAATTCTCTACAACTTCATGTATCACAAGAATGGTCAAAAAATGCTTCATTTGAGAGGTATGGATCAAAACATTACAGGTCCTTTTCAAAGTCAACAAAAAGTCAACATTTTGTTTTGAAGATATATTGAGCATGGAAACTCCAATTGAGATGAGACCAAAACGGTTGGATAGAGGACTCTTAGAGATTTCCAAAAAGTCCAAGAACACTAAAAAATGTGGAAAATTGAATAAGATACACTATTCAGAAGTTGGGCAATTTTGGACAATTGCACAAAAGGATATTTTGGTCAAAATGCAAAATTTTCCAAATGGGCCTATAATCTTTTGATCCAAACTTGTTCATGACATTATTTGTGACCCATAAATGCTTGGCCATGGCAATTTTCTATTTTATTGATTTATTTTTGGATTTTAACCCATTTAATTCAAAATTAAATTATATAAAATATGAAAATAAGATTTTTTTTAAGGAGAATGATTTTATATCATGCTTGAGGTCCAAGATAGCCCATGATTCTTACCAATTTCATGCTAGCCTTCACATTGATGAGAAAATCAAATTTTTTCCAATATTTGATTTTATTTGAAAAAATATAAATGCACATTCAAGATCAAAACTTTTTTTCCTCCTCTTTGCCATCCCAAATCACTCTATAAATAGCCAGCAAGTTCACAAGACAATGGGACGAAACCCTAGCCCTTACAACAACCCTTATTTTGCCAATTTTTTTTCAATAATTGTCCAAAATCGTGTTTGAATTTCCAGCCACTTTCAGCCCTCAAAAATTATTCCATTGTGTTCAGGAGGTAAGATTGAGTAAGTATACATCCTTGCCATTGATCAAACCATCCAGAATCGAGCCATATACATGCATACATATTCAAATATTTCTTGATTTTGCATTTTACTATTCTGCGTGTTTCCATTGATTCTAATGCTTTCATTGTGTTTATAAGACTCCACATGACCGATCTGGGCAATCGTTTCACATCTTGAACGTCCGGATTGCGTATTGCCATGTTTAGGGTTTAGGAACTGTGAAGCTTCGAACTGGCTTGTACAAGCATTTTCAATCGAAACTGATGGTACCATTGGACTCACAGCCATCGAATTAGGTGGGAAGGGTGGTCCTTTGTTTTTTATTCACGCTGTTTTTGTAGGTTCAGGGAACGTAGTCGTCGGAGAAGACGACCGGAGCTAGGGCTCCGGCGTCGCTGACCCAGTTGACCGGCGAGGAAGTTGGCATTGCGAGATAACGCGTTCCGATTCGCTCATTCATAAGTCAATGGACCCCACACACGCTGACTGTGTTTCAAACACTCCCAGGACGCGTTGACGTTCAAATTCAATTGGTTTCAATTCTCCAAACACCAAGTGTCATATGGCCTGGTGGTTAAGGCGTGGGATTGGAAAGATACTCTCAAAGGTCCCTTGTTCGAACCTCTCCAGGACCAGATTTGTTTTTCTTTTACAAACTTTCATATTTTCTTACAATTTTCCATATTTTCATATTTTTTAATATTTTGCATTCATTTTAATTTATTTCAATATTTTTATTCATGCATTAAAAATTGTCAAAAATATTTTTCCTTTTGCATTTATTTTCATAAAATGTTTATTTAATTTATAAAATTAAAAAATATTATTTTGCATGCATATTTATTTTTATTCTTAATTTACCATTTAAATCACTTTTAATTAGTTTTTAATTATTAAATTGCATCCAAAAAATCCCAAAAAATTATTTTAGCTTATTAATGTTATTTCCAGCATGAAATATTTTTCTCATCTAAAAATTTGCATTTTTACTAACATTTTTCTCTTATTTGATTTCCTTGTATTTTCCGATTTTCTCATCTTTTCACAGGTTATCTCGTTTCAGACGATTCTTTTACTATTTTTTCTTTTTCCAATAATGTAACTGCTTATGGGATGTAATAGTTTTAATTAAGGCTTTTATTTTCCGCAAGTTTAAATTATGTATCTGCCCCAAAGCCATGTAATAGCGTAGGATTTATCTTTCCGCATCTTTACCTTTCTGCATTTTAATTTCCGCACCCTATAAACTGTTAGTAACTAGGCGTGTATGGCAAGATAAAATTGGACATAGCTCACACTAATTTTCAAGATAAAATATCTGAAATCAACACACTCTTTCACACATGCACCCCTTAGGGTCATTCTCTCTCGTTGCCTTTACAAATTCAAAATGGTCAAGTCCCTCGAACGTAGAGGTATTCTAGCATCGTTGCCTTCAAACAAATCATCATAGTCCCTTCGATACAAAGATCATAAGACCCACGATGTCGCCTCTGAATACATGATCTTGACCTTCGATTGTCGCCTACGAAAAATGATGATAGTCCCTTCGAATGTGCTAGGATACTTCCTACAAGTTGACTTCTATGACCATCCGATGTCCCTTCGAATGTCCCGCTTACATCCAACAAATAGAGTTACCTACCAACTAATGGTATGGACAGCACTATTCTAAAGGAACGTAAAATAACACGAAAACGACCATTCTGAGTAGGTAATAAGACTTTTAGTTGCTTGCTCAAATCAAATACTTTTTACACCTCACACTTTTGTCAAAGTTCAAACTCTTTTCAAAACGAAACATTTCTGAACACTTTGTATACATTCCTACATGAATCATTACAAAGTTAAAGCGAAATGCCTTTTCAAAACATTTTTGTCAAACACACAGAAAGCACAATTTTTAAAGTGATCTAGGAGCAACTAAGAGCCCGTAGATAACTACGGATGGAAAGGGGTGCTAATACCTTCCCTTTTCATAACCTTCTCCCTTACTCAGAATCTAACGAAGGTCTTTTTCTGTACTTTTTACCTTCCCTTAATTGGATAAAAGAAAAGTCGGTGGCGACTCTTGCTATCCGCACATTTGCGATACAAAAACCTACAAAGTCAGTTCACCGTGTTACAGAACTGGCGACTCTGCCGGGGAGACACCCTGAAGAGAGAATCACCTTAGGGATTTCTAGATCACCTTTATTGCTTTTTGTTTGACTTGCTTGCTTTATCTTTAAGGGTTGCTTGGGTATTATTTTTATGGGGGATCCTACAACCAGATCCGGGTTTCCTTTTAGGTAAGTAGCAATAAATCGTCGCGACCGTTAGACGTATATCGAAACGGTCAACATGATGGCTACGTTAGTGTGACACTTTGGATGTCCTGATACTCTTCATTCCTAAGTTGAGGATAGTATTTGGCTTCTGCGTGGTGTCATCAAGCACTAACTAAACTTTTAGAACCTTAATTGACCCATCTTGGCCATTAGAAAGTAGTGAGATGGTCGGCTTTGGTGCTAAGGTTGGTCGATACTCGATGCTACGCCATTAAGATCGACTTTTGGGATATTTTCGGTCGACCACTTGGTAGTCGTATTGAAATAAACGCTCGAGAAAGATCAATGATGTGAGATTCCTAGAACCCGGTTACTATTATAGGACAGGATGAACCAACTCAAACTTTTGGTGGGGTAATCACCTATACCTCATGCAAGCCTTAAACCTAGGCTCATTGTGTGAATTGTTTGTGTGTGCCAAACATGACATCATGACATCATTCGTATTGCATCTCATTTCTAACTATTTCAAGGACCTAGGGATTTGTCTTTGCTTTGTTTTGTAGGAATTATGGCTTCTAGAAAGACTATCCGAATCAACTTTATGGGTATACCTTCTCAGCTCAAAGAATTGGTTTCAGAAATTCCCGACCATGCTCAGTTCATCAAAAGACATGGTTATCTGCTTTATTTGGTTATCTCCGGTTTTGAAGAAGATATGATGCATGTCCTATTCCAGTTCTTCGATCCGAAACACCATTGCTTCACATTCCCAGATTATCAGTTGGTTCCTACCTTGGAAGAGTTCTCTAAGCTACTTGGGGTACCTATTCTTGACCAAATGCCATTCACCGGTCTAGAAAAGGTTCCTAAGTACGAAGACATCGCATCCGCCTTACACCTTAAGCGCTCAGACATTGAAGCCAATTGGGAAACTAGAAGTGGAGTTAAGGGTTTACTTTCCAAGTTCTTAATTAAGAAAGCCCGAGAATTCCTCAAAGTTATGAGTTTCCATGCATTCGAAGACATTGTGGCCTTGCTAATCTATGGTTTGGTTCTATTCCCTAACTCGGATCAATTCATAGATGTCAACTCCATCAAGTTGTTTCTTACCCGCAATCCTGTGCCTACTTTACTTGGAGACATTCTACATTCCTTCCACACTCGTACTACTAAAAGACAAGGAACTCTCATGTGTTGTATACCGTTACTTTCCAGGTGGTTTATTTCGCACCTTCCTCCATCAATTTTGAAGAACGAACAAAGGTTGAGATGGTCTCAAAGACTAATGTCGCTCTCTCATTCCGATATCCGTTGGAATCTTTCCTCTCAAAAGGACTTCACATTCATTGAGCGTTGTGGAGAATTCCCTAATGTACCACTCCTTGGTATAAGGGGAGGTATTACTTACAACCCTTCTCTAGCTCTACGTCAGTTTGGTTTTGCCCGAAGAGATGGCCCACATGATATGCTTCTCCAAGATATTGTGTTCGACTACAACCACGATCTCCACAGAATTACCGTCGAAGGTTCATACACGCTTGGGGCATGGTAAAGAAGACTGATACCAAGACTTTGGGGCACCAAAACTCCATTCCTTGGGAACCTTACCTCAAATGGGTGCGAGCTCGAGCTCAAAACCTCATGATGCCATTCACGCCTGTTTTACCAGTAATTATGGAACCTGTTGCTATAGGTGACGTACCCTATACTGTTCTCCATCCCGACATGCCTACTGATTTTGAAGACTTGAAGAGATCCTGGATTCAGCTTAAAGAAGAGAGGGATACCTTTGAAGCTCAGTGTTATGCAAGTGAGAAGAAAGTGCTAGAGTTGACCAAGCTACTTCACGAGGAGCGAAGCATCAACGCCTACCTCGGCACCAAGAGGAAGCGCCCATGGGAGACTTAGAGCTTTAGGATTTATATGTTTTCTTTTATTTGTTTGAACTATCTTTTGTACTTAAAAAGAAAAAGAATAAAAAGAGTACTAATAAATGTTTGTTCATTGCTTATTTAACAAATTTAAATCTCTAAAGGTCCTTGAAAACATTGCATTGCATTTGCATAAACATCGCATATCATAGCATAGCATTGCATCACAGGTACATTGAAGATTGGTTTTCTCATTCTCTCGCTATTTATTTTAGCAGAAATGGCTCTTGAACAGTCTGTCAAAGATCTCCAGGCTCAGAATGCTCAGTTTCAGGAGATGTTTACCAGCTTGGTCCAAGGCCAAGAAGATCTGAAGAAGCTCATCAACAGGAAGAAGAAGGTTGTTGGTCTTCTCAACATGGGCAGACGCTACAAAGGTGGTCCTAAAGTGGTTAGTCGAATTGAGCTCTCTGAAGGAAGTGTCAAGAAGGAGGATGAGCAAAGTGGCAAGGGTGATGGCGAAGGTAGTCAGCATGAGCCTGAGAAAGACTATGATAATGGCCAATACTCTGATGAAGATGACAAGTACAAACAACTTGAAGACCGTCTGAATGTTGTGGAAAACCTGAAGATGTCCGGGCTGAATTTTGATGATCTGAGTCTTGTCCCTGGTGTCGTGATTCCTCCCAAGTTCAAAGTTCCAACTTTTGCTAAGTATGATGGCATGTCTTGTCCTAAGCTGCATTTGAAATCCTATGTCCAGAAGATCAACCCCCACACTGATGACAGAAAGTTGTGGATGCATTATTTTCAAGAAAGTTTGTCCGGAACTCAATTGGAGTGGTATTATCAGCTAGAGAATGACCGTATCCGTACTTGGAGTGACTTTGATGCTTTCATGCAGATGAGTACAATGCTGAATTGACACCCACTCGCATGCAACTACAGAGCATGTCTATGGGTCGTGATGAGAAGTTCAAAGAGTATGCTCAGAAATGGAGAGATCTAGCAGGTAGAGTTCAACCACCCTTATCCAACAGGGAGTTGGTTGATATGTTTATGGGAACACTGACAGGCACGTTCTTCAATCATCTGATTGGAAACTCTTCAGCCGGATTCACCGAGTTGATATTGACAGGCGAGCGTATTGAAGCTGGTACCAAGAGTGGGAAGATTTATGTAGAATCATCATCAAATGCTGCGAAGAGATCTTTTGGTGGTAAGAAAGAAGTTAATGCTGTGTATGGTCAGAAAAGCCGAGCCAAGACCGACCGCCAACTGGGGGCAGTGATCTCCAATCCTACATCAGCACAACCTCAGCGAGACAACGCGCGTAGCCAGAACGCGCCACGAAGATAGTTTACGAAGAGCTGATTACCCTGAGGGATCCTCCTCAGAATGTCAACACTTCCTCTCCGAGATACAATCCTAATGCTAAGTGTGCTTACCATTCCAATAGCCCAGGACATAGTACTGATGATTGTTGGGCTCTGAAGAACAAGATTCAAGATATGGTCGAAGCTAAGCAGATTGAGTTTGATCCTCCTGTTGAGACCCCGAATGTGATCAACGCGCCTATGCCTAACCATGACAAAAGTTCCAATGCTGTTGGTGAAGATACTTATGTTTTTAACATAGATGACTTGACCATTCCTCTGATGACTGTTAAGAAAAATTTGTTGCAAGCCGGTGTCAATCCAGGATGCCCAGAGAATTGTCGTTGGTGCCCGTCCGCGCCCGATGGATGTGCTTGGTTGAGAAGACATGTTCAGTGCATGATGGATAACCGTGAGATACTATTTCTGAAACCACCTGTGCAGAAGCTGTGTGAAGAAATGTCTAAGTTGAAGATTGACAATGTGAATGAAACTGCACCATCTGTATGGGATACCTTGGGACAACCAAGTGGAAAGTATGATTACATGGTGAAGTACACTGTTCCTGAGAGTTACAAAATTCCTATTGAAGGTGTTAAAGTGACCGGATGGGGTGACGATTTCCCAGAAGACTATGCTGATGTTAACACCATAAGGATTTCCTCTGCTGATCCTGTGCCTAGAGTGGCACCTCTTGTCATTACTTCTCCAAGACCAGTTCCGTATTCCTCTGACAAAGCTATTCCTTGGAATTATGGAGCTGATGTTTACTATCATGGTGTCAAGCAAGACCCTCTGACCATTGAAGATCTTACAGTTGAAGCTACCATTCCTGACATTGACAACATCACCGAATCAAGTAAGGTGACCAGAACCGGAAGAGTATTCTCTCCAGAAATCTCTCCTCCAAAAGACACCGCGACTCCAGCTTGCATTCCAGCTATTCATCCCATTCCCCAAGCTAGAGGGAAAGAGCCAGTAACTCATCCTGCTCAGCCAGAAGTACCAAAGGAAGTTGCTGAAGACACCTCCAAACAAGAAATGGAGGAAATTCTGAAGATTATCAAGAAGAGTGACTACAATGTTGTGGAACAGTTGGGACAGACTCCGTCCAAAATCTCCATGCTTGCTCTGCTCTTGTGCTCTGAGGCTCATGCTAACGCCTTGGTGAAGTTTCTGAAGAATGCTCACGTACCACAAGACACTACCACCGACCAGTTTGAAGTTTGTATTGCTAGCCTGGCTGCCAACAACGGCCTAGGCTTCTCTGATGCTGATTTGACTCCTGCCGGAAAGAAACACAACAAAGCCTTGCACATCTCTGTTGAATGCAAGGGCGTTACATTGTCTCATGTTTTGGTGGATACCGGTTCGGCTCTGAATATCCTCCCGAAGATTGCTTTTGATCGACTTGATATCGAAGGGTTGGTTCTGAGACCCAGTGATATAATTGTGAGAGCTTTTGATGGTTCTAAGCGAACAATACTTGGAGAGCTCACTCAGCCTGTTAAAGTCGGTTCCCAGACTTTTGATTCCACTTTCTTTGTCATGGACATCCGTCCAGCTTACTCTTGCCTACTTGGACGCCCTTGGATACATGGGGCAGGCGTTACCTCTACCTTACATCGTGTCAAGTACCCGTGAAAGGGAAGGTTGTCACAGATGTGGTGAAGAGGAATATATGGTCACCATCTACAATCCTTCCGATACCTCGAGATGGAGGGTGAATTTTTGAGACCGTCAAGCTTTTGAAACAATACCCAGTCATGCCTGGCTCTCCCCACTCCCGGTTACACAAGTTCCGCCTAGCATGGCCTCACCGAAAGATGCTCAAGTCTGAAGAAGGAGGTAATACTATTGGGGACAACTCCCCGATCTTCCTTTCAAATTTGACAAGACTGGTTTAGGCTTCACCATCAAGGGTCAAGATGATACGCCGCGAACGTGCCGCCAACTTCCTTTCCGCATCGCCGAGTGGAATCCATGCTATAGAAGACGACGACAACGACTTCGACATCGCCAGTGGATCTTCCCAACTCCATAACGGACTCAAGAATTGGAAGATCAAGACGCATACCAATCTCCTTTAGAGGAGTAATTGCTCTTGTTTTGTTTTGCTTTTCGATTTTCTATGTTTTGAACAATAAACTCCAAAGCCTAGTGCCTTGCCCGGCATCATGGCTCGTTTGTGAGGGTTATTATCCGTCATTTGCATATTTTCATTCAATAAAATCGGGCTTTTGCATTCAATTGTTGTTTTCTTTACTTTATCACCCTTCAAAAGCTATGTGTTTCTTACACACACCCACGTGATACACTGCAGAATCACTCCGAATCTCGTTGATCACAGCTATGCTATTGCTAAATATGACTTCGATAATCCGATCTACCAAGCTGAAGATGAAGGTGAGGAAGATTGTGAAGTGCCAGGAGAACTTGTCAGACTGCTACAGCAAGAAGAGCGAGTTATACAGCCACACGAAAAGTAGGTTGAGGTTGTGAATTTGGGTACTAATGAAGACAGAAAAGAGATCAAGATAGGAACGGGTCTTGAGAACAATGTTAAAGAAAGGTTGGTTCAGATGCTACGAGACTATGTTGAGGTTTTTGCTTGGTCATACGAAGACATGCCAGGTTTGGACATTGATATTGTGGTACACCGATTGCCGACAAAAGAAGGTTTTCTCCCAGTGAAACAGAAGGTTCGTCGCATACGTCCTGAGATGTCAGAGAAAATCAAAGCCGAAGTCATGAAACAGTTCAACACCGGTTTCCTAGCTGTTACTTCTTATCCACAATGGGTTGCTAATGTGGTGCCTGTGCCCAAGAAGGATGGCAAGGTACGGATGTGTGTAGATTACAGAGATCTGAATAAAGCGAGTCCGAAAGACGATTTTCCACTTCCTCACATTGATGTTCTGGTTGACAACACCGCTCAGCATAAGGTTTTCTCCTTCATGGATGGTTTCTCCGGTTACAATCAGATCAAAATGGCTCCTGAAGACATGGAGAAGACTACTTTTGTTACACAGTGGGGCTTTCTGCTATAAGGTTATGCCGTTTGGAATGAAGAATGCGGGCGCCACTTATCAGCGTGCTATGGTGACATTATTTCATGACATGATTCATCACGAGATAGAGGTCTACGTCGACGACATAATAGCTCGATCACAGAGTGAAGAAGAACACCTTGATCATTTGCAGAAACTATTTGACAGGTTGAAGAAGTACAGACTGAGACTTAATCCTAACAAGTGCACTTTTGGAGTCAGATCCGGAAAACTCCTAGGGTTTGTTGTCAGTGGTAAAGGTATTGAAGTTGACCCCGCCAAGGTTAAAGCTATTCAAGAGATGCCACCCCGCACCGAGAAGGAAGTCGAGGTTTCGGCCGATTGAACCACGCTGCGATTCATTGCACATCTAACTGCTACCTGTGAGCAAATCTTCAAGTTACTAAAGAAAGATCAAGTAGTGGAATGGAACGACGATTGCCAGATCGCTTTTGACAAAATCAAGGAGGACCTTCAGAATCCTCCCATCCTGATGCCGCCCACCAAAGGAAGACCTCTTATCATGTACTTGACAGTGTTAGAGAGTTCAATGGGGTGTGTGTTGGGGCAACATGACGAGTCTGGTCGAAAAGAGCATGCAATATACTACCTTAGCAAAAAGTTTACCGATTGTGAAACAAGATACTCACAGCTTGAGAAAACTTGCAACGCTTTGGCTTGGGCTGCTCGCCGACTAAGACAGTATATGTTGACTCACACTACCTTGTTGATTTCTAAGATGGATCCGATAAAATACATATTTGAGAAGCCAGCTCTCTCTGGAAGAATAGCAAGATGGCAAATGATCCTGACCGAATACGACATCCAATATACTTCTCAGAAAGCGATCAAAGGAAGTGTAGTAGCCGATCATTTGGCTCATCATCGTCGTAGATGACTATCGCCTATGCAGTTCAATTTCCAGATGAAGATGTTTTACTAGTTACGACACGAAGAACCAGGCCCGGACGAAGGACCTGAACAAGGATCCCGATGGACCATGGTTTTTGATGGAGCCTCAAACGCACTGGGCAATGGCATTGGCGCCATCATTACATCCCCTACAGGCGGACATACGCCTTTCACCGCCAGATTATGTTTCAGTTGCACTAACAACATGGCCGAATACGAAGCGTGCATTATGGGTATTAAAGCTGCCATTGACTTAAGAATCAAGTTCTTACAGTGTATGGAGACTCACTTTGGTGATCACGATTAGGCGAGTGGGATACGAAGCACCGAATCTCATTCCAGACGAGAGCATGTTCGAGTTTGATCCCCTACTAAGAGATCACTTTCAATCACATTCCACGAGAAGAGAATCACCAGCGCGATTAGCTACTATGTCTCTATGTTCAAGGTTAGATGGGACAACGAGGCTCCCTGATCATCATTGAGAAGTTTGACGAACCAATTGTTATGAGCTTGATACGTAAGAGAAACCTTGGTACTACGACGGAAGAGGTATCTTGAGACTCGTGAATATCCGCAGGCATCCGTCAATGATAAGAAGTTCATGAGAAGATTTGCATCCAAATTCTTTCTCAGCAACGACATCTTATACAAGCGCAACCACGACTTGTGCTTACTCCGCTGTGTAGACCAGAAAACAGCAATACGTATCATGGAAGAGTTACACGAAGGCGCATTTGGTACTCATTCCAGTGGACATACGATGGCTAAGAAGATTTTGAGAACGGGTTACTATTGGTCCACCATGGAAGCTGATTGTCACCGCTACGCTCGATCTTGTCACAAATGCCAGATTTATGCAGACAAAGTACACGTACCTCCAGTACCTCTGAATGTCCTAACAGCTCCTTGGCCTTTTGCAATGTGGGGCATTGACATGATCGGAGAAATCAAGCCCACCGCTTCCAACGGACATCGTTTCATCCTTGTGGCAATTGACTATTTCACCAAATGGGTAGAAGCAGCCTCGTTCACATCTGTTACCAAGAATGTTGTGGCTCGATTCATCAAGCATAATCTTATCTATCGATATGGCACTCCCGAAAGGATTATCACAGATAACGGCTCCAATCTCAACAATAAGATGATCACCGAACTCTGCACGCAGTTCAAGATCAAGCATCACGACTCTTCTCCTTATCGACCTAAGATGAATGGCACAGTGGAAGCCGCCAACAAGAACATTAAGAAGATTATACAGAAAATGACAGTGACTTACAAAGATTGGCATGAGATGTTACCATTTGCTCTTCATGGTTACCGCACTACAGCGCGAACATCAACAGGGGCAACCCCTCTCTCTCAGATACGGTATGGAAGCCGTCTTACCCATCGAAGTTCGATACCTCAACCGAGTCCTCCAACGCAGAGTTAGGCGAAGACGATTGATCCGCACCGCCTTGACCGATTAATTTGATTGATGAGAACGACTCGCCCATCCGCCATGGATGATCTATCGAGCGAATGATTAGAGCATTTAACAAGAAGGTCAAGCACCGAGTCTACCAAGTCGGTGATCTAGTAGTCAAGCGCATCATTCTTCCACAAGGTGATCCTGTGGGCAAATGGACTCCCACCCACGAGGGACCGTTTGTAGTTAAGACAGATTTTCCGTCGGAGCTATGATACTTAGCACCATGGATGGTGAAGACTTCCCACACCTCGTGAACGCAGACATAGTCAAAAATACTACGATAAAGAGACCCGCTAGGTCGACGAACCTAGGCAAAATATATATCCTGGCGAACCAAAAGGGTTCGGTAAAAGTTAAGGATATATACAAAACATGTACACCCGCAAGTCGAAAACCCGAAAAGGCGGCTTGGGCAAAAAAGGGTATCCCGGTAGACTGAAAACCCGAAAGGGCGGTCTAGGAAAAAGTTAGGGATTTAAGCGTACGACTATGTCTCGTCCAGATCACCTATCTACAGACTACTATCAGCATTCAAGATTCAAATGGCAAAAATCAATTCACTCACTTTCTACTAACAGCAAGGAGATGAGATAGTTGAAATATATGAGTACTAGCATAGTTGGAACTTAACGAGATTTGTTTCCGCATAGCTTTTTACTTTTCTTGTATACAGACTACTTGACCATACGCCACCTTTCAAATAAATACAAGTTTCTTTCTCTTTACAATTTGTTTTGTTGTTGTTTGCATAAAAGTCCAACGTTTGCTTTGAATGATTATATGCATTTGACAATAAAAATCTAGTCACAAACATGCGAAAAGTAAACATAGCAAAGTAATTACTACAGGCTCTAGGAATTGAGATGACGACGAAAGTCACCAATGCATTTCCCCCATAGAGCATGATCCCCACAGAGATGTCACTCAAAGCCTTCCCCAGTAAAGAAGAGGAGGACCCCAAGCAGTGATTCTGCTCAACTTAATCAGGCCACACCCATCTTCGAGCAATAACACTTCATCCCTAGCCGAGGTGTTATCTCCAACAAAGTATCTCTCAGCAATTTCCCTTTTCCCCAGCAGCAGTATCCAGACTCGAAACTTGGTAAGATAGTGCACCGGAGGAAACCCACATCCTCTTTCCCGAGCTAGAGATTACGACGGGTCCCCAGATCCTTCTAACCCGGTCTCTCAGCAACTATCAAACACTCTCCAGCAGGATTTACACGCAAAATCCCCAGTAGAGTACCTCCCAGATTCTCCCCAGCAGGATCTATGTATGAGATCCTCAACAACGTGTTTCTCAATCTCTACCATCCTCAACAATATCTAGGCCCAAGACTTGGTCAAATAGTGCACCGGAGGAATCAAAGTTTTCTTTCTTCTCAGGATCTTCATCCTCAAACAGAAGCCAGAAATCTCCAAGCAGAACATCCGCATTTTCTTCAAGATGGATATGTTTTGAAATACCACAACATCTATCATTCATACATTGCTCATAAAAGTCATAATTTATGCATATGTCATTCATACACATCGTCATGCATCATACTTTGCATAAGAATAATCAATATTCTATCAAAATTTCTCTTGTTTTCTCCAAAATAGGTGAAAGTCATTTCTGACGCAAACAGGTCCAGGATTAAGACCCGAATCCAGACGGGAAAACTATCTGAAAGACCGCCCTAGTTGTCCTCCGACAACTGGTCCAGGATTAAGACCCGAATCTAGACGGGAAAACTATCCGAACGACCGCCCTTGTTGTCCTCCGACAACGGATCCAGGATTAATACCCGGAAGCCAGACGGGGAAACCATATCTGATCGATCACAAGTTATCCTCCGATAACAGGCAGTGGATCAACACCCGATGCACAACAGGGAAGATATCCACATTTTGCCAACTACTACCTCCCACAGAGTAGTCAGCACGAAGGACTATTCTGACTCATACTTATTATCAACATCAACTACAGAGTCTGATGTACGACTCAGTTGCCTTGGATGGCATCTTAAGCCCACCTTCGACTACTTGTCAACATTCCTCCACTTTCAGAATGCTGCATATTTGGTTAAAAACTAATACAAACCAATAACTTCATTCAAAGATGAGCACACAGTCTAGCGTACGACTCCCTCCGGATGGCATCTTAAGCCCATCTCCCTTTCGCTTCCAGAAACATCTACAGAGCCTAGCATACGGCTCACTCCCCAGCATCGATCTTTCCAGATGGCATCTTAAGCCCATCCCCGTCAGCTCTCCTATCAACAATCTTGAGTCTAGCATACGACTCATCCCTCAGCGAAGTCTCTACTTTCTCCAAATGGCATCTATAAGCCCATTCCCACATCACCAACCGCGTGCAAATTGTGTATTGAGTGTTCAATCATCTTCTACCTCCGTGTCACGAAGGCGAACATGCCAATCTAACCTTCCAAGACAAGAAGATTGAACAGGGCAGCTGTCATACCCCAAAATTTGCCCTCCATCTTCTCAAGATATCCCATACATCCATACTCAAGGACTCCTCAAAGGTTGATCAGACAAACCCTCTCCTAGACAATCAACCCAAACTAGGGTTTGGTGATTCTCAGATCAAAGTGGATTTCCAACATCTCCAATGTTCATCATGCCTCCTCATATGCTTCAAATGTCCTCCATGACAAGTTTCAAGCTTCACAAGTCAAGTTTCCTCAGACAATTGCTCAGATGGTTGAAAATCAGTTGTATTGGACAAAAGTCAATCGTGGTCAACATGCAGTCAAACTTCATGATTTTTGGTCAACATCCTCATTTTGAAGTTACATTCATCATTTGATCAAGGGTTGATCATGATTCATCAAGAAAACTCAAGATTTGCTCAAAAGTCAAACTTTCTAAATTAGGGTTTCTTTGAGAAAAGTCAACCAAACTTTGACTGAGCATAACTTCTTCATAATTTCTCAGAAATTTTGCCACCACCTCTTGTTTTGAAGGAAATTCAATTATCTACAACTTCAGGTCTCACAAGAATGGTCAAAAAATGCTTCATTTGAGAGGTATGGATCAAAACATTACAGGTCCTTTTCAAAGTCAACAAAAAGTCAACATTTTGTTTTGAAGATATATTGAGCATGGAAACTCCAATTGAGATGAGACCAAAATGGTTGGATAGAGGACTCTTAGAGCTTTCCAAAAAGTCCAAGAACACTCAAAAATATGGAAAATTGAACAAGATACACTATTCAGAAGTTGGGCAATTTTGGACAATTGCACAAAAGGATATTTTGGTCAAAATGCAAAATTTTCCAAATGGGCCTATAATCTTTTGATCCAAACTTGTTCATGACATTATTTGTGACCCATAAATGCTTGGCCATGGCAATTTTCTATTTTATTGATTTATTTTTGGATTTTAAACCATTTAATTCAAAATTAAATTATATAAAATATGAAAATAAGATTTTTTTTTTTAAGGAGAATGATTTTATATCATGCTTGAGGTCCAAGATAGCCCATGATTCTTACCAATTTCGTGCTAGCCTTCACATTGATGAGAAAATCAAATTTTTTCCAATATTTGATTTTATTTGAAAAAATATAAATGCACATTCAAGATCAAATCTTTTTTCCTCCTCTTTGCCATCCCAAATCACTCTATAAATAGCCAGCAAGTTCACAAGACAAGGGGACAAAACCCTAGCCCTTACAACAACCCTTATTTTGCCAAATTTTTTTCAAGAATTGTCCAAAATCGTGTTTGAATTTCCAGCCACTTTCAGCCCTCAAAAATTATTCCATTGTGTTCAGGAGGTAAGATTGAGTAAGTATACATCCTTGCCATTGATCAAACCATCCAGAATCGAGCCATATACATGCATACATATTCAAATATTTCTTGATTTTGCATTTTACTATTCTGCGTGTTTCCATTGATTCTAATGCTTTCATTGTGTTTATAAGACTCCACATGACCGATCTGGGCAATCGTTTCACATCTTGAACGTCCGGATTGCATATTGCCATGTTTAGGGTTTAGGAACTGTGAAGCTTCGAACTGGCTTGTACAAGCATTTTCAATCGAAACTGATGGTACCATTGGACTCGCAGCCATCGAATTAGGTGGGAAGGGTGGTCCTTTGTTTTTTATTCACGCTGTTTTTGTAGGTTCAGGGAACGTAGTCGTCGGAGAAGACGACCGGAGCTAGGGCTCCGGCGTCGCTGACCCAGTTGACCGGCGAGGAAGTTGGCATTGCGAGATAACGCGTTCCGATTCGCTCATTCATAAGTCAATGGACCCCACACACGCTGACTGTGTTTCAAACACTCCCAGGACGCGTTGACGTTCAAATTCAATTGGTTTCAATTCTCCAAACACCAAGTGTCATATGGCCCGTGGTGGTTAAGGGGATTGAAAGATACTCTCAAAGGTCCCTTGTTCGAACCTCCGTGACCGATTTGTTTTTCTTTTACAAACTTTCATATTTTCTTACAATTTTCCATATTTTCATATTTTTTAATATTTTGCATTCATTTTAATTTATTTCAATATTTTTATTCATGCATTAAAAATTGTCAAAAATATTTTTCCTTTTGCATTTATTTTCATAAAATGTTTATTTAATTTATAAAATTAAAAAATATTATTTTGCATGCATATTTATTTTTATTCTTAATTTACCATTTAAATCACTTTTAATTAGTTTTTAATTATTAAATTGCATCCAAAAAATCCCAAAAAATTATTTTAGCTTATTAATGTTATTTCCAGCATGAAATATTTTTCTCATCTAAAAATTTGCATTTTTACTAACATTTTTCTCTTATTTGATTTCCTTGTATTTTCCGATTTTCTCATCTTTTCACAGGTTATCTCGTTTCAGACGATTCTTTTACTATTTTTTCTTTTTCCAATAATGTAACTGCTTATGGGATGTAATAGTTTTAATTAAGGCTTTTATTTTCCGCAAGTTTAAATTATGTATCTGCCCCAAAGCCATGTAATAGCGTAGGATTTATCTTTCCGCATCTTTACCTTTCTGCATTTTAATTTCCGCACCCTATAAACTGTTAGTAACTAGGCGTGTATGGCAAGATAAAATTGGACATAGCTCACACTAATTTTCAAGATAAAATATCTGAAATCAACACACTCTTTCACACATGCACCCCTTAGGGTCATTCTCTCTCGTTGCCTTTACAAATTCAAAATGGTCAAGTCCCTCGAACGTAGAGGTATTCTAGCATCGTTGCCTTCAAACAAATCATCATAGTCCCTTCGATACAAAGATCATAAGACCCACGATGTCGCCTCCGAATACATGATCTTGACCCTCGATTATCGCCTACGAAAAATGATGATAGTCCCTTTGAATGTGCTAGGATACTTCCTACAAGTTGCCTTCTATGACCATCCGATGTCCCTTCGAATGTCCCGCTTACATCCAACAAATAGAGTTACCTACCAACTAATGGTATGGATAGCACTATTCTAAAGGAACGTAAAATAACACGAAAACGACCATTCTGAGTAGGTAATAAGACTTTTAGTTGCTTGCTCAAATCAAATACTTTTTACACCTCACACTTTTGTCAAAGTTCAAACTCTTTTCAAAACGAAACATTTCCGAACACTTTGTATACATTCCTACATGAATCATTACAAAGTCAAAGCGAAATGCCTTTTCAAAACATTTTTGTCAAACACACGAAAGCACAATTTTTAAAGTGATCTAGGAGCAACTAAGAGCCCGTAGATAACTACGGATGGAAAGGGGTGCTAATACCTTCCCTTTTCATAACCTTCTCCCTTACTCAGAATCTAACGAAGGTCTTTTTCTATACTTTTTACCTTCCCTTAATTGGAGAAAAGAAAAGTCGGTGGCGACTCTTGCTATCCGCACATTTGCAATACAAAAACCTACAAAGTCAGATCACCGTATTACAAACGGTACATGTTCCTTTTGTTTTGGCACGTTCCAGAACTGTTTTTGGAACCAAATTTCAAGCGCAACATGCCAAAATGGAGTGGCTGCCCCATCACTTTAAGGTCCGAAAAATGCCGCTTTCACTCGGAATTAATTAAAATCGCTCATGTTTTTTAATCTGTTGACGCTTTTGCAAGCAACCATACGATTCTTAATCGATTTCGAGAAGTTGATTTTTTCGCTCGGATTTCGGAAAACCACCTTCCCATTCTGATTTTTGTGATTTTATTTCACTTCTTACATGCTTATACTAGATTACAACCATATTTGTAATCGGGTTTGCATCCGGTGCTTTATTTCTAGCACTTGCTTTGTTAATTTTGACACTTTATTTCACATGCAAGGTACTTTGACCTTTTTTTCATGAGATATGGACTTCTAGATTCCTTATTCTTGCGCTTGCACATACACATGTGCATTCTATTGTCTGTTTGCTTGGATTGACACCTTCTTGCAGGTTATCCGATCTTGAATGTGTACGAACGCGCATACTATTTGCATATTGTTTGGATTGACAGCTTTCTTGCAGGTTATCCTATCTTGAATGCGTACGAACGCGCATTCTAACACTTGTATGCGTACGAACGCGCATGACTTGTATGATATTTGGATTGACACCTTTCTTGTAGGTTATCTGATTACTTGAATACGTACGAACGCGTATTCTACCGCTTGTACACATACGTGTATATTCTATTGTCTGCTTGTTTGGTTTTACTCCATTCTTGCAGGTGCTTTTGTTTGAATGCGTATGAATGTGCATTCTAATTCTTGTTTGCGTACAAACGCGCATCCTATTGTCTTCTCGTTTGATTTTACTCCTTTCTTGCAGGTGTATGTGTATCAATTGTGTACGAACGCACAACTTGATACTTGTTTTGCGCACGAACGCGTAATACCTTTTCTGCTTTGTCTGAATCATTATCGTTTGCAGGTTTATTGTTTCAGATGCGTACAAACATGCAATCCGTATATGCTTTGATGCCTCTGCGCATTTCTCACCGGTTTACTCTTATTGCTTGGTTGTAGTACTTGAAGTTTTTCGGAGTACTTTTAGCTCGCAGTGCTCTACGAATTTGTTATCTGTTTGGTATTAGTTATACCTTGTTTATCGCATTCTTTTACAACTTTCCTAGATATCATGAGAAGTATGGATTTACTGCTTTCTTTTCCATGATTAGGATAGGAGTGTTGGGCTCAAAGTCGCTGTTGAAAGACCTGTAGCTAGGCATTCCGCAAATTGTGTGCTAATTATGTTTGGTTTGTTTAAAATCCTCCACCGTGCATAGGGAGGTAATTCTTAGTAAGTGTTTACATTTGTGCTTGCATAGGCCAGAGTGGTTAGGTAACCCAGAGTGACACCACCAAGCAAAGTCCCGCTTTGATACTTATTGATATATATGATGATGATATGATGGGTGTTGACGCTAATCGAAAAATTTCGATTACGAACAAAACAATGAAACAATGAAGTTGCCATCTAACTTTATTTATTCCTAATGACGAAAGGGAAAATATAGATAAAACCCATGAAATGAAAATGAAATGAAATGAAATGGTCTTCGAGACCAAGAGATGCGGGTTTGGGAGTCGGTTATGCAAGGGGAAGGTATTAGCACCCCTCACATCTATCGTACTCGATGAGACCCATTTAGTTCTAAGTGTGTTTGTGTGTTTAAAATTAAATTTGCTATCTTCTAATTATTTATGAGAAAAGAGAAATGAAAAGAGAAACATGTTTTAATTTTTTGAAAGTGTGCTTGCCAAGATGTTTGAATCTCGTGCCTACGTATTCCCCAAGTGCGATGGGAAAGTTAGAGCTTACGTAGTTCTCGATTGTGAGAATATTTTATTGGTTGGTTGATTTTATTTATGAAAATAGGAGCTTAATCGTACGTGGACGATAAGACATCACTAGTGCAATTCGCGTGTGAGCGAAAGAAGATCGCGTGTGAGCGATGTGAGTTTGAAAAAGGGACTTACACGTGGGCAAGGTTTGATGAGTTTGAATTGATTTTAAGTGGGGATGACAAGTACCTAAACATTAGGCTATCATCTAATGATTCAAGTACTCGAAACTGGTGAGTGAGCTCGACCAATCATCTCTCATCCCAAAAAGTTTATTATGAAAATGGTGAGGTGAAACGAGGTTCACGTTTGTTAGGTATTTTACATGGATGAGAGAATTTAATTCATTGGGCTATCATCCAACAACCTAAATACTTTGAACTTGTTTTAAACCATTGAGCTATCATCCAACAACTTAAAACAAATACCATCCAAGTTTTTTTTTGTGAAAACATTTTTGAAAATAACTCGACGTTGGATCGAGGTTTGACAATTTGATTATGAAAGGCCTTGAATGATGAGAAGAGAAGATTTGGGCTATGATTAACAGAGTATATAGACTTAATTAATCTCGAGAGAATAGACAAGTGTCTACTCCCTACCATGACGCCCGTATGATGAGAACTTGGTATGTGGACCAAGGCATGATAATGGAATGAAATGGATAAATATATACAAGTATGAAATAAAGAGAGTAAATGAATTAAAAGCCCATACAAGGTGGCTCACATAAATGATAAACCAACTAACAATTGTGTAAGTGCATGCGCGGAATAAATTTAATCGACTAATTAAATGGAATTTAATTAAGTAATTAGTTTAATAAAATTAATTAGATGGACTAATCAATTTTGAATAACCTAATTAGATAGTTAAATAATGTTTAACTAATAAATAAAAGTCTCATTGTAAGCCCAAGAGCAAGCGTGGTGTGTGCACAAATGTGTGTTCGTTGCGACGCTTCTAAGCTTTGTCGACTAAAGGTATGAAAATGGCTCGCAATCGGGTATTAGTTTGAAAAGATTTTAGTTTGTGCACATGTGAGTGAATAATTAAATAAAGTAAAGCAATAAAATATTTACTAATTATTACATCATGTGGGGAATGGGGTACATAATTTACAAATGGGGTAAAATAAAATAATTACAAATCTATGTAAATGTACAAGTGATAATTATAATTATAACTCTAATAGATAAATAATTAATAGAAAATATTTTAGGTCTTTTCAAATTAATTTAACAAATTAAAAATAAAAGAAAACATTTTTCTTGTTTTGAAATTATGAGAGAAAATATCAATTATAAAACAAAACAAAATAATTTGAAAGAAAAGAGGGCCTGAAGGGTGTTGAACTTCTAAGAGGTGTTAGGAAAAATGGACTCTGGGTTGTTGGGCTCAAATGAAGCCCATCTACAATGCTAGTGAGAAAAAACTAGGAAACACTTAAAGAACTAAGGGTCTGTCCGCCGCCTCACTTACACTATTGTCACCATTGTGTATTATTCTTTTTTTTAATAAAATATTTTGTTGGAATTAAAAAGGAAAAACGTTTTTTCGTGCGATTCTCATCATCTCTTGAATAATAACTCTGCTTCTATCGCTATCTCACTTTCTAAGGCCTTAACAGAATCAAAAATCCCTAAATCCCAATTGTAAGTTTATGAGATATTACATGTTACAAACAGAGTCACAGTAAATGTAAAGGAAACGCGAAAATCAGACCAAAACAAAAGAATAGAAAATCGTGAATGGGATCCTCAGGTATGCACTTTGATTCTTCTTCGTCTATGTCTCGATCTGCTTCTTGATCTGTGATTATAGTTTGTGAATACGAGTAAATTTGAGTTATGAATGTGAGTTTTGGAAGTTGTGAGGTTTGGTTACGATGAGATGGGTTGGGTGATGGAAGTGGAGAGGCGATGGAAGTGGAGAGGCGATGGTTGTTCCCAGCGAGACAGAGGGTTGTTGAATGAAGGGGAACCATGGGTTAAGGGAGGAAGCTGGGGGTTGGGATTGAGTTATGAGTGAAGGATAAACGTGAACAAAGTCTATTGGCTGGTTAAAGGTGATGGATATTTTGATGTGATTTGGTTTTCTATGTAGAAGGTATATGGAGTGAAAGTTTTGGTTGAGTTGGATTGCAGTGAAAGATGCAGATTTGTAGACTTTTGATATATATATATATATATATATATGAGTCTTTTTTCTAAATGAGAGGATAAAGTGCTTGTTTTATAGCAGAATGAGGTGAGGGTAGAATGGAGTTTTGCTAAAAATTGGAGGTGAAGTTCATGGTACAAGTAGTGGAGGAATTTGAATTGAAATTGTACAAGTTGAGGAATGAGGTAGTGGAATGAGTTGCAAGATGTACTGATGTTTATATTTATTTTCTTTTTCTGCAAATAGTAAAAGAGGTGGTGGTGAAAAATGGGAGTGGAAGAGTAGTGAAATGGTTTGAAAGTTTGTACAATTTGTGTGAGTGGAGAGGAAGAAACTGAATGAGAGAAGGAGACTCTTCTAGCTGTAATATTGTACTGAAATTTCGGACAATTAAATTGGACAAAAATATTAACAAAAAAAAAATTGAAAGTTATAAAAATAAACATGATTCTACATATAAAACAAAATTTTGACATTACAGAAGTTCTGGCCGTCAAAAGTTCTGGCCATCAGAAGTTTTGACCGTCAAAAGTTCTGGCTGTCAAAAGTTCTGGCCATCAGAAGTTCTTGCCATCAAAGTTCCGTCAAGTTCCGCCGAAGTTCTGGTCGTCAGAAGTTCTGGCCATCAAGCAACAACACTTAGCAAGCTTCTGATAGCTAGCACTCAGCAAGCTTCTGATAGCTAGCACTCAGCAAGCTTCTGATAGCTAGCACTTAGCAAGCTTCTGATAAAGTCAAGTGTGCAAAAATTCAAAAAATGATGCAAGTATGACTAAGACTACTTTGATGCAAAACTATGATTAATCTAAAAAAGGAAATTAATGATAATATGAAAGAAAATACTATAATTGTCTTAAATGAAAGATTAAAAAAATTAAAATTTCAAAATAAATAAAAAGAAATCTAAATTAATTGTTAATGAAATAAAAATAGAAAATATTTTCAATGAGGAAAGATTTTATTTAATTTAAAACTCTAATAAAAATGCAAAAATCAAGCATGAAATAATCTATAAATACAAACATAATTACCATTAAAAACAAAATATTATTATTTAGAAAAAAAACAAAATTCCTTTTAATTCTTATTTTATTATTTAACTAATAGAAATTATTTAGTAAAAACCTCACCAAATAATTAGAATTAGTCAAATATTAAAAATAAAAATAAAGTGAGAAAGGATGCAAATGCAAATACGATTAAGACGACTTCGATGTAAAACGTTTTTAACTACAAATTTATAATGTAAAGTTAAATACTAATTAGAAATTTAAAAATATTATAAAAAATACAAATGCTAGTAAAAATGCATGAAATTAACTTAATCATTAACTAAAGATGTGTAACAAAAAATGTAAAAATTAACCGCTAATGTAGGATGCGAATGAAACAATGTAAAGGGTCTGCAATCGACCCCCTCACAGTTCTAGTCCATGTCAGCTCAGCACACGTGAATCGTGTTGCTTCCTTTATCGTGTTAAAGATGATAAAGTGGTAAGAGTTCCATATTCTGACTCTCCATGCTTTCCTGGGGTTCACATTTACTATTGAACTCTCATCATTTTCTCTTCACACTTGACAATTCATGTCATGCGGTGATACCACTCACGGGAATCGAAATATGTTGGCTCCTGGTTGCTTCCGGCCCTCGGCTTGCTGTTGTAGGCTATAGGACTTCCTCCTTTTCCCGCGCTTATGTGGCATCTGTTTGTGCATTGCATTGCTTGTGTGCTTCTGCCAAAGCTCTTAATTGCTTCATCCCTTTGTATCCCTTGGTTTTACAACCAATACGGATATATGATAGCTTTCCCTTAGGACCACTCGGTTAGGATAGCTCTCGAGCCTAGACATTAGGATATACATCCTTTACATGTCAACATAGGTAGAGATTCTCTTACATCCTCAACCTTAGGTCCAACATTTGTATGACAACATTAGGGCTAGTACTTGTTAGTCTCCCTTTTGTTTTGCTTGTTTCTTTTGCATCCTTGCATGTATTAAAACTAAAACTTGCTTTATTTTTTTTTCTTTTGAAAACTAAAACACTTATGTAATACGGTGGGAGAACTGACTTTGGATTATTTTTCTTTTGATCACAAATGTTGCGGATAGCAAGAGTCGCCACTGACTTTTCTTTTATCCAATTAAGGGAAGGTGAAAAGAACAGGAAAAGACCTTCGTTAGATTCTGAGTAAGGGAGAAGGTTATGAAAAGGGAAGGTATTAGCACCCTTTCCATCCGTAGTTATCTACGGGCTCTTAGTTGCTTTATCTCACTTTAAAATTATGCTTTCTGTGTGTGTGTGTGTGTTTGAAAAAAATGTTTTGAAAAGGAATTTCGCTTTGACTTCGTAATGATTCACGCTGGAATGTATACGAAGTGTTCGGAAATGTTTCGTTTTGAAAAGTGTTTTAACTTTGTAAAAGTGTGAGGTGTGAAAAAGATGTTTTGATGGAGCAAGCAACTAAAAGTCTTATTACCTACTCAGAACGGTCGTTTCCGTGTTATTTTACTTTCCTTTAGAATAGCGCTATCCATACCATTAGTTGGTAGGTAACCTTATTCATTGGATGTAAGAGGGACATTCGAAGGGACATCGGATGGTCATAGAAGGCAACTTGTAGGAGTATCCTAGCACATTCGTAGGGACGATCATCACTTTTCGTAGGCAACAATCGAGGGACAAGATCATGTATTCATAGGCAACATCGAGGGACTATGATCTTTGTATCGAAGGGACTATGATGATATGTTTGTAGGCAGTGGTGCTAGGATACCTCTACGTTCGAGGGACTTGACCATTTATTCGAAAGGCAACGAGAGAGAATAGCTTAGGGGGTGCATGTGTGAAGAGAGTGTGTCAAATTCAGATATTTTATCTTGAAATTAGAAGTGATATATGTTCATTTTTATCTTGCCATACACGCCTAGTAACTAGCAGTTTATATGGGTGCGGAAAGTAAATTGCGGAAAGTAAAGTGCGGAAAGTAAATCCTACGATATTACATGGCTTTGGGGCAGTTACATAATATAGGAGTGCGGAAAGTAAATCCTAATTAAACTATTACATCCCATGAGCAGTTACATAATATGGAAAAAAGAAATGCGAGAAAATTATCCTAACTATTACAACCTGGAAACAGATACATAATAATCGGAAAAGAAAAGAATTTCACATAAGAGAAAATGTGTTGATAAAAAAGAGTTTTGAATTAGGAAATTTTTTTTAGGTTAGTAATCCTAATTAGATGAGAAAATAATTTTTTTGGAATTTTCTGGATTGATTTTAGTAAGGAAAAATAATTAAAAGTCAAATTTATGGTTAATTAACAATTAATTAAAATATGCATGCAAAAATTAAATATTAATTTTCATGTCAAAAATTAAATAAGTATTTTTCTGACCTAAATGCAAAAAGAAAATATTTTTTGGTGATTTTTTGATGCATTAGAAAATTATTTGAAAAGAAATCAAATTAAAAGGAAAAATATGAAAATAAATAAGAAAAAGGTTAGTTTTGCAAAGTTGTAAAAAAGAAAGTGACAGAGCCAAGGATCGAACCAAGGACCTCCCTTTCACACGCGCGCGCTGCTTACCACTGGACAAAGCCTGCATTGGTGTTAGTGGAATGAAACGAAATGATTATAAACGAATTAATTTTCTGAAAACCAATTTTTAAAACACGCGCGAAGAACATCATCTTCTTCGTTTGAATATTTGAACTTTTAGCTACGGTTTTGGTCCGTAGCCACAGCCTTTAGTGACAGCTTCGTCCGTCACCACATCACCTGCAGATTTTCGAAATCAAATACAAGCAATATAAATCCATGGCGAATACATGGATCGATTCGGTTTGACCTCCTGAGTGTGATAGTACCACTGGTTTTGGCTAATTTTGCCTAAAACACATAGCCCTAATTCAGACCTTCAAACCCTAACAATGGTGGATTCTGATTCCGGTACTCAAAACACAATTAACCTATGCAGAAAGCTTCGAAACTCCATTCTAAACACAAACAAACAATCAAAACATGCTAAATATGCATGAAAATCAGAAATCAATTTTGGGTTAGAATGTGCAAACCGAAATCGTGATTTCTTAATTCTGGACGTTTGGCTGGCTTGTGAGTATCTAGATCGATTCAGAGGACCTCCAGGAATGTGTTAGAATGCTTAGAATGCTTTGAATTGGGCTGGAAACCTCGCTGCTAGTAGCTTGCAAGACACGGTTTTTTGAAGCTTGGAATAAGGTTCTTGAGGCCAGAATTTCGTCCCTTGTGCTTGTGGATGCATCATGTATTTATAATAGAGTGAATTAGGTCAAGAATTGTGAGAAAAAATCAAGCCAATCAATGAGAAATTATTTGATTTGGAATCAAATCAAATATTTCCTTTTTGAGCCAATTTCAATCAAATCTCATTACCAATCATGATTATTTCGAAATAATAAGATTAAATGGCTTGCTTGGACCTCAAGAATGAGAGAGAATCCATCTTGCAATTAATTTTTGATTTTCTACCTTTTATTTTAATTAAATTGGTTTTAAATGATTAAAAATACAAAATAAATAAAAAATAAAAGATAAATTCGTGGCCTTGGGCTTGAAGGTTCCAATTCAGCTAAGGAACATGTTTGAATCAAGAAAAGTTAGGCCCATTTGCAAATTTTTTGGTTTTGTCAAGTATTTCTCTTTGTGCACCTCCTCAAAAATGCTCAACTTGGACAAGGTGTATCTTGCTCAATTTGTAACATTTTTGGGTGTTCTTGGACTTTTTAGAAAGCTCAAGATGTCTCCTAAACATAAATTTTGGTTTCATCTTCATTTAAGTTTCCATGCTCATGAACACTTCTTTACAAAAAGATGACTTTTTGTTGACTTTTAAAATGACCTGTAATGTTTTGATCCATAACTTCCAAATGAAGCATTTTCTGCCCATGCTTGTGAGACATGAAGTTGTAGAGAATTGAATTCTCTTTAAAATGAGCTGTGGTGGAAAAATTTCTGATAAAGTATGTGAAAGTTATTCCTGGTCAAAGTTCTGTTGAGTTTTGTCTGAGAAAGCCCAATTTAGAAACTTTGACTTTTGATCAATTCTTGACTTTTCTTGATGAATCATGATCAACCCTTGATCAAATGATGAAAATCACTCCAAAATATTGATTTTGACCAAAAATTATGAAGTTTGACTGTATGTTGACCACAATTGACCTTTTGTCCAATACAACTGATTTTCAACCATCTGAGCAATTGTCTGAGCAAACTTGACTTGTAAGGCTTGAAACTTGACATGGAGATTCTCTGAAGCATATAATGAGACATGATGATTGCTTGAAATGTTGGAGGCTCTCCTTGATTTGAGAATGGCCAAACCCTAATTTGGGTTGATTGCTTAGGAGAGGGTTTGTCTGATCAACCGTTGTGGAATCCTTGAGTATGGATATGTGAAATGTCTTGAGAAATAGGAGGGCAAATTTTGGGGTATAACAGTTTCCCCTGTTCAATCTTCTTGTACTGGAAGGGTTAGATTGGTATGCTTTCCATTCGTGACCTGGAAGTAGAAGATGATTGAACACTCGAGTACACCTAAAAATTTGCACTCGTTGTCGGTTGATGATGCGCTAGAATGGGCCTATAGATGCCATTTGGAGAATTTGAGTCGGAGAGCAAGTCGTATGCTAGACTCACGAAGTCATTTGAATAGGAGAAACATCAGAGATGGGCTTAAGATGCCATCGGGAGAAACTGGTGTTGGGGAATGAGTCGTACATTAGACTCTGTAGGTATTTTTTGAAAATAGAAGACAATATGGAGATGGGCTTAAGATGCCATCCGGGTGCGGCTGATGTCGAGTCGTACGTTAAACTTCACGATCTTCTTTGAATGAGGTTATTGGTTTGTATTGATTTTTTAACCAAATATACAGCATTATGAAGGTGGAGAGATGTCAACAAGTAGTCGGAGATGGGCTTAAAGATGCCATCCGGGGCAACTGAGTTGTACGCTAGACTCTGTAGTTGTTGTTGATAATAAGATAGAGTTAGAATAAAACTTCGTCCTGGCTATTCTGAGGTGGATATTTGGAAGAATGTGGATAGCTTTCCCGTCTTGCTTCGGATGTTGATCCAATGCCTGTTGCCGGAAGACAATTTGTACGGTCTTTCAGATTGGGTTCCCCGTCTTGTTTCGGGTATTAACCTTCGACCTGTCGTCGGAAGACAGCTTGTGTGGTCTTTCAGATTGGGTTCCCCGTCTTATTTCGGGTTTTAATCTTCGACCTTCCATTTGAAAAATAGCTTTTACCTGTTAGGGAAATAAATCTCGACAGGATATGGTTAGTTCTATGCAGATTATGATGCATCCAAGCATATGACAATGTTCGTGAATGATATGTGCACATGTTATATTTTTTTATGAATAACGTATAAATGTAGATGTTATGGTATTTCAAAACATATCCATCTTGAAGAAGATGAGAACGTCCTGCTGGGGATTTCTGACTTCTGCTTGGGGATGAAGCTGTTGAAAACCCTGATTTGGAGGGGAAAGAGATGTTTTTGATTCCTCCGATGCACTATCTGACCATGTTTTGAGTCTGGATATTAATGTTGTTGGAAAGAATAACAACTGAGAGGTACTCCGCTGGGGATCTTGTGCGCAGATCTTGTTGGGGAGTATCCGAATACCGCTTGGAGACTGTCGCGACGTGGCAATGCTGAAGGGGCATAAAGCTGAAAAATCCTTTGAGGTGATGAATCTGAAATTTGTTGGAACCTCTGATTGGGGAAAGAGAGACGTAGGCTTCCTCCGATGCACTATCTGACCAAGTTTCGAGTCTGGATATTGCTGCTGTCGGGGGGTGATAATCGTCGAAAGACATTCCGCTGGGGATAAGTATCTCTGTGTTTACGAGATAAACTGTTACTGCTCAGAGACTGATGTAACGAGGTGAAGCTGATTAAGATCGCTGCTCGGGGACTAATGCGATGAAGCTTGAAGTATCGGAACACTAGTGTGAGGAGATCAGTACTTCGTCGGAGAAGGTTTTCCTTTGATAGGGAGAGAGATGGCTCTGTGGGGATTGTACTCTTGTGAAAGTAACCTACGGGGGATGTATTGGTGACTTTAATCGTCATCTCAATTCCTAGAGCCTGTAGTAATCATTTTTGTTCATTCGCTTTTCGTATGTTTGTGAACGGATGTTTACTATCAAATGCATATAATCATTCAAAGCAATCATTGGACTTTATGCAAGAAACAATAAAAAAAGTTGACACTTTAAAAAGGAAGGATTTGCATTAATTTTGAAAGAGTGGCGTATGGCCAAGCAGTTTGTATACAAGAGACGAATAAAAGTAAAAGCTATGCGGAAATAATCTCGTCGAGTTTCAACTATGCTATTGCTCATATATTTCGACTATCTCATCTCCTTGCTGTCAGTAGAAAGTGAGTGAATTGATCTTCGCCATTTGAATCTTGAGGCTGATAGTAGTACAATCTGTCGGTAGGTGATCTGGACGAGACATAGTCGTACGCTTAAATCCCTAACTTTTTCCTAGATCGCCCCTTTCGGGTTTTCAGTCTACCGGGATACCCTTTTTTGCCCAAGCCGCCTTTGTAGGTTTTCGACTTGCCGGGTGTACATATCTTTCGTATATATCCTTAACTTTTGCCCGAACCCTTTTGGTTCGCCAGGATGCCCTTATTTTTGCCTAGGCCAGTCGACCTAGCGGGTCTCGTTCATGCGTAGTATTTTTTGACTATGTCCGCGTTCACAGGGTGTGGGAAGTCCTCTCCATCCATGGTGCTAAGTATCATAGCTCCGCCGGAAAATACTATTTTGACTACAAATGGTCCCTCATAGGTGGGAGTCCATTTGCCCCTGAGATCACCTTGTGGAAGGATGATGCGCTTGACTACTAGATCACCGACTTGGTAGACTCGGTGCTTGACTTTCTTGTTGAATTCTCTGATCATTCGCTTCTGGTAAATCTGTCCATGGCAGATGGATGCGAGTCGTTTTTCGTCAATCAAGTTGATCTGATCGAGGCGAGTCTGGATCCAATCGTCTTCGCCTAGCTCTGTGTCCTGGAGGACTCTGGTTGAGGGTATCTGAACCTCGATTGGTAGTACTTCTTCCATACCGTATACGAGAGAGAAGTGGGTTGCCCCTGTAGACGTTCGTACTGTAGTGCGGTAACCATGGAGAGAAAATGACAACATCTCGTGCCAATCCTTGTAAGCCATTGTCATCTTCTGTATGATCTTCTTGATATTCTTGTTGGCGGCTTCCACTGCGCCATTCATCTTAGGCCGATATGGAGAAGAGCTGTGATGCTTGATCTTGAACTGCGTGCAGAGTTCGGGGTGATCATTTTGTTATTGAGATTGATACCATTATCTGTGATAATCCTTTCGGGAGTGCCATACCGGCAGATAAGATTATGCTTGATGAATCGAGCCACAACATTCATGGTAACAGATGCGAACGAGGCTGCTTCTACCCACTTGGTAAAGTAATCAATTGCCACAAGGATGAAACGGTGTCCATTGGAGGCAGTAGGTTTGATTTCTCCGATCATGTCAATGCCCCACATTGCGAAAGGCCAAGGAGCGGTCAGAACATTCAATGGTACTGGAGGTACGTGCACTTTGTCTGCATATATCTGGCATTTGTGACAAGACCGAGCATAGCGGTGACAATCAGTTTCCATGGTGGACCAATAGTAACCTGTTCTCAGAATCTTCTTAGCCATTGTATGTCCACTGGAGTGGTTACCAAATGCGCCTTCGTGTAATTCTTCCATGATCCGTTCTGCTGTTTTCTGATCTACACAACAGAGTAAGCACAAGTCGTGATTGCGCTTGTATAAGATGTCGTTGCTGAGAAAGAATTTGGATGCGAATCTTCTCAAGAACTTCTTATCATTGACAGATGCCCCTGCGGGATATTCCTGAGTCTCAAGATACCTTTTCACGTCATAGTACCAAGGTTTCTCTTCTGTATCAAGCTCATAACAATACGCTGGTTCGTCAAACTTCTCAATGATGATCTGGGGAGCCTCGTTGTCCCATCTGACCTTGAACATAGATGACATAGTAGCTAATGCGTCTGCCAACTGATTCTCTTCTCGTGGAATGTGATTGAAAGTGATCTCTTCGAAGTAGGGGATCAAACTCAGAACATGCTCTCGATACGGAATAAGATTCGGGTGCTTCGTATCCCACTCGCCCTTAATCTGACTGATCACCAAAGCTGAGTCTCCATACACCTGTAAGAACTTGATTCTTAAGTCAATGGCAGCTTTAATACCCATAATGCACGCTTCGTATTCGGCCATGTTGTTGGTGCAACTAAAATAAAGTCTGGCGGTGAAAGGGGTGTGTCCTCCTGTAAGAGATGTAATGATGGCGCCAATGCCATTGCCAAGTGCGTTTGAGGCTCCATCAAAGACCATGGTCCATCAGGATCCTTGTTCAGGTCATTCGTCTAGTCTTGGTTCTTCGCAATCAGTAACTAACAAAACATCTTCGTCTAGAAACTCGAACTGCATAGACTGATAGTCATCTACGGCTTGATGAGCCAAATGATCGGCTACTACACTTCCTTTGATCGACTTCTGAGTAGTATACTGGATGTCGTATTCGGTCAAGATCATTTTCCATCTTGCTATTCTTCCGGAGAGAGCAGGTTTCTCGAATATGTATTTTATCGGATCCATCTTGGAGATCAACAAGGTAGTGTGGGTCAACATATACTGTCTTAGTCGGCGAGCAGCCCAAGCCAAAGTGCTGCAAGTTTTCTCGAGCTGTGAGTATCTTGTTTCACAGTCGGTAAACTTTTTGCTAAGGTAGTATATTGCATACTCTTTTCGACCACACTCGTCATGTTGCCCCAACACACACCCCATTGAGTGCTCTAATACTGTCAAGTACATGATAAGAGGTCTTCCTTCGACAGGCGGTGTAACAGCCCGTTTTTCGTCGTATTATTTATTTTATTATATTACTTTATTATTTATATTATTTTATGTGTTAATTATTTTATGTGTTAATTATTTTATTTAATTATTACACGAGATAATAATTAATTAAGATAGTTATTTTATTTGGTGTGTTAATTAATTATTTAATTATTACGTGAAATAATAATTAAATGAATTAATTAACTTTGTGTGTATTTGTGATTATTTGATTTATCGGGCTAAATGAGATATTATGAGATTATATTATATTGGGCCTAAATGTTAGAAGTGTGAGTAATATTGAGAGTGTATTTTTCATAAGCCCATTAAGAAATTAGAGTTAGTAAGAGTGTGAGGGGGTAGAGTGAGACACAACACTCATTTGTGCAATTTCAAGAATAGAGAAAGAGGAGGAGAGGAGCAAAAAGGGAAAACAAGAGCAAGTGTTAGGGTTCAAGCAAATCAAGAGGTAAGGGGGAGAATTTATATTATTATGGGTTAATATAATTGGGTCAATGGGTAGATTAACATGAATAGGTTATTTGTTTGGTTAAATCCCGAATTTTCTATGTTGAAATTGATTGTGTTGTTGTTGAAATTGAGGGATGTTTGGGGACCTAATTTAATTTAGGTGTACTAAATAACTATAATAATGAAACAATAGAGATTGGAAATGGAAATGGTGAGGGAAATACTCTTTCTTTCTTTTTTCTTTCGGAACACACTGTAGCTAGCATGTAGCATGTTTAGTAACATTTATATCACAATATGTTTACTAGGCTCATAATAATTGATGATATACTTTTGATTAGTTATGTTCATTCCATGTAGCAATTATGCAGAAAAAGAAAAATATATACCTTGTTTCTTTGACAGTAGACTAAAAACAATTCAAAACAGTCCCGTTTAGTCTCGTTTAGTCGAATTAGGCGGTATAATTAATTGTTCAGAATTTGATAAAAATTTACGTGGTAACTAAGTTTAATTAGTAGATAAATGTGATTACGTTATTTTGTTGAAATTGTGATATTTTACGAATCGACCGAAAATGTGAGTGTTGTGTAATTAGAAAAATAGTAGTACCACTTTGAATTAAATAATGTATAATATTAATTATAGGAAGTAGCATTTTGGTAAAGTAGCTTATTTAGCAGAACAATAATATACCAGTAGCCTTAAAATGAGTTGAAAACAGCCTCGTTTAGTCGAATTAGGCGGTATAATTAGTTGCCCGGAATTGGATAAAAATTTACGTAGTAGCTAAGTTTAATTAGTAGATTAACGTGGTCGCGTTATTTTGTTGAATTTCGGTATTTTGTGAACTGGATTGAAATTGCATTTTGACTTGGATAATTATGTTGAGAATGAAATATTATTGTGTCAACTATATTGCTTTTGCGAGTGTTCTTTGTGGGTAGCCAAAAGGCGTGAATCCTTGGTTAGGATATATTTGTGAACTTGTGCATTTTGTGTATATTGGCAAATTGGTGAATTAACATGAGATAGTGGGAATGTTGGTGTTAATTGAAATTTGTGTGCATATTTGTTGATTGGGCGATATATGTGAATGTTTCAATTGTTATGAATGTGTATATGTACAATGGTTGGATAATTCATAGAGTTGAATTATGGTGATATGCATTATGGTAAGATGGTAGAGATGATCTTAATTGCATATTTATTTGTGATATTGTACATTCATTCATGGCATGGTTGACCTTGAAACAAAGGTGGTGAAACTTTGGGTTCACGATATGCTTTGAAACATAAGCGATTACTTGATCCTAGAGTGGAAATAGTAGCGGTAGACTATATGTTTACATCTTGGTGGGCTTTGGTCTTGTCCGGATCGGAAGCGTGACTTGGATTCTAGATATGGAATCGGAAAGTGGTGAAATATTGGGTTCACATTTGGTACCACATGCATAGAGTCACATTGTCTTGCATTGAGTCACATTAGAGATGTGTGAAATTTGAACATATGCAATTATGTGATTTGTTATGCATGTATGGTTTGTGATGATTGATATTGGTGATGTATTGTGTTTGTTCCATAAATGTGATATGTGAATATGATTTGGTGATTATGCATATATGTGTATTTTGGAGATGATATGTGAATATGTGATAATGATGGTTTATGTACATATTTGGATAATTGTGTTGGAATCTTTAACGATTGAATCTCTTGAGTTTTTGTTGCATAATTGAACATGTAGAATAGACTTGGAAATGTTATTTACATGATTTATGTGAAGTGTGTTGAATTCCTATGAATGTTGATTATATCGTTGTACTTGATTATATTATTTCATAATAATGTGAATTCTCACCCTTCTGTTGGAATGATGTTCTTTTCGCGACATCGCTCAGGTGCTCGAGAGGGAGGTAGCAGTGCGTTGCATGTGGAAAGTGAAGAAGCATAGTTGTTTCTTTTCTTTTGCTAGGTAGTGAGTCATGCTCTGGTCGATGTAACACTGGGCTGGGATTTTGTTAGCATTGAACTCATGTTTTATTCTGGTTATGTATTATGATGCTATGATATGAACATGTATGTTTTATTTGTTTGATAAATGGTCTTAGTTCCGAATATTTTGGATGTTTATGTTGATCATCCTGATGAATATTATGGAGTTATTGATTATGGTATGGGACATAATCTTTTATAAAATACATGAGTGTTGTTATTTCCGTTGTGAATGCATATTCTTGAGGAAATTATGACAAGAGAAAATGTTATATTTATGACCAGGTGTATGTATCATTTGACATGATGTGTATGTATGGTTTTCAAAAACTTTTAAGTTTTTGGAAACATCGATGTGACGCCCTTATGTTATATGCATGCCTATTTAATCTGATTATATTTGAATTATTTTGGGGTATTATAAAGGGTGTTACAGGCGGCATCAGGATAGGAGGATTCTGCAGATACTCCTTGATTTTGTCAAAAGCGATCTGGCAATCGTCGTTCTAATCCATGACTTGATCTTTCTTCAGTAATTTGAAGATTGGCTCACAAGTGGCGGTTGCAATGTAGTTCAATCGACCCAAGAAACCTCTGACTTCTTTCTCGATGCAAGGCGCTGGCATTTCTTGAATAGCTTTAACCTTGGCGGGGTCAACTTCAATACCTTTACCACTGACAACAAACCCTAGGAGTTTACCGAACCTGACTCCAAAGGTGCCCTTGTTAGGATTAAGTCTTAGTCTGTAGTTCTTCAGTCTATCAAACAGTTTTCGCAAATGATCAAGATGTTCTTCTTCAGTTTGCGATCGAGCTATCATATCGTCGACGTAGACCTCTATCTCGTGATGAATCATGTCATGAAATAATGCCACCATGGCACGTTGATAAGTGGCGCCAATGTTCTTCAGGCCGAACGGCATGACCTTGTAGCAGAATGTGCCCCACTGTGTAACGAAAGTAGTTTTCTCCATGTCTTCAGGAGCCATTTTGATCTGATTGTAACCGAAGAAACCATCCATGAAAGAGAAAACCTTATGTTGAGCAGTGTTGTCGACTAGAACATTAATATGAGGCAGTGGGAAATCATCTTTCGGACTCGCTCTGTTCAAATCTCTGTAATCCACACACATTCGTACTTTGCCATCTTTCTTAGGTACAGGTACCACATTCGCAACCCACTGTGGATAAGAATTAACGGCTAAGAAACCGGCATTGAACTACTTCATGACTTCGGCTTTGATCTTCTCAGACATCTCAGGACGCATGCGGCGAACCTTCTACTTTACTGGGAAAAAACCTTCTTTTGTCGGTAACCGGTGCACCACGATATCAATGTCTAGACCTGGCATATCTTCGTAGGACCAAGCAAAAACCTCAATATAGTCTCGTAGCATCTGGACCAATCTTTCTCTGACACCGTTCTCAAGTCCTGCTCCTATGTTGATTTCTTTTCTGCTGTCTTCGTCAGTCCCTAGATTCACAACCTCGACTGGCTCTTCGTGTGGCTGTATAACTTGTTCCTCTTGTTGTAGCAATCTGGCAAGTTCTCCTGGCACTTCACAATCTTCCTCACCTTCGTCTTCGGCTTGGTAGATCGGATTATCGAAGTCATATTTAGCAATAGCAAAGCTGTTATCAACGAGATTCGAAGTGAATCTGCAGTGTATCACGTGGGTGTGTGTAAGAACACATAGCTTTGGAAAGGGTAGTAAAAGAAAAGAAAGAAAACAGTATTTAAATGCAAAAGTCCAATGATTTTATTGAATGAAAATATGCAAATGACAAATGATAACCCTCAAAAACGAGCCGTGATGCCCCGGGAAAGGCATTAGGCTTTAAAGTTTATTGTCTGAACGTAAATAAAGAATGAAAAGCATAACAGAAAACAAAGGCAATTACTCCTATCTAAAGGAGATTGGTATGACGTCTTCGGTCTTCTAATTGTTGAGTCCGTTGTCGGGAGTTGGGAAGATCCAATTGCTGATGTCGAAGTTGTTGTCGTCGTCTTCTATAGCATGGACTCCATTCTTGCTGATGTGGAAGGGAAGTTTGCCAGCACGTTCGTGGCGTATCGTCTTCTGTCCTTTGGTGGTGAAGCCTAAACCAATCTTGTCAGATTTGAAAGGAAGATCAGGGAGCTGACCCCAAACAGTACGACCTCCTTCTTCAACTGCAGCTTGAGCATCTTTCAGCGAGGCCATCCTAGGCGGAACTTGTGTAACTTCAGGAGTGACAGGTGAATCAACAGGCATGACTCTTAGAACTGTTTCGGAAGCTTGACAGGGATTTTCGAAGAATTCACCTTCCATTTCGAGGTATCGGAATGACTGCAGATTGCTTACCATGTATTCTTCCTCACCGCATACTGTAACAATCTTCCTCGTTACTGGGTACTTCAGCTTCTGATGCAAGGTAGAGGTAACAGCGCCTGCCCCATGTATCCAAGGGCGTTCAATTAGGCAAGAGTAAGCTAGACGGATGTCCATGACAAAGAAAGTGGAATCGAAAGTTTGGGAACTGACTTTAACTGGTAGGATGAGCTCTCCAAGTACTATTCGTTTAGAACCATCAAAAGCTCTTACAATCATGTCACTGGGTTTCAAGACCACTCCTTCAACATCAAGTCAATCAAAAGCACTCTTTGGTAGGATATTCAGAGCAGAACCGATATCTACCAAAACATGAGACAATGTAATGCCCTTGCATTCAACAGAGATGTGCAAGGCTTTGTTGTGTTTCCTTCCGGCAAAAGTCAATTCAGCATCAGAGAAGCCTAGACCATTGTTGGCAGCCAGGCTAGCAATACAAACTTCAAAATGATAAGTAGTAGTGTCTTGCGGTATGTGAGCGTTCTTCAGAAACTTCACCAAGGCCTTAGCATGAGCCTCAGAGCACAATAGCAGAGCAAGCATGGAGATCTTCGACGGAGTTTGTCCCAACTGTTCCACAACATTGTAGTCACTCTTCTTGGTGATCTTCAGAATTTCCTCCATTTCTTGCTTGGAGGTGTCTTCAGCAACTTCCTTTGGTACTTCTGTCTGAGCAGGATGAGTTACTGGTTTTTTCCCTCTAGCTTCGGGAACTGGTTTGATAGCTGGAATGCGATATGGAGTCGCAGTGTCTTTTGGAGGAGAGATCTCTGGAGAAAACACTCTTCCGGTTCTGGTTACCTTGCTTGATCTGGTGATGTTGTCAATGTCCGGAATGGTAGCTTCAGCGGTAATGTCTTCGATGGTTAGCGGGTCTTGCTTGACGCCATGATAGTAAACCTCAGCTCCATAGTTCCACAGTATAGCTTTGTCAGAGGAATATGGAACTGGTCTAGGAGAAGTAATGATGAGAGGTGCCATTCTAGGCACAGGATCGGCAGAGGAGATCCTTATCGTGTTAACATCAGCATAGTCTTTTGGGAAATCGTCTCCCCATCCGGTTGCCTTGACATTTTTGATAGGAATCTTGTAGCTTTCAGGAACGGTATACTTCACCATGAAATCAAACTTTCCACTTGGCTGCCCTAAGGTATCCCAGACTTCTAGTACGACTTCGCTCACATCTTCGATCTTCAGATTCTTAGAATTGTCTTCACACAGATTTTCCACAGGTGAAGGTTTCAAGAATAACACTTCTCGATTGTCCATCATGCATTAAATACGCCTTCTCAACCAAGAACATCCGTCAGGTGCAGATGGGCACCAACGACAATTCTCTGGGCATCCTAGATTGACACCGGCTTGCAGCAGATTCTTCTTAACAGTCATCAGAGGAATAGTCAAGTTGTTCACATCATAAACATAAGAGTTCTTGTCAATAGCATTGGAACTTTTGTCGTGGTTAGGCATTGGTGCGTTGATCACATTCGGAGTTTCAACAGGAGGATCAAACTCAATTTCTTTAGCTTCAATCATGTCTTCAATCTTGTTCTTCAGAGCCCAACAGTCATCGGTGTCATGCCCTGGGCTGTTGGAGTGGTATGCACACTTGGCATTAGGATTGTATTTCGGAGAGGAAGTGTTGATGTGTTAAGGAGGGTCCCTCAAGGTAATCAGGTCTGCTTTCAACATGTGTTGTAATGCTTGCGACAACGGCATGTTGATCTTCGTAAACTGTCTTCGTGGCACGTTTTGGTTACGCGCATTGTCTCGTTGAGGTTGCGCTGGTGTAGGATTGGAGATCATAACTTCCGCCACAGATTGAGCACGATCAGTTTTGGCCCGGCTTTTCTGACCATACACAACATTGGCTTATTTCTTACCAAAGGATCTCTTCGCAGCATTTGAGGATGACTCCACCTGAATCTTTCCTTTCTTGATTCCAACTTCAATGCGTTCTCCTGTCAATATCAGTTCGGTGAATCCGGCTGAGGAGTTTCCAATCAGATGATTGAAGAATGGGCTTGTCAGTGTTCCCATAAACACATCAACCAATTCCCTATTGGACAAGGGTGGTTGAACTCTGCCTTCTAGATCTCTCCATTTCTGAGCATATTCTTTGAACTTCTCGTCACGACCCATAGTGATGCTCTGTAGTTGCATGCGAGTGGGTGCTAGTTCAGCATTGTACTGATACTGCTTGTAGAAAGCATCTGCTAAGTCATTCCAGGTAAGGATGTGGGTACTCTCTAGCTGATAATACCACTCCAACTGAGCTCCGGATAAACTCTCTTGGAAGTAATGGATCCACAGCTTCCTGTCACCAGTGTGAGGATGGATCTTCTGAACATAAGACTTCAAATGCAACTTCGGACAAGAAATGCCATCATACTTGGCAAAATTAGGAACCTTGAACTTGCAGGGAATCACCACACCAAGAACTAGACTCAGATCATCAAAATTCAGCCCGGACATCTTCAGACTTTCCACAGCATTCAGATGATCTTCAAGTTGTTTGTATTTGTCAACTTCGAGAGAATACTGCTCATTCTCATAGTCTTCTTCTCTGTTTTCAGATTCATGCTGGCTTTCTTCGTTGTTCTTGACACTTTCATTAGTTTCAACGCTCTTGTCTGAGAGTTCTAACCGGCTGACCACCCTAGGTCCACCCTTATGACGTCTTCCGATGTTGAGGACACCAGTGACTTTCTTCTTTTTGGTGATGAGCTTCTTCAAGTCTTTTTGGCCTTGGACCAAGCTGGTGAACATTTCCTGGAACTGAGCATTCTGAGTCTGGAGGTCTTTGACGATCTGTTCAAGAGCCATTTCTGCTAAAATAAATAGCGAGACAATGAGAAAATCGGTCTTCAATGTACCTGTTATGAAATGTCATGCCATGATATGCGATGTTTATGCAATGCAATGTTTTCAAGGACCTTAGGAATTTAAATTTTTTAAACAAGCACGAACAAACTTTTATTAGCTTTTCTTTTTCTTTCTTTTTTTAATACAAAAGATAGTTTAGAAGGCATGAAAAACAAATTCCTAAAGCTCTAAGCCTCCCACGGGCGCTTCCTCTTGGTGTTGAAGTAGGTGTTGATGTTTCGCTCCTCGTGAAGTAGCTTGGTCAACTCTAGTACCTTCTTCTCGCTTGCACAACACTGAGCTTCGAATGTGTCCCTTTCTTCTTTAAGTTGAATCCAGGATCTCTTCAGGTCTTCAAAATCAGTAGGCATGTCAGGATGGAGAATGGTATAGGGTTCGTCACCTATAGCAACAGGTTCCATGATCATGGGTAGAACAGGCATAAACGGCATCATGAGGTTTTGAGCTCGAGCTCGCACCCATTTGAGGTAAGGTTCCCAAGGAATGGAGTCTGTGTCCCAAAGTCCTGGTATCAGTCTTCTTTACCATGCCCCAAGCATGCACAAATCTTCGACGGTAGTTCTGGAGATCATGGTCGTAGTCGAACACAATGTCCTAGAGAAGCATATCATGAGGACCATCTCTTCGAGCATAACCAAACTGACGTAAAGCTATGGAAGGGTTGTAGGTGATACCTCCCCTTATGCCAAGGAGTGGTACGTTAGGGAATTCTCCACAACGCTCAATGAATGTGAAGTCCTTTTGAGAAAATAGACACCAACGAATATCTGAATGAGAGAGTGACATCAGTCTTTGAGACCACTTCAATCCTTGCTCTTTCCTCATTACTGATTGAGGAAGGTGCAAAATAAACCACCTGGAAAGTAACGGTATGCAACACATGAGAGTTCCTTGTCTTTTGATAGTACGAGTGTGGAGAGAATGCAGGATGTCTCCAAGTAAGGTAGGTACAGGATTACGAGTGAGGAATATCTTGATGGCATTCACGTCTATGAACTGATCTGGATTAGGGAATAACACCAACCCATAGATTAGCAAGACCACAATGTCTTCGAATGCATGGAAACTCATAGCTTTTAGGAATTCTCGAGCTTTCTTTATCAGAAACTTAGCAAGTAAACCCTTAACTTCGCTTCTTGTTTCCCAATTAACTTCAATGTCTGAGCGTTTCAGATGTAACGTTGATGCGATGTCTTCGTACTTTAGAGCTTTTTCTGAACCGGTGAATGGTATCTGATCAAGAATAGGTATCCCAAGTAGCTTAGAGAACTCTTCTAAGGTAGGAACCAACTGATAACCTGGGAATGTAAAGCAATGGTATTTCGGATCGAAGAACTGGAATAAGACATGCATCATATCTTCTTCAAAATTGGAGATAACCAAGTCAAGTAGATAACCATGTCTTTTGATGAACTGAGCATGATCGGGAATCTCTTAAACCAATTCTTTGAGCTGAGAAGGTATACCCGTGAAGTTGATTCAGATAGTCTTTTTGGAAGCCATAATTCCTACAAAACAGATCAAAGATAAATTCCTAGGTCCTTGAAATAGTTAGAGATGATATGAAATGTTATGATGTCATGTTTAGACAAGTAGCAAGCACAAACAATTCACACAAAAGCCCTAGGTTTAAGGCTTGCATGAGGTATAGGTGTCTACCCTACCAAAGTTTGAGTGGGTTCATCCTGTCCTATGATAGTAGCTAGGTTCTAGGAATCTTATATCATTGATCTTTCTCATAGGCTTTATTTCGATACGACTACCAAGTGGTCGACCGAAACATCCCGAAAGTCGGATCTTAATGAGCGTAGAATCGAGTATCAACCAACCTTAGTCTGCACCAAAGTCGGCCATCCCACTACCTTCTAATGGCCAAGATGGGTCAATTAGGGTTCTAGAAGTTGAGTTAGTGTTGGTGACACCACGCAGACGCCAAATACTTTCCTCAACTTGAGCATGAGGAGCATCAGGACATCCAAAGTGTCGCACTAACATAGACATCATGTTGACCGTTTCGGTATACGCCTAACGGTCGCGAAGATTTATTGCTACTTACCTAAGGAAAACCTGGATCCGGGTGTAGGATCTCCCACAAGTATAATACCCAAGCAACCCTAAAGATAAAGCATACAAGTCAAATAGAAAGCAGTAAAGTGATCTAAAATCTTTAAGGTATTCTCTCTTTAGGGTGTTTCCCCGGCAGAGTCATCAGTTATGTAATACAGTGGGAGAACTGACTTTGGATTGTTTTGCTTTTGATCACAAATGTTGCGGATAGCAAGAGTCTCCACCGACTTTTCTTTTATCCAATTAAGGGAAGGTGAAAAAAACAGGAAAAGACCTTCTTTAGATTCTGAGTAAGGGAGAAGGTTATAAAAAGGGAAGGTATTAGCACCCTTTCCATCCGTAGTTATCTACGGGCTCTTAGTTGCTTTAGCTCACTTTAAAATTTTGTTTTCTGTGTGTGTGTGTTTGAAAAAAATGTTTTGAAAAGGCATTTTGCTTTGACTTCATAATGATTCACGCTGGAATGTATACGAAGTGTTCGAAAATGTTTCGTTTTGAAAAGTGTTTTAACTTTGTAAAAGTGTGAGGTGTGAAAAAGATGTTTTGATGGAGCAAGCAACTAAAAGTCTTATTACCTGCTCAGAACGGTCGTTTCCGTGTTATTTTACTTTCCTTTAGAATAGCGCTATCCATACCATTAGTTGGTAGGTAACCCTATTCGTTGGATGTAAGAGCGACATTCGAAGGGACATCGGATGGTCATAGAAGGCAACTTGTAGGAGTATTCTAGCACATTCGTAGGGACGATCATCACTTTTCGTAGGCAACAATCGAGGGACGAGATCATGTATTCGTAGGCAACATCGAGGGACTATGATTTTTGTATCGAAGGGACTATGATGATATGTTTGTAGGCAACGGTGCTAGGATACCTCTACGTTCGAGGGACTTGACCATTTATTCAAAAGGCAAAGAGAGAGAATAGCTTAGGGGGTTCATGTGTGAAGAGAGTGTGTCAAGTTCAGATATTTTATCTTGAAATTAGAAGTGATCTATGTTCATTTTTATCTTGCCATACACGCCTAGTTACTAGCAGTTTATATGGGTGCGGAAAGTAAATTTGAAAGTAAAGTAAAGTGCGGAAAGTAAATCCTACGCTATTACATGGCTTTGGGGCAGTTACATAATATAGGAGTGCGGAAAGTAAATCCTAATTAAACTATTACATCCCATGAGCAGTTACATAATATGGAAAAAAGAAATGCGAGAAAATTATCCTAACTATTACAACCTGGAAACAGATACATAATAATCGAAAAAGAAAAGAATTTCGCATAAGAGAAAATGTGTTAGTAAAAAAGATTTTTGAATTAGGAAAAAGTTTTTTGGTTAGTAATCCTAATTAGATGCAAAAATATTAATTTTCATGTCAAAAATTAAATAAGTATTTTTCTGACCTAAATGCAAAAAGAAAATATTTTTTGGTGATTTTTTGATGCATTAGAAAATTATTTGAAAAGAAATCAAATTAAAAGGAAAAATATGAAAATAAATAAGAAAAGGGTTAGTTTTGCAAAGTTGTAAAAAATAAAATGACATAGCCAAGGATCGAACCAAGGACCTCCCTTTCACACGCGCGTGCTGCTTACCACTGGACAAAGCCTGCATTGGTGTTAGTGGAATGAAACGAAATGATTATAAACGAATTAATTTTCTGAAAACCAATTTTTAAAACACGCGCGAAGAACATCATCTTCTTCGTTTGAATATTTGAACTTTTAGCTACGGTTTTGGTCCGTAGCCACAGCCTTTAGTGACAGCTTCGTCCGTCACCACATCACCTGCAGATTTTCGAAATCAAATACAAGCAATATAAATCCATGGCGAATACATGGATCGATTCGGTTTGACCTCCTGAGTGTGATAGTACCACTGGTTTTGGCTAATTTTGCCTAAAACACATAGCCCTAATTCAGACCTTCAAACCCTAACAATGGTGGATTCTGATTCCGGTACTCAAAACACAATTAACCTATGCAGAAAGCTTCGAAACTCCATTCTAAACACAAACAAACAATCAAAACATGCTAAATATGCATGAAAATCAGAAATCGATTTTGAGTTAGAATGTGCAAACCGAAATCGTGATTTCTTAATTCTGGACGTTTGGCTGGCTTGTGAGTATCCGGATCGATTCAGAGGACCTCCAGGAATGTGTTGGAATGCTTAGAATGCTTTGAATTGGGATGGAAACCTGGATGCTAGTAGCTTGCAAGACATGGTTTTTTGAAGCTTGGAATAGGGTTCTTGAGGCCAGAATTTCGTCCCTTGTGCTTGTGGATGCATCATGTATTTATAATAGAGTGAATTAGGTCAATAATTGTGAGAAAAAATCAAGCCAATCAATGAGAAATTATTTGATTTGGAATCAAATCAAATATTTCCTTTTTGAGCCAATTTCAACCAAATCTCGTTACCAATCATGATTATTTCGAAATAATCAGATTAAATGGCTTGCTTGGACCTCAAGAATGAGAGAAAATCCATCTTGCAATTAATTTTTGATTTTCTACCTTTTATTTTAATTAAATTGGTTTTAAATGATTAAAAATCCAAAATAAATAAATAAAAAAAGATACATTCGTGGCCTTGGGCTTGAAGGTTCCAATTCAGCTAAGGAGCATGTTTGAATCAAGAAACGTTAGGCCCATTTGCAAAATTTTTGGTTTTGTCAAGTATTTCTCTTTGTGCACCTCCTCAAAAATACTCAACTTGGACAAGGTGTATCTTGCTAAATTTTTAACATTTTTGGGTGTTCTTGGACTTTTTAGAAAGCTCAAGATGTCTTCTAAACAGCCTTTTTGGTTTCATCTTCATTGAAGTTTCCATGCTCATGAACACTTCTTTACAAAAAGATGACTTTTGTTGACTTTTAAAATGACCTGTAATGTTTTGATCCATAACTTCCAAATGAAGCATTTTCTGCCCAAGCTTGTGAGACATGAAGTTGTAGAGAATTGAATTCTATTCAAAATGAGTTGTGGTGGAAAATTTCTGATAAAGTATGTGAAAGTTATGTCTGGTCAAAGTTCTGTTGAGTTTTGTCTGAGAAAGCCCAATTTAGAAACTTTGACTTTTGATCAATTCTTGACTTTTCTTGATGAATCATGATCAACCCTTGATCAAATGATGAAAATCACTCCAAAATATTGATTTTGACCAAAAATTATGAAGTTTGACTGTATGTTGACCACAATTGACCTTTTGTCCAATACAACTGATTTTCAACCATCTGAGCAATTGTCTGAGCAAACTTGACTTGTAAGGCTTGAAACTTGACATGGAGATTCTCTGAAGCATATAATGAGACATGATGATTGCTTGAAATGTTGGAGGCTCTCCTTGATTTGAGAATGGCCAAACCCTAATTTGGGTTGATTGCTTAGGAGAGGGTTTGTCTGGTCAACCCTTGTGGAATCCTTGAGTATGGATATGTGAAATGTCTTGAGAAATAGGAGGGCAAATTTTGGGGTATAACAACTTAATAATGGTTCAAAACTCTTTTCTTAAAGGTAAAAGCAACCAACCAATGCAAACTCTTTTTCTCCTACGGGCGCATTTTCTTTTGTGTTTAAACCTTTTTCAAAATAAAAAAACACAAAACCCACCAAAACAAGTGAGTCGAACTACGACGCTCTGACTTTCCCATTGCACGAGGGAATACGTAGGCATCTTGTCACGGAGCTCGATCTAGCACAACTTTGTAAAAACTTAATTCTTTTCCCCTTGTTTTCTTTATTTTCCTTTTCTTTTGCATGCATTGTAGCAATTAAGTGATAGATAGATATAACATACTCCTTATATAGAAAATATAAGTGGATACCGTAGAGTACTACGGGTGTGTGGGGTGCTAATCCCTTCCCCTCGCGTAACAGATTCCCTTACCCAGATCTCTCGGTCGTAAGACCGTGATTTCTTCCCCTCAGTTTTATTCGATGTTATCCTTTCTCCTTTGCGAGATAAAAAATGTTTGAAGGTGACTCCATTAATATATCCTATCAATCGATGTTCAGCCGGGTGATTTCATTTCCTCAGTGTTTAAATTATATTCCTCACCTTTCTCTTCAGTGCTGGACTTGAACGCTATGCTTTTAGGCTTCTTCTCAGACCTCTCATTAATACCCAACTCAAATGTTTGGGGAGAACAAAATAGTTAATCCACTTTCATGTTGTTGATTTCTTGAGCTTCTTCACTGGTTGTCACTTTCATATCAAATCTCTTAGGTAGAGATCTGAGCATCTTTCTCACCAGCTTCTCTTCTGGTATCTTCTCACCCAAGGCACTGCTTGCATTTGCTACTTCAAGAATGTTCATGTGAAATTCCTGAATGCTCTCTTTTTCTTTCATCCTTAGGTTTTCAAATTTTGAAGTGAGCATTTGTAGCCTTGACATCTTAACTTTGGAGGTGCCTTCATGAGTAGTTATGAGAATATCCCAAGCATACTTGGCCACTTCACATGTATTGATCAGTTTGAAGATGTTTCTGTCAACTCCATTGAATATAGCATTTAAGGCCTTTGAGTTGGCAAGAGCTAGTTCATCATCTTCCTTTGACCAGTTTTCTTCATGCTTCAGCTCACCAGTAGGTTGATTATCAGCTCCAATAATGACAGGATGTGTCCATCCTTTCAGAATAGCTTTCTAAGTCATGTTGTCCAAGGACTTTATGTATGCTGCCATGCAAGGCTTCCATAGGTCATAGTTAGAACCATGTAGAATGGATGATCTATTCATAAATATTGCCTCCTTGTTCATGTTACCATAAAGTATCTTCCCTAGATCTCACCCAGAGATAGAGCAGGATGCCAACTCTGATACCAATTGAAATTATGGTATCAGATATGAGATGTCAAAGGTAATGTCACGACACTTATATCTGTTTTAAACACAGCTAACAAAACAAAGTTATAAAGTGAAGAAAACAATATAAAAATTGAGAGTTGTTAACCCAGTTCGGTTCTAACCAACCTACGTCTCGGGACTTCCAAGCCAGGGATGAAGTTCACTATCAGCAGTATTAATTCAGAGCTAAACCTCCCTGTTTACACTCCTCACTTAATCCCTACCCAATGACCCTTATACCTAAGATACCTCACTTAAATATGAGAACCTCTACTCAATCCCTAAGTCACACACGATGACACTCAACAAAACAAATCAGAAGACACTCTTCAAAGACACACAATCATACTCGCTTCAAAGCTTATGGTGATTGACAACATACAACTTATCAAAAGTCCTACTCAAGTATAAATACAAGAGAGGCTCACAGTGAACAATGAACAACCAAAAAAATCAACAACCAACAAATAAAATCTAAGTTTCTAAATCTGGAATGGCCAAACTGCAAAACAGGGTTTGCAACCTTTAAATTGAGTAACATCAACCAGGGTTGCTTTACCCACAAGTCTTCAGTGCTTTCTTTCTTTTCTCCATGAAAGCAGGACATAAAATATCCAAGTATATTGCTGAAGGCGTTCTCAAGCTTCCTTAATTGAAGCATACAAATAACAAACAAATTGACTTCCTAAAAATTCTGAACTCAAACCAATTCTATCAGTTTCACATGTTAGGACATCTGCTGTGACATCTGCTACTTTAGTATTTTTCATGGCATTTTCTAAGTAGAATGTTTTGCCAAAATTGTTTCTAATCAATAGAACTAACAATTACCAACCACTATCATTATGAACGTTAGGAACAAACATATGGATTTTTGTTTACCTTTCTATCCTTAACAAATCTCTGTTTACAAGCTTACTAGAAAAACATTAATTAGGGAAAATGTAGAAAGCTAATATTGAAAAAGTGACAAACTATAGAAAATATTATTTTGTACTGTCTAAACTTTTACATCTTATTCTATCTATTTAGAACTAACTAATGATGCAAGAAAAGACTTTTTTTTATCATCACAACGTCTCTCTCAAGGCTATAAAAGAAGATCAAATATTTGAAGTAAAGTGCTCTTGGCCATCCAGCTGAAAAGTCGTGGATGCTGAAGCTGTCAAATCTACAAAGCTAAACATGTTGAAAACCACTACACATAAATGAGAGCAAAGAAAGGAAGATGAAGAAAAAGAAATCTACAAGATGCTACACAAACTATCATCATATACATCTTGGTAGATCTCAGAAGAAGCAATGAGTTTTCTCTCGAAACTCGCTCAACAATGAAGATGAAGAAGAAGAACACTACAAGAAGTTTCCCAACTTCTGATCAAATACATCTTGATAGGGCTTTGTAATTAACACATGAGTTGTTGCTCGTATTGTGTTACAGTTCTAATAATCTCTTCATGTAAATTGTTTTAACACAAGAGTTGTTGCTCGAAATTATGTTGAACAATTTGTGCTTAATCATTTGTGTAATCTGCTTAGAAGAAGAAATCATGTAAACACAAACCCTACCAATAATTGTTGATTGATTCCTTGAGTGACTGAGTGAAGGTCTAATCTCAAGAAGATAGTGGTTGTGGTGAATTATGATAAATCCTCTTAAGGGACCAGTTAGGTCAGAATTCTTAAAGGGTCAATGATTGTTATATTCATTAAGTTGGATCATTGAACATATCATTGAAAGGTTTCTTGAGTGACCGAGTGAAGGTCTGATCTCAAGCGCATTATGGCTACTGGACATTGTGAAATCTTGATTAAGAGACTAGGTTGATTGGATCTTATTGGGTCAATGGTAGTTATATCTCTTAGGGGACCGAGTTAAGGTCAAAATTCTTAAGAGATCACTAACGAATATCATTGTGTGGAAATCCTCTTAGGGGACCAGTTTGGTAAGAATTCTTAAGGGGTCAATGAACATTATATCCGTCGTGATCACTCAATGTGTCATTTTCTGTTAGTCATCAAAGATTGCCCATGAATTTGTAATAATTTTGGTTATAGTGGATTAAGTCCCTGGTTAAGGCAAATCACCTTAAGGGGTGGATAGGATTAGCCTTGTTAAGGTGAACCTAGATAAATCATTTGTGTTTTTTTTACTTTATACTGCTTTTATCATTTGAGTGATATTAATTTCAAAAGGGGAATGTTGTCTATAAACCAAATTCAAATCCCCCTTCTTGTATTTTATCTACCTTCAATTGGTATCAAAGCCCAACTGTCTTATCGATTCAAGAATCAAACACTTAACCATGTAGAGAGATCAAGCAAGAGAAAATTATTTGCATTCCATTTACTCAAATGATTGAAAGGTTTTCTTTTCAAAGCACTTTCTGAGAAGAAATCATAATTTTGTTAAGGAATCGAAATTGAAGACAGAATCTTTGTAAACAAGTTTTTAGGATTCTGAAGGTTCAAGTACCTAAAGGAAAATGAAATCATCTCAACATCAGAAGTTTTCCATCAGAAGTAACGGTCAATAATCGTTACTTCATATCATCAATTGAAGCATCTCATCCAAATGACAATCGCTGCAAGCTGTTATGTATCAAATCAACATTGTCTCGAGTAGATCTGTCAATAGCTCTAATGAAGGAAAAAGCTTCTAAAAACTATTTTCTTCAAAAGTTTGAAAGATAGTCTATTGCAATTGGGGCTGATATATCAATGTTACTCAGAAGAATATTTTTTCAAGCAATATGTTCAAAATTGCCAAATAGATTGATAGATATTCATAATCCATTTTGGTCGAAGGAAGTCAAACAAAAAAAAGAAGTCATCTGCTGGGAGTTAAGCTAGTGTGACTAATCTCATAAGTAATGGAGTTGCTGTTGAAGTTCAATAAGTAAAAGAATTAGAAGATACTCATCAAGAAGCTTCTGATGATCAAACTCTTCTATAGAAGATCAGGCAAAGGTTGTCACATTCTGAGAATCAATTCTCTCTAATCTGATTGAAGAAAGCTTTTCGAATTAATGATTAGTATCTAGAAATACAAGAAGTGCTCAACAGAATGGCTGATTAGAAATAAGATCAATGATGAAGGTAAACTCTTCAAAAGCAGGATATTCCAGGTTAGCATTTACATGTTTTTTTTATAGAATATTTATTTTAGTTATTTTCTTTCAAATAATATTAATAAATAAATAGATAAATAAAATCAACTAAAAACTTTTTTCGATTAGTATAAAGATCTTTTAATCTTTTCAAATAATTAGAAATGTTCAAAGAAGAAACTATCTTAGTTTTAAAATCAAGTTTATCCCTTGAAAATTGAAAAGTCTAAGTTCATTAATTGGGTTATCTTTCGAATCACACCTAATGATTGATGTGACTCATTAACAAGAGAGATAATCCTGAGACTAGGTGAAAAATCCGTTCGCTTTACCCCTTTGTCAAAGTTTTGCACTATTCAAAGCTTTAATAATAATAATTTAAAATACTATTTTAAAATACCTATTCACTTCTTACATAAGTCTAACTCCACTTCCTACACTTTCGCTAGTTTTGGCCCAAAATCCTTAAAACCCTAAAACTCTTCGTCTGTGTTTCAAATTTGTTCATAATCAAACAATGACTTCTCAATATTAAACTGCTAGCTCATCATCGCATCCATGGAAAATGGGAATCAACTTTCCTAAACGTCAATGTTCCATTCCTACATCTCATTTACTAGTTATATCTAAATCACTCGTGAACTTTGAAAATCTCAAGGAAAATGGTTACGATCTTTCATTAGATATTTCCTTGCAAGGATGGGAAAACCTATTTAAATTTCTTAAAGGTCCCACCTTTCCTGAATTAGTGAAACAATTCTGGATTATGGAAATTGAATCAAGACAACAAGTCACAACAAACATTGTTAGAATGCCAGTCGTGATTACTGAAAAATCCATTGCTCATCTACTTAATCATGACAGAACTGGATTAAAGTATTGCAGCTTAAATGACAAGAGAATTAGTAGGAAACATAGAATGAATGTTTCCTCAAAAATCTTCTTGTTAAAGAAGAGCTCCAAACTGTTCAAGGATCTTCAACCTTCTCTCAATATCTGGGGCAGAATCATTTTAGAAAGCATATATCAGAAACCCCTCACAAATGAGCTACCCAGAATCAAAAATGATATTAAGAAATTTAATACAACCTGGCTTCAAAAATAAAGGTTAATCTTCACTTCATTCTCTTAAAGCATTTGAGAAATGTTATCAACAACTCCAGAAGTCATGTAGAGAATCCTATAAAGCGGATACCTCTAGAAAGAATCATCATCGCTCTCATAATCAACTATAGATTAGTTGATTCTCTCGTTCATATGAACATGCATGAGTATCTAACTCCACGGTCTGGAAAATTCTTTGATGGAAGAAATTTAAAAACTATGTTGCCGATTTTTTTCCTCTGTCAAAAGATTTTGTGTCAAACATTGCAAACTATCATGCCCAGGAACAAAAGGTAAACTTGTTCACTACTATAGATGGACCAGAAGTTGTTTTCAATCATCTGAAAGAATGTCTAATCATGGATGTACCAACAAGTATATCCCTTGAAGTCGTTGTATCAATCCTTCTTGATCCTCTCGCCATTCTCTCCCAAAGAACCATTCAATGCATCATTAGTATTATTGAGCGCTATGGATACAAAGATAAACTTATATCTATTTCTAAAGTTTGTGCCACAATCCATCGAAAATGTGCGAACCTTGAACAAAAGTTTGATAATTCGTCCAGTGAAGAAGATTTGTGTTCTATGTTAAGAAAGCCACACATGCCCTTTTCTGGTGAACCTAGTCCTCTTCAAACCATTCTTCATACCATCACCTTTCCACTTTCCAGTTGTTAGCCTTCACTTTAATGTTTATCCACCTTCAATTATGGTTAATAGGATAGCTCAATCCCCCATGCTAGATTGTATGAGTGGTAGTGCTGATGTTGATACCTTGGTGGACATACGTGTCGCCATGGCTGAGTTACATTGTCATAACCAGACATTGAAAGATGATGTCCACAACATCATAAAATGCCAATAAGATCACAGTATCCTAAAGGAAATGGAATTCTTGGACCCATAACCAATCTCATATGAGATATAGCGAGCCTCTGTCACTAAAGGTTTCAAACCTCATTCCTTGGCCAAGTTTGATGGATACAATGACCCCTACAAACATGTTACCTCCATCAATACATGGATGGAAATCATACGAGCTCATGAGTATTTGAAGTGCAAGCTAATATCTAGAACTTTTAGATAATTTGACCTACAATGGAATATGGGTTTACGCCATGCATCTATCAATAGTTACAAGGAATTGGTCTAGAAAGTGGCACACCAATTAACTTTCCGAATCCACATGAAGATATCTACCACTAGTATTTTTAATATATGCCAGGTCCATTAGAATGTTTTAGGGACTACCTCGCCCGCTTTAATGAGGCCTCAAACATGGCCGTCCCACCAAACCAAAAAATGTTTCTAGGGCATTCCAAAATATACTAAAGGAAGGGTACTTCAACAAATCCTTCACCCATAAGCCAGCGTTGTCGTTGGCAAAATTTGTCACCAGAGTTGAAAGATGCATAAAGGGCAAAGAAATCAATGCCAAAAATAAGACATGTAACATCAAGGATGTTGCACTTGAGACTTCACACACAAGAGGAGAGGTGAATTAAGTGGTTGAGAAAAAGGTGATTTTAAAAATCTTTGGGAAATAAAATCTGAGTTTAAAATCAGTTTTGAAAACTTAGAATCGAATAAATAAGAAGCAGAAAAATTTTGTGGAAATTAAAAGAGTTAAGGGAAAATAGGAACACTAAGAATTATAGAGTTTTGGTCAAAACAAAATGACCTACTCCTATCCCTAACAATTGATCTTGGTGCTTTCCAATAAATATTGAGAGCCTTTAGTAGGAAAGGCTCATGAACCCCCTTATACAAGGAAATGATGATTAACCTCCAACTAAATAATACAATACTTAGAATATGGAAATTTGATTCTCATCTTCCAACAATTGAATCGAGGTGGTAATTTCTTTCTTCACAAACAAGAACCTTGAAGAGGTTAGTCTTCAAGTTCCTAAACCTTGCAAGCTTTTAACACGGGTCGAGCTCATGAATCTTAAACATTGGCTTTATACAGGATAACTAATAACCTGTAACATTTTAATACTGAGCTAACCTCCAACCTATCAAGCTTTTAATACCTCATTGAGCTTGAACCTAATCTTGGTTTAATATTGTGCTAACTAAGAACCTGATGAAAACGTTTATATAGGCTAAACTTTTGAAACTAAACAGAGACTGAATCACACAATCCCCAATCAAAAGCTTTTTAATGAGTTTAACTTCTAACCCAAATAAACATCTAAATGGATAATATTCAACCAAGGTGTGTACAAAATATTCCCTTGGTGCATTTACAATTATACCCTTCCAGAATTACAATTATATCCTCACTCACAAAATAACTTTTCTCACTAAAGCACTTAGGCTAACATATTAATGAGAGAAAGTGAAATAAAACTTTAGAGAGAGAGGGAGAGAGAGAAAGAGAAAGATAGAGAGAGAGATGTGTCAAAACACATTTCTGGATGAAATGAAATGAGAAAATGGACTTCTATTTATAGTCTAGAGGTTGCCTCAAAAAGGAATTTCAAATAAATGTTTTTTATGACTATCTAATCTATTGGCACATATTCATAACCGACTAGAAGTTTGAAATATAACGATTATAAGTTTAATAATGGAAGGAAAATATATTTAGTCAATCTCCATCATTAAGGCGATTTCCTAATCGTTTGGGACTAAACTTTGAACTGAGCTAATTGGTTAGATAAAAGTGTCAAACGATTAGATATGTTAAAATTTCACCTATATATATATATATATATATATATATATATATATATATATATATATATATATATATATATATATATATATATATTTTATAGCTCCTAATTCATATGACACAACTTTAAGATGTTTTTAAAGATATATTCTTTTGTTAAAAATAGTTTGCAAATACATTTTAGTGTGTGTATGTGTGTGTGTGCATGCACACACGCTTTAGCCATGGGCTTTTATGATAAATCCCTTGTGCTTTACAAATTGTTCACTAACTACTAATTTATGAGGATCCTTAGCACTTCAAGCCTTTTCCATATGCTTTATTTTTTGTAGACAGTCTCTTGAGTAACTTGAGATGACGATCTACTTATACTCCATTTAATTACAATCATCAGATAATCAAGTCAATCAAACATTAATGCTAGGTTTGCATATTTATCCACTTAATTGTTTATGCTTAACTTACCATAAGACATTAGTTTTCATCATCAAAATTTGATGTGCTTGTTAAAAGAATATCACCTGTCAAACCAGGTTCCACATTATCCCCCTTTTTTATGGTTAAAACACATCTCTCAGGGGAAAATGGTAATAAAAAACAACACAAATATGTTTTGATTAACTAAACCCCCTCTATTTTAAAAGGGAGTATACCCTACTCCCTCTAAGAGTATAATTATCCTCATTTGTCAAAATAAAAAATGCGAGTAATATGCATTGTGAAAATAAATATGCAGACATGGGAAATTTAGACATATAGAAAAGGAAAACAAAACACTCATATTATTAAAAATAAATTCAAATTACAAAAGAGAAATTTTCTAAATTTTTAGATAACGCAAGAAAGGAAGGCACGACTTTTCATATAAGCAATTTTGTTTGTTGCCATAAGTATCATCATCCTTTTAAGATTATTTTCTTCATATCATTTACGTATGTTGCTATGATTTTGCAAATATACTAAACATGTTCTATATCTATGTCTTTTCTTTATTTTGTTTCTTATTATTCATTTTTCTAGTTGCCTATAAGTTCTTCATGTTTTATATTGACCTACATGTCTCTGAGTTTGTATAATTTATTATTTTGCTGGATGAGATTGATTTTTCCCTTGTAGTGTCATTGTTAAAGGCACTTAGTATTTTTGTGATCATTGCTCCATGTGGCATATCTGGTGAAGTTTTTTCTCTTGAGAGGGACATGTGGTGAAATTTCTCATTTACTTAGTGTGTTGGTATGTTATTGTTTGAGAAGCCAAAGAGGAACAATTTCATCTTTTATGACACAATATTTATTAAGGTTTCTTGGGAGAATATTATTTTTATATGAAAGTGAAGGATCCAAACTTTTGGTTTTAGGAGAGTTGTTCTAAAATGAACTTTTCCATGGGGTTGACTTCAAGTGAGTTTAGGAATAAATTTCTTTTGAATTTTTCGAGTCCTAAGTGCTTCTCAAATGATTGTAATCAACTTGAGTATAACTCAAGCCTCATATATGTACAAGACTCAAGATTATTGTGTGTTTATAAAGTCAAAGATAATGATGTTAAGACTTAAAGCTTTAGAGTTGTGAACGAGAAGAATATGAAAGCTCGTCTGGTCGTGTGTGTTTGACGTACCAGTGTCTTTTAAAGGCATCGAGGTAAATATAGAAATACTAAGGAAAAATAAAACACACACATACACAATAAAAGCCTTTGAGAATCCTCACTTTATTTGGAAAAATTTCATGAAAAATGTTTTCAAGTTCTAGCTAATTGATTAGGGGGTTTTCCGATTTATGGGATGGATTTTTACAACTAGATAATCAATTATTCCTAAATTTTTGGGTAATTATCTTAACTTCTTAAAGTATACAATCTATTATGACATTCTCTTAATGATTAGTAATAGGTAAATTTAAAAATCTTAAATTTAAGGCATGATCAATCGAATATTAAGGTGTAATAATCAACTAGCCTAATCGATTATGGAAGTAAACTTGCCCATGGTTTATTTCCGAATTTAAACCATATTTGACCTATAAATAGAGAGATTATCTATTATTTCAAATCACTTAGAAAATGGTATTTGCTCACACTCTCCAATTTTGTCATCTTTTCTTTAAATCTCATATTTCTCACATATATTTTTTCATATTGCTTTGAGAGTATTTTTGTGCTTAATGAGGATCATTTTTCCATGTAAGGGAATACTTATAATTTATAGAAGGACTATTATCTCTTAGTAAAATATTCTTTTAAAAGAAGTTATTTTGGTTGAGAGGTAAACTTGTAAAATCTCTTGTTAGGTTTGGGGGATTGTCTTAGGTAGTTTCTTTTTGTTTTGTGATTTCCCTTGTAGAAAAAGCTCTATTTTCATTCGTGAAGATCATCTGGTAAAATATCCATAATGGTTCCAGAGCTCATATAGGTGTACAAGTTTTACCATTTCGATATTAGAGTGTGTAAAATCTCATCTTGGTTCCTAAGCTCATCCTTGTGTAAAATCTTTGTTGGTTTGAGATTAGGTAATCTAAAATATCATCTTAGTTTAGAGGGTATCCCATGTAAAACCCTAGTTGGTTTAAGAGGATTTCCAACATAAAACTCTGTCTCGGTTCAAAGGATAGCCAATGTAAAAGTCCATCTTGGTTTGAGATCAATCCGTTTAAAATCTATATTTGGCTCATAGCATAAACTATATTCGTTGTTGGGTTGAAAGTTAGCGTTTAAACGTCAAATACTTGTAAGACAATGTTTATAGGCATATCCTATTGAAATCTCTCAAGATAATAGATACTCTCAAGAGGAATTACTGGGGACACGAGTAGTCCAAGTTATTAGGCCTAACCTATACAAACCTCTAGTGTATTTTCTCTCCCTTATCTCTTTTACTTTGCAATTATTATTTTTCCTTTGATTTTCCATATTTCCTTTTATTCTGCTGCTTATTTACTTGTTAGTTTTAATAAATGTTTTTAAACTATGAGTTCATCAATGATTTTGTATAATTCAAACCCATATATTCACACCTCTCTTGCATTTTGAGTCACATGCCCCATAAGGGGCATCAAAGACTAACCTCTTGCAGTGTTATATTTGCAGATGCCTTAAATTAGGGCGCCCTCACTAAGAGGCGCATTTCCCGGGAGATGACCTATAGAACCGTCTAGAAGAAGCCCTGACATTTGGGTCAAGTAAGAAGGAGTCCTCATTAACTCCTAAAATATAGGTCGTCAATAACTTCTGGAGAGAAAGAGAAGTAGTTGACGTCCTTAAGAGTGATTCAAACCCTATGTCCTAGAGACCTCTATAAATACATCTTTACTAAAGGGTAGAAGGGTATGCCTCAAGTGATATACACAATTAACACTCTAAAGAGCTTAACATTCACTACCATCTTAACATAATGTCGCCGGTAATTGTATTCTTTCGCCTAAGCATCATCAAATGTCAACAAGGCCTCTCACCTCACGTGAACAGGTCTCATAAACAACCCAAAAACACCACTTTACATGGCTTTTCGCCACCGTGGCCATGCCCTCACTACCAAAATGTGTTATAAATCTACTATGGCCTCCGAGTCTCTCTGCCCGGCAAGGGTAACATGCACAAATGTACTCTTTGACACATACACTTCTATTTATCGTCTCATGAGAAAGATGACTTCAAACTTTTATTCTAAGGGGAGGAATTTCCTTAAAACATCTTTACTATTGAAAGGTGGTAGGGTTGATTTTTGGAAAGCTAGATTTATAATTTTCAATGAAAGTAGTAATCTTGAATTGTGAAAAAATTAAAATTAATGGTCTCAATATCCCTACGCATTATATCAATGGTTAAGTAGTAAATAAAATTGATTTTCTTTGGACCGAAGAAGACAAGAGAAATTTCATACTTGATTTCAAAGCCAAGAACTTTTTAGTTGTGTCTTTTCTTGAAAACAAATTTCTTTATGTCTTAAATTTTAATTCTGTCAAAGAAGTGTGGAACACTATTGGATGATCAATGGAGTCTCTCCAAATATCAAACAAGAGGTAATGAACACATGAAACCAAGAAGTTGAAACTTCAAATGAATGTTAATGTTATTTTCATAAATGGTGTTCAACCATTGAAAATCTTGGAGGACATATTATAACCTATGTAATTAACAAATATCTAAGAATTAAGAATTTAATTTAAAAACCTGATCCAATTCTTAAATCTAGATGTGGAAGTGTTTATGATTTTTAACATCCAAGGAGAAAGAAATCATCGAAAAGCTTAACGACTTGATTCATCTTTTGAAAGATCAAGGGATATGATAAATAAATTGGTAAGAATCATTATTAACTTCATCGACAATTTCTTTAGAAAAAGAGTAAAAAAATCAACTTCGGTAATTTCTTTTGAAAGAACAATCTCTGGAAACAAAAGATCTTCAAAAGATTCATCGATATCATATGATAATGGAGAAATAGTAAATAAACTTGATTTTCTATGGACCGAACAATCTCCATTTTATGTCTAAATAAATAACTAAAAGACCAAAGAGACAACATTTATATATATATATATATATATATATATATATATATATATATATATATATATATATATATATATATATATATATATATATATATATTTATTGTGATATTGTGGTCTGGTGTTTTAGTAGAGCTATAGTGATTATATTTTGAAATGATTATTTTTACAGGGTACTCTTTGTTTTCCTTTATTGTCCTATAATTTTTTTCTTTTAAAAAAGTAAATACAATAGATATATTATATAATATTTGAAAAGAACTAAAACAAACTTCTAGATTATTGTAGAATCATAGAACAGAATCCAAAACATGTACTTTATAACACTTAAAACTTTATTACAAATGAGTATTCAGTACAAACCACACAATTTTTATCAACGTAAAATTATTGCAAGTAAACATAAAAATGCATATCAAGTTTAGTACACAGGTGGTGGAGGGGAACTATATAGGTAAGGATTATAAGGTGGAGATTTGTAAATGTATGGAGGAGGTGCTGAATAAGATGGACGTGATGGGGGTGCATAGATGTAGGGTGAAGGAGGAGATTTATAAACATATGGAGGTAGTGTTGGGGGTTTATAGATATATGGTGGAGACTCATATACATACGGAGGGGGCAAAGACTTGTATACGTATGGAGGAGGTGGTGAAGGAGATGGAGGGGGTGGTGACTTGTATACATATGGTGGAGGAGGAGAGGGGTATGGTGGTGGAGGAGATTTGTAGATATATGGAGGAGGTGGTGAGGGTGGAGGTGGACTATTGTATACATATGGTGGAGGAGGAGGTGACTTATAGACATATGGAGGGGGTGGTGAAGGGGATGGTGGTGGTGGTGAGTTGTAAACATATGGAGGTGGTGGACTAATATATACATATGGAGGTGGAGGAGAAGGAGATGGAGGAGGTGGAGATTTGTAGATATATGGAGGAGGTGGTGAGGGTGGAGGTGGACTATTGTATACATATGGTGGAGGAGGAGGTGACTTATAGACATATGGAGGGGGTGGTGAAGGGGATGGTGGTGGTGGTGAGTTGTAAACATATGGAGGTGGTGGACTAATATATACATATGGAGGTGGAGGAGAAGGAGATGGAGGAGGTGGAGATTTGTAGATATAAGGAGGGGGTGGTGATGGAGATGGTAGAGGAGGAGACTTATAGTAATATGGAGGGAATTTGTCGACGTAAGGCGATGGTGGAGATTTGTAGTAATTTGGAGAGAATTTGTCTACATAAGGAGATGGTGGAGATTTATAGTAATATGGAGGAAATTTATTGTCATATGGAGGAGGAGATTGATAATTATATGGAGGGAATTTGTTTTCATAAGGTGGTGGAGATTGATAATTGTTATATGGAGGGAATTTATAAGCATATGGGGGTGGAGATTGATAGTTATTATATGTAGGAGGTTTGTAAGTGTAGGGTGGTTGGGGATAGTTGTATGGATATTGACCTCCATAGTAAGGTTTATCATCATCCGCAATAGCAAAAGTAGTAAAAGCAATTATGCAAAGTGCTATTGCATATATGAGTAGAGGCCATTGCCTCGCCTCAATTGAGCTTCTCATGTTCTCTTAGTAAGCAGCCTTATATATCTTTTATTTGCTATTTAGAAGATTTGTTGTTTATGATTGCTTAAAGTATATCGATTGTAAGGCTTTATATAGTGTTATTTGAAGTTTCTTGACATAGTGACTCAACATTTTTATTTGATATTTTGCTTTCATAGATGATGCATCCTATATTTTTTGTCCCATTCTATATTTCAACTTGTAGTTTACAAAGTCAAGAAGTTGATGACTGTATGTAATGCTTACAGAGTTTGATTTGATCAAATATTAATGGAAGAGAGAGAGTCAAGAGTAGACTTTTGGAAAATACTCCAATCAGGTGATTATGCAAACGAGATATTGTGTAAAATATAAGTTATAAGAAAAATGTAAAATGCATTGATTTCTTTAATCCAACTTGAGTGTCCAAACAATCCGAACTTAGTTTAAGCGCGTTTACCAAATGCAGATAGTTTCATTTTATTTTTTTACAAAAAATGCAAATGAAAATCTTTTAGAGACATCATCTCCGACCAAAAATTTCTAAATGTGTCTACTTGTAAATTTCTGGTTTGGGAGACAACGTGTTTCGCTATAGAGTTGGATAAACTTAAAACATTTATTTAAGAACTTCATTTCCACTGGTTTTTTACTTTGAGAGTTGTGGACCATCATAATTTTACCTCATCCATCCTTACAATTTTCAAAATATTTTATTTATATTTCTTTTATCTATCAAATAATTTAACTATTTAATTTTTACCATTGTAATTAAGTTTTTTTTTTTAAACTGAAGTATTTAGCATCCATATACCATTGTATCGGATAAATTTACCTAAAGAATTCTGATATATAATTTCCCTTTATCTATAACTTACAATCACGTATTTTGATAATATTATACAACGGATAATTTACATAAAATTTATATAATTTTATAATCGTTATTGAATTAATTGGTTATAAGTTTTCTAATAGTTTTTATGATGTTCACGGGATAACTTATATATAAAAAAGAATTGTTTTTTTTATGTTTCACAATTATGAAGATCTCTTTACAGATAAGCGAACAAAATCAAATATGTATAGATACCCCTAAAGCCTTTTCAATTGTAGAAAACTTCGGTACACGCGAAGAAATGATAACTTGATGACCACAGTTTACCTAGTAGATTAGAAGGTCGCTCGTTTGTTGGTCATCTAAGTTGAGATGAGAGGCGGCATGTTGTTAACTTGAAAAAATGTCATGTTTCAATCAAACACATATTGATTTCACTACAAAAGCAGGATCCAAAGAATGTTACTTATATCACACAAAAAGAGATCAGAGATTCTAGTATTAAGATACAACATCTCTTTAATATGATGGATGATGCAAATTATATTTACTGGAGTAGAAGTAGAGATTGAACAGATGTTGTAAGAGATATTTTTTAGACACGCCTAGGTTTAGTGAAGTTGTTGAATATTTGTCATATTATATTGATTATAGACGACACATGCAAGACAAACAAGTACATGGGTTCAAACCAATCTTCAAACATAAATTACATCACCAAGAATAGAAAAGCAAGTCAAAGGTTTCCTTAGGCGTTTGAATTACATCTCTGGGTTCATTCCCCATATGACTGCAACATGTGAATCAATCTTCAAACTTCTAAAGAAAGATCAGGGTTGTAAATTGACAGATGATTTCCAAAGGGCATCGGAAAGAATTAAAGAGTATTTGCTCAAACCTCCTATCTTGCTCCCTACTATTGAAGAAAGACCACTAATTATGTATCTGACTGTGTTGGATAGTTCCATGGATTGTATTTTGGGACAATAAAATGAATTATGAAAAAATTAATATGCCATTTATTATGTGAGCAAGAAGTTCACTAACTACGAGTCATGGTATTTTATGCTAGAAAAACTTGTTGTGCTTTAGCTTGGGTTGTAAGGCGTCTGCGACAATATATGTTGAATCACACTACTTGATTGATTTCCAAAATAGATCTGATTAAGTATATCTTTGAAAATCCTGCTCTTACTGGAAGGATTTCCCGTTGGCAGATGTTGTTATTAGAATATGATATTGAATATCGTACTTAGAAAGCTATTAGAAACAATGTGTTGGCAAAGTACCTTGCTCACCAGCCAATAGAGGATTATCATTCTGTTAAACTTGATTTTACTCGATGAGGATGTGTTATATAAAGGAAAATACGACATAGGTTTGCTCAGATGCGTGGATAGACACGAAGCAAACATGTTAATGCATGAGATCCATGAAGGTTCCTTTGTTACCCATGCCAATGGACACTCTACGGCTAAGAAGATGCTTAGGGCATGTTGTACCCCAAATTTACCCCTAAGATTCACTCATACTTCATATCATTGCACTACACAAAGATCAAATGCTCTCTCTCTCTCTCTCTCTCTCTCTCTCTCTCTCTCTCTCTCTCTCTTATCTTTGGATTTGCCTTTGGGAGATTACCAAGCACCTTGTGGATGTGTTTATTTCTTGTAAGTGATGATTGATGTTTGACTAATAATGATATGTGTACACTTTGCTCTCTAAATGTTGTAGGAGAGTGGTGCACAAGTTTCTTATTCAAGGAGTCAATAGGTTCATGTGTTTATTTCCATGCCTTCTCTCCTCAATTCTCAAGATTTTGGAAGTATTGTTTCTCATTGAAGACTTATCTTATCATCTACCATGTCCTTTTATCTTGAGTATATGCTTCATGCTTGCCAAAGATCATCAAATTTGAAGAATTCACCATTCTATGACCATCTACCTTGAATTTGGGTTTTGGACTTCTGAGGACCATATCTTGGTGTTTGTATGAAGTTTGTGGATGATTTCAAGATCATTTGATTCTTAAGAGGACTTATAATATGAATATACATGGATTCAAAGAGTTTTATTGATGAGAAGATTATTTTTGAGGTCTATGATTGCACATCTCTAGATTGATACTTCATCTATCTTGTATGACTTCAAAGGATCATAACTTGGTCATCCCTTGTCTCCTTGAGCCCATTATTTTTTTTCACAATGAACTTAAGGATGTCTAATACAACTTAGTTCAATTGGTAGGAAAATAAAATACTTGGAAATTTGCCTTTGAAGTCAAAAGATTACAAGTCTTTGATGATTTTCTCAATTTTTGGTCAATCAACTTCAAATGGTCATATCTTGATCATCATTTATCACCTTGAGGTCATTCTTTTTGCACAACAATCTTGAAGATGTGAACTTTATCTCCATATAAGTTTCGAAGATTAAAAGTGTTTGGGAGTTACTTGGAGAAGTAAAAAGATTATAGGTCATTTCATGATTTTTCATCAACTTCACAAGGCCATAACTTTCTCAATTTTTGGAATTTTTGGGTTATTCTTTTTGCCAAATGTTCTTTGAGAGGTCTACTTCATATCATCTTTGAAAGTCAAGAGCAAATTTTGAGTGGAAGGTCATTTTTGAAAAGAAAAGATTATAGGTCATTTTTAGAAAGTGGCATGCTTGGCCAAGGCCTGACCAGAACAATCAGTGTTTTTTCAAGAATCCTAAAGGCTATATCTCTCAACTCAAGCATCCATTGGATTTGATTCTTTTTGCATTGTGTTCTACTCTTTGAATACTTCATTTGGCTCAAGGAAAATCAGAAAACGCACGAGGGAATTGGATTTGGCCTCAATTCAAAGTTTGTGCAAAAATCTCTTTCGAGCTTACCATCAGTTTGTGCATTTGCGCATGTAACTTGTTTTTGAGCCAAATTAAACTTTGATTTCGTGACTAATTGTGATTAGGAAGTTCCCAGGATTAATTAGCACATCAAAACGCAAGGAATGATTGAATTTTGATGCACATAAGGTCACACTTTCTTCATGACCACGGGTGTGCACGATTTCCACTCAAATGTAATCATTCTCCCCTCATTTTAATTCCACTCACTTCTCTTATAAATAAGCAAGTCATTCCACTCATTTCCTCAAGCTTTGATAGCCAGAAAACTCCTACCAAACTCTCTTCAAACCTCACATTTTTGCAATTTTGAATTTGTGTTTAAACCACTTCCAGTTTGAAATTAACCGTTAATTCTTCTTCCTTGAACCTCACTGAAGCTAATAGAACAATGTTGCACCCCAAATTTTCCCGCCCTGGTGCTACGGTCAAAATTATTTTCAAACTTGATTTTAAATTTCTTTTGATTTATTACACTAGTATTCCGGGTTTTTTTTATTTATAAATATTCCTTCTCAATGTCTATTTAAAAATATAATAATTTATTTTAAATTATTTGTATTTTAAATATGACAAATACTTGCTCGTCTTCATGTACTTTCAATTGCACTTTTATTTTAAATAAACAAGATAGTGTAATTGATTAAGGATTAAAACTTACAAGTATAGAGTCACAAGTTTAAATCTCTTGTGATGCACTAAACGTAGAAGATTCATATGTACACTCTTCACTAATACAACAAACAACCATTCTTTCCGTTTCACCATTAGGTTGGAACTGGAACTCATTCTTTTACACATTCAAAAGGCACATATACACATAAGAATTTTTCAACCAAAATTTCATTCATCCATATACTATTCATCCTCACCTTCATAAATTATCTTCACATTCTAACCACACAAACATAACAACACCATACAATTAACATCAAAAAATAATGTTACAATCTGCATGAATTCTTGTTTTGTCACAGCAACAACAACACAAAGCGAAGTCGACGAGTCAAAGATCCGAAAATCGTAAATGATGGGTTGGGCTTTAAGTATTCTAGACAATTCCTTTTTATTTACACATATTTTTCTCTCTAAAGCACCGTTTTCTTTTATGAACATGCCTATTTATTTAGTTAAGTAATTTAGATGATTTAATTTTATTAGTTAATTCCTATTTATTTAACTATTATTATTAAAGCAGAAAAATATTCATTTTGCTTCAGTAGATTAATTAGTTCGGACATTTAGGACTCTTAATTAATTTAGAATGGCCACAAACTTGTACATAATTCTAAATATCTTTTCTAACACATATAATTTTAGGCATTTAACACTTTTTTTATCTTTTGCTATTTAAATTCCTAAAAATATTGTATAGGTCGCACTATTTTTTTGTAATAGTGTAGATTTAAATTCCTCTCGTATTTTTTTATAATTATGTAACTGCTCACAATATATAATAGTTTAATTAGATCTTTTACTTTTCGGATTTACTTTTCTACACAATGCTTTAAAAATCGGACTGGACCGGCCGGTCGGACCGGTCGAACCGGGAACCGGACCAGGTACCGGTCTGGTTTGATTACTCGATCGCTTATGACGTTAGACCGGAAGAAAACCGGCAAAATCGGACAGAACCGGAAAAAACCGGAAAACCGGTGGTTCCAGCGAACCGGCGGTTTGGAAGCAATTTTTTTTTAAAAATTTTTTTCTCCTCAAAACCACGTCGTTTTGAGTTTAGAATTTAAGAAAACCAGAAACCAGCAAGTTGTTTCTTAAATCTCTTGTTTCTCCTATAGTTTTTGCTGTCCGTCGCCGTCGCCGTTCAAAGAGAGTTGAGGCAACGCAAAACCGTCGTCGCCGCCGTCGCCGCAGGTCAGTATGTGACTTCAAGTTTTTGAAATTTGAGTAAACATAGTTTCAACATAGTTTCGCGTCGTGCTATAGCCTGCTAGTGATTCGATTTTGGTGCGAATTTTGGATTGAATTAAATAAACAACAACCAAACAACATAGTAGTGATAAATGGGATGAGCAAATACCGGTAAAAAATGAAGAAAATGGTGATCCCTTCTTCGCTTGCAAGGTGCTCGATAAAATGTCACAACCAATTTTCTTGATTCTTGTTCTTGTTTCGATTACACTTCTTGTATCTTGGTACCAAGAAAATCGTTGTTTGAATTTACTTTGTGATTAGTGTATAGTAATATCATTGATTGATAATTGTATTGTCTAAGAAGCTGGTCGTCTTTTATAAAGTTTATATACATACAAAACTAGTTGGGAATCAGTTTCAGTCATATTAGCTTAGAATTTTATGCTTATATATGGTACTGCTTATTAGCTGAGTGGTCCACCATTAGGTCCAAGAAAATTGTATACGCATGGTTTTAGTATGTAATGATGTTATTGTTGAAGTTAATTTGAATTTCTGTCTTTAACAAAAAATTGGTTCAAGGCACTATCTCAAAAGTTATAAAGAATGGTACAGTAGAGACAAACTTAATAATACATATATTCTCTATCTTTGTTTTATTTTCTATACTGCAACTTTCCGTTGTTATCTGTAGTGGTGTATATTTTGGGTGGTGAATGTCTTGTTTATTACAATGGCCATTAATATGGAGCTAAGACATAGAGATATTAATAGAATCACGTAGAGAATCAACTATAATAGAAAAATCTGAGTCACTCATAAACATGCACAAAAACACCTATATAACCTTTTAAAGTTTTACTATGATATGTTTTGAGCTTTGATTGATTGCTTGTAACTTGAAAGAAATCCAAGTTTCTATCAAAATATTAACATTTGATATATAACTTCTGTCGTATCTTAACTGACTAATGTTAATTATCTGCTGACTTTGTATGATTATCACACTGACGGTATTCATATTAATCATGACATTCGCATTGATTTTAGGACTTTGGTTGGTTCAATTTTTGAAAATAGAATTGATGCAGCTTTTAAATTTTATAAGAATGATGAAGCTTATATTTTCAAACAACAATATTATGCATGTGTTAATATTGATCAAGGACATCCTATTGGTGGACACTTACTTGTTGGTAGAGTCAAGAGAACTTATGATGATTGGAACGCTCTTCGAGGCATATTGCAATTCCATTAATGCTATTGGTTCTATTGTTAATTATGTTTTCATTATGCTAATGATATTTGTAATGTGGTGGAATTCTACTAGTTTGTTTTCAGTTTACTTTCTGCAAAATAGTGTAAGGTATGGTCGGAGGTTTTTGAAGACAACAAGTTTTTATAAGGATATTTCATGCTAATGAATTGAAAAGTGACAGTGAGAGCCATTAGAATTTTTTGTGCACCCTTATCTCTTCTTAGGTTTCTAGTTTACTCCATTCTATTGAGCTTTCTCCATGTTTATTTAACACACATGATTTATTATATAGAAATTTAATTGTTTTTGAAATTTGTTGTCCTTGTTTTACAGGAAAATGACATCTTCTGGAACACCTTCGTCACAACCACAATCACAAGAAGCCTCTTCAGCTCAAAGTTTAGTTCAAACTAATGTTAGAGGAAAAACTGATATAGCTTGGGCACATTGCACAAACAGTCATGACGGAAAATCTCTTGTTTGTATATATTGTCACAAATCTTTTGGTGGATGTGGAATTCATAGGGTAAAGCAACACTTGGCTGGAATAGTAGGAAATGTTGAAATTTGTAAGAAAGTGCCTGCAGAAATTTGTTTTCAGATGAAACAAAATATCAATGAGCGGAGCAAGAAAAGAAAAACTTCAGATGTGGATGAAAGTGAGTCATTTTCTACAGAGGGGCATGAATCCAAAAAGAATGGCGCTCGTATTGGTACTTATTTTATACCAAGAACAACTCCGGGAGCTCAGCCTACTATAAAAAGTGTGATGCAAAGTAAAGAAGTGGTAGAAAAGTGTGATCTTGCTATTGCCAAGTGGTTTATTGATGCATCCATTCCTTTCAATGCTGCAAATTCACCGTATTTTCAACCCGCAGTTGATGCTCTTTGTTGTATGGGTGCTGGATATAAAGTTCCTACCATGCATGCTCTTCGTGGTAATTTGTTAAATAAGTGGGTTGATGACGTAAAGATACAGATAGAGCAATATCGTTCTATTTGGAAGGATACAGGTTGTACTCTTATGGCAGATGGGTGGACTGATCGTTGTAGGAGAACTCTCATCAATTTTTTAGTTTATTGCCCCAAAGGAACGATTTTCATAAAGTTTGTTGATGCCTCAGGTGCTTCTAAAACTGCAGAAACATTGTTTAAGCTTTTCAAGGAAGTAGTGTTGTATGTTGGGCAAGAAAATGTTGTTCAAATTGTTACAGATAATGCCGCAAATTATGTCGCTGCTGGAAAGTTGTTGGAGAAGGAGTTTCCTAAGTTGTTTTGGTCTCCTTGTGCAGCCCACTGTATTAACTTGATGTTGCAGGATATGGGGAAATTAGAGGAAGTAAGTGGAGCAGTGTCAAATGCTACAAAAATTACGAAATACATATATAACCATTGTTTTGCATTGTATTTGATGAGACAAAATACAGGTGGAAGAGAAATACTCCGTCCTGCTCCAACACGCTTTGCTACTAATTTCATTGCATTACAAAGTATTCTGTCTCATAAGGATGCACTAAGAGCCATGGTAACATCCAAAGAGTGGACAACCACAACTTACTCCAAAGATATCAAAGCAAAACAATTTGTGGAACATGTCTTAGACTCAAGCTTTTGGTCTACATGTCGACATAGTGAAAATTACGTAACCTCTTGTACGTGTGTTGCGATTGTGGATAGTGAAGATAAACGGCTATGGGATATCTCTACGAGCTATGTATAAAGCAAGAGATGAGATTGAGAAGAGGTTTAGAAGGAATAAGTGAAAGTGGAGCCTTATTTGAAGATCTTGGATAACCGTTGGGATGCACAACTTCAAAAATCTTCATGTCTGGTTATTGGTTAAATCCATCTTGTAGATTTGGTACGGAATATGAAAAAAACAAGTGCACCACCCAAGGCCTTTTGGATGTCATTGAAAAGTATGCTTATGATAGTAAGGACTTGCGATCTAAATTAACTGCTGAGATGACTTCATTCAAAAATTGTGACGGTAGTTTTGGAAGGACAACAGCCATAGAAAACTGAGATGAAGTTTTTCCAGGTAAAATTATATTTATACGATAAACTTTAATTATTTTATTACAATGTCAATATGTATTTTAAACTGTTTTTTAATTTTTTTTACATGCATTTTTTAAGATCAATGGTGGGAAACTTATGGAACTGAAGCGCCCAATTTGCAAAAGTTAGCTATTCGGATTTTGAGTCAAACATGTAGTGCTTCTGGTTGTGAAAGAAATTGGAGTGTGTTTGAGCACATCCATTCAAAATAAATAAATAGGTTGGAGCATCAAAAGCTTAATGATCTTGTCTTTGTTCGTTATAACTTGCGGCTACAAAATAGGTATTGCACTTATTACACTTTATATGCTATGGTTTAATAGTTAAGAAATATTGGTTTATGTTCGATACTTGATATGATATGGTTAAGAAATATTGTTTGGTTTATTAAGAATACTCTGGAGAATATATGATATTTCTTGGGTTGTTGAGAATGTATTTTATTACTTGACTCGTTAAGTTTGTTTGGTTCTATGATTGAAGTTATCGTTAATGATTTATAGAACCAAGAAGAAACAAAATTATGATCCTATCAATTATGAAACACTTGGTGATCATTCTAATTGGGTGTTGGAGGATTCACCACCATTCTTGACCATTGAGGAGGTGGAAGCACTACGCAAAGATCTTGCTAGTATGACAATCCAACCTATTTCAAATGATATTGGTATGGTATTAGTTATTGTGATTATAATTATGTTTTATTTTATTTTATTACTATATGTCAATTGGTAAACTTTTTAAATTGATGTTGTTACAGATGAATTAAATTTGGATGACCTTGATGTTGAGGAGATGCACACTTAATTGAGAAAACAACCAAAGTATTGGTATCGATGATGGGGAAGATGTTGCAAATACAATTGATTTTGGTGTAGATGGTTTTGATGTTGAAGGAGATCCCAACATTGAAATAATTTTACCTCCTTGGAACTAAATTTAGTAAACATTGCAATTAGACTTTATATTTTGTAATTTGTACTATTTTGTTTGTGGTGAAACTTATGTTTAAATTTGAATTTTAATTTATGAACTAGTGAATTTATGGTATGATATTTTCCAAAAATTTAAGTGTTATTTATATTTTTTGATATTGAATGATCCGGTTCGACCGGTTTTATACCTATATAATGACCAGTCTATAAACCGAGTTATCCGATTTAATCCGGTTTGATCATGCGGTTCGACCAGTGACCCAATGGTTCGACCGATGAACCAGTGACCCAGTACCCTTACCGGTTTGATGACCGGTCCGGTTTTTAAAACATTGTTTCTACATCTTCTATTATGTATCTGTCCTAAAGCCTTTTAAATTATGCACATATATTTAATTGCTAGCAACTATGGTTTGTATGGCAAGACTAATCAATAAACTTAGACAATCCTAATCAAAGATAAGATATCTGAATTGAATCAATTGCACTAGACCCCCTAGGGTATCCTCTCTTGTTGCCTTACGAATAAAAATGGTCATGTCCCTCGAATGTAGGGGTACCATTAGCAAAAGTCCCTCGATTCAAAATCATCACAAAGATCATAGTCCCTCGATGACCCTCGATGTTGCCTACGAATATATGATCTCGTCCACCGGTTGTTGCCTACGAATAAGTGATGATCGTCTCTACGAATTGCTAAAGGTATCCTTACATGTTGCCTTCAATGACCATACGATGACCCTACGCCTGCCCCTTCACATCCAACGGATGGAGTTACCTACCAACTAATAGTATGGATAGCGCTATCCTAAAGGAGAAGGAAAATAACAAGAAACGATCATTCTGAGTAGGTAATAAGACTTTTAATTGTTTGCTCAATCCAAAACAAATATTTTTCACACCTCACACTTTTCAAAATACTTTCAAAAAAACTTTGTATACATTCATACGAGAATCATTACAAAGTTACATTTTCAAACAGATATTTTCAAACACTTTGTATACATTCTTGAAAACTGATACAAGAATCATTACGAAGTCAAAGCAAAATACTTTTCAAATCACACACACACAGAAAACGAGTTTTTAAAAAGTGAGCTAAAGCAATTAAGAGCCCATAGATAACTACGGATGGAAAGGGTGCTAATACCTTCCCTTTTCATAATTACCTCCCATACTCAGAATCTATCAAAGGTCTTTCCTATTCTTTTCATCTTTCCTTTATTGGATAAAAGAAAAGTCGGTGGCGGCTCTTGCTATCCGCAACATTTGCGATAAAACGCAAAACAAACAAGTCAGTTCTCCAACCGTGTTACAAACAAGAATTGTGCCTTGAAACTCCCTGAATCGTGCTATCCAAGTTCAGTTTTAGAGCTCTGAAAGTGAACTTCGTTCAGGTAGGAATCTCCATCAAAACTCTTCAAATAAATGTCTAACTTGTTCTCCTCATCTCCCTGATCCCTGTGATCTTCACCATTTGCATTTTCATTGAGAATTTACTCTGGATTTCTGAAAACAAGTATTCGCTATTTTTCTGCTTTTCTTCAAATTGTCCTTTGTACAAATGAAATAAATTTTTCGTGATGGTGTCATTAGAATCGTCTTGAAGAAACGAATCCAATGGTACTGGTCTGAGGAATTTATTTCACAGTTTTAAAAATACGAATTGGAGATGGCTGAAGGTTGAAGACGACCTACGTGTCTGTCTTCAACCAATGACGTGATGCCATGTAATTTTTTCAAATCCGGTTCGGTGTGCTTGCTTTACCATGCGCGTGTTATAGGAGTCCTTGGATCTGATTACTTTTATTAGTCAACATCGATCCAACGCGTGACATTATTTCTTACTTTATTTTTTAAATTTGCAATCCGGTGTGAAAACCAAGGAGGTCCATATCAAGCACATCGCGCCATGTCCATTGGATGTGATTACTAACGTGTTTTGACTATGATCAGATAGTCCACATTTTTTTTACTTTTATTTTATTTTCTGATTTTATATTTTAAATGTTTTAAACTTCAAAAAATCTTATAAAATTCATTTCTGCCTCAAAAATAATGAAAAAATCACAAAAATATTTTGAAATATTATCTTTCTGATTTTTATTTTTTCATAATTTTATTTTCATATTTGATATTTTTTATAATTTTTCTCTTTTATTTGATGTCTTTAATTGTTTTAAAATACTTTTTGGCATTTTAAAATTCTGAAAAAATTATAGAAGGATCCAATGGTCATTTGATAATATTGGTGACCTCATTTTACTTTTACTTCTAATTTTACTATTTTTTGCCATATTTTGTTTCTTTCACCTTTTATTTTATTGTTAAAAAATATTTTCTGACTTTAAAAAATTCTCAAAAAATTTGTCAACATTTGTTGACCTCTATTTGACTTTGGGTAATTTTCTTGAAATTTTATTTTGATACAAAAATACTATTTATGTATTTCATCAATAAAGTTCAACTAAATAACCTAATTTCAAAATTATTTTAATCCTTTTATTTTCATTTTTATTTTGCTGACTTTTGAATTTATTTTGGAATGACAAATTTCCTCAACATCAATGGAATTTGGGTGTTGATAGGTCTCTTGACCAAATCCACCAAGAAAGTTTATTGATTTTGACGAAGTTAGACCGAATAAATTCATCTGATGCAAAATAAACTTGGAAATTATTTCTTCTTCTTCATCTTATTTTTCTTTTGTCCCGATTCGAAAATAGTGATCAATTGGTGGCATGAACTTTAATGTTCTAACATAAGCCCCAAAAGATAACTTGAGCTTTGATCTTGGTTCAACACCTGTGACGCTTGTCGTGTGGTCGCGTTGATTTCTAATCAAGCTTTTGTCAAGTTTCCACTAACTTTGTCCATTTGAAATTCTATATCATCTTTGATCACGTGATGTGATAATTCCAAAACTGATGATATACTTGACAAAAAACAATTGAAACTTGTTGTGTGGTCACGTTGATTCTATCAAGCTTCTGACAAGTCTTCATGTGTAAGTTTCAAGATGGTCACCTTGTTGACGACTAACAATTACCAATTCGATGATATACTTGACAAGTTTCAAGATGGTCATCTTGCTAACCTTTATTAATTGTTTTTTTTATTTATTTTCCACTCTTTACTTTCCTCTTTTACTTTTATGCTCTTTATTTTTATGCACTTTTATTTTTTAGCATTTTATATTTCATGTCATTTTTTCTTTGCTCACTTGAGCATTTATTTTCATGTCATTTTTTCTTTGCTCACTTGAGCATTTACTTTCTATGTCATTTTTCCTTTGCTTATTTGAGCATTTTATTTTCTTGTTATTTTGAATTTGCTCACTTGAGCTTTATTTTCTTTTTTTTCAAAACACTTAATAATTGAACTTAAACATAAAAAAAAAACTCTTAATTGGACTTGGTTACTATCCTTGTGCTTGAAGCTTGATCTTTGGACTTAGGATTATGACTCTTACCTCATCTTGGAGATCTATGTGCCCTTGGTGTTATTATGTCTTGTCTAGTTATTATCTTTGTATGCAGGTTATTCCGTTATACTCGATTAAGAGTGGATTTCCTCCAAATACAGCCATTACTCTGCCCGTTTTTCTCAAGACAAGAGTTCATCTAAAGGCATTGAGTTATCTGAAGCTTGTGTTTTTTTGTCTGGTTCTTTGTTGTTTATGTGGTAATCCAAAGGATGGATTATGGTATTGGATCTTGATGTCAAGTACTAGCTTTCTCACCCGGTTAGATCTTTCTTTACCCTTACCTTTTACTTTATACACTTAGGTTAGCCTCTTCATCTCCTCCACATTATTTAATTTTCAAAATCTTTCCTCTTTTTCAAAGGATTCTTGTTTTTCAAACTCGAACCGATTTCATAAAAAACTTGGACTTAGGTCTATGCATTTTCAAATTTTCTTTTCTTAATAAACTTTCAATCCATCTAATAATACTTTGACTTTTATTTTCATAAGACTAAAAAACACCTAACCTCACTCAAACTTTTTTAGCCCTTTGTGGCTTTTCTAAACCAACATTTTCTTAAAATCAACCAACACACCACTTTGGTCTTTTTTAGCCGAACTACTTGCTTTTGATTTCAACATTGCACATTGTTGGTATGTAGGCCTGGAACTCATTGGAAGTTCTTTTCTCCCTCCACCATCTATTTTTTACATATACTTTTTTTAGCACACATATACAAATTTTCAAAAAAGTTCCTGCGGAGTACCGTAGATGCTTTGGGTGCCTAACACCTTCCCTTTGCATAACTAACCCCTGATCTCAGATCTCTGATCTTTTTTAGGATTTTATTCGCTCTTTTTCCAAGTCCTCTGGATAAAATAAAAGTGTGGTGGCGACTCTTTTGTTATTTTTGAGTTAAGTCAATTCAATGGCTTATACTCATAGTTTTTGCCGCTACAGAAAATGTGGCGACTCTGTTGGGGATGTTTAACCTATTGTTGGACCATCTCTAAGTGGGTTGACCCTATTTTTGTTTATTTTTTTATATGTGCTATATTTTGTATATATTGTGTACTTGTTTGTCTGGATGTTTTTATGGTTTCAGGGGTGATTGGTGATCTTCTTTTTGAGTCCTATACCCGAACTCGGGAAAATTTAAGATAGGACGGGCGGTATAGTCATGTTAATTTTTAGGGAGTAATCCCGAAGAAGGAGACATGAGATCCCCTAATCAGTGGAGACCTCTTTGACTGTAGTATTTTGTTTAACCGAGCAATCCGGAGGACATGATTGCTTTTGACCGGAGAGTCCATGAAGCTGAGCAGCCGTAGAACCCTTAACCCATCCTGGCCTTTTTAGGGATAGTGCGGGGACTTTTATGGAGTTACCCGGAAGTACTTGCTATGCGATACTGAACTCAAACGAGTTTCACCTGAAGGTATTGCTAATTACCGAGTACATCGGGAAGTTGGTAATATTGGATGGAGGAATGAAAACTATGGGGATTCCTTTAAAAACTTGATCTACAGGTGATAAAGCTTAGAATACCTTGTGGGTAGTATCCTCTGACTCTATGCTCGTGACGTTGAACCTATGGACCCCCATGTTTGTGATCTTTGTGTGTGCTTGTTGCATCATGTATTCATGCACCCATACACATTTTTTCAGACAGTTGTTCAAGGAACTTAAAATTGACCTTTGCAAATATCTCAGGTATACTTTTGACCATGGATTATGGATAGAGGAGGACTCGGAAATACAGTTTCAAGGAACCTAAGATTGAGGGACTGATGAGCTTGATTGAAAAGATTGAGAGTCCAGTGGATTTTTGGAAGAAGTATGGGACTATTTTATCTTTGATGAAGACGAAGATGAAGGATGGTTTTCTTTTCACCTTGGTTCAATTCTATGATATGTTGTACCATTGCTTCACTTTTCTCGACTATTAGTTATTTCATACCTTGGAGGAGTATTCTTATCTGTTCGGTCGACCTATTACTAGTGATGTTCCTTTTACTGGTTTGGAGGAGGATCCCAAGTCTCATAAGATTGTTGCTATTACCCATCTGAAGAGGTCTGAGATTGAAGATAATATGACTACCAAGGGTTGTATCAGAGGATTACCAGATGCATTTATTTTGAAGAAGGATCGTTATTTTGTTGATATGAAGACTATGGAGGCTTTTGAAGCCATCTTTGCCTTTCTTGCCTATGGTTTGTTCTTATTCCCCAACGTTGAAAACTTTGTTGACGTTAATGCTATCAGGATATTCATGATTGGGAATCTAGTTCCCACACTTCTTGCTGAGACTTATTATTCTATTCATCTTCAAAACTTCCATCGAGAAGGAGAGATTATCTGTTGTACGTCATTGCTATACCATTGGTTTGTTTCTCACTTGCCTACAGTTGATGCTTTTGGAGTCCTAGAAGGGAACCTCGTTGGGCGCCGAAGATTATGGCTCTCAATCATTCGGATATTGTGTGGTATCGTCAGGTTTAAGACTTAGTGTCAACAAAATGGGTTTCTGCGCTACAACAAAATAGTAGTTTTTGAACTACTCATCAGTTAACCAACGAAAGAACAAAGACAAGTGATTGATCTCATTCAAACTTAACACCTCGGGAATGTCTTATGACCAAAGTTGATAAAAGACCATAAATGTCCAAATAAGATCACCATACATGCTCTACAATATAATGAAATAACAATCATAGTTTTCGAGAAAATAATGATGGTATATCAATAAAATATATTGGATAAATGAAAAGAAGCAAACATTCTCTGACGAAGTAATCATTATATTGAAAAGAGATATTTTCATTGGACACACGTTTATTGTAATGTATATGTTACAATTCATTAAATGCCATTTTTAAATATGCTCCAACGACTCTTTTCTCGCAAACATATATAAAGATAAATATTCACTTGAAGAAGGATTGTGGAAGTATGTAGCACCAGTGGCACTACTAAACATCAAGAGCACCCAAACTCCATACACACCTAGTATCAAAGAGTTATTTAGAAACAAAATATTTACACTGAGTTGTTGCTCAATAGTGTAATATTTTGTAAGGCTAGTGTGTCATCAGCTTTTAGAATCAATATATTGTGAGCACAAAATTATACTATAAAATAATAGTGTTGTAAATTTATTTTAGACATAAGATTTGCTGCTCAGAAGTGTGTCAAAACAATATGTACTTAAAGTAGGAGAAATCTTATTGATCAAGAGCACTCATGTAATCTCCACAAAAACAATTCTATTTAGAATTGCAAATTCCTCAAGTGACTTTCTAGTCTGAATACTTGAGAAGGCTGAGAGGACTTTCTAGACTCTTAGAGGTTGCTTGTAATCTTTCAAGATTAGTGGATTAAGTCATTTTCTAAGACAAAATCATCTGAGGATGGTGGACAAGATGTAGCCTTATTGAGAAGGTGAACTTGTATGAAATGAATGTGTTCTTTACTTTATAGTTTTCTTTACTCACTTAAAAAAAACTTCCGCATAAACTTCAAAAAATCAAATGTTTCTGAAAACACAATTCAAACTCCCCTTCCTTGTGTTTTTCTCTACCTTCATATTTTGCCGCAGACCTCCAACACAAGATCTAAAAAAGCTTACATTTATGATATAATTGTAAAGATTTCAAGGGGATGAATCCACGTTGTAGACCTATAAAACATCCTTGAATTATCTAAGAGGTATAACACACACTTAAACCCTTCCAAGTGCTCTTTTAGGGTGCAAAGAGGTGACTTTCTAGGATTTATGCTAACCATGAGAGGGATATAGGTGATTCATGTAACACCCCAACTTTATTTTATTTATATTTAATTGAATTTATATTAATTTATGGCTAAATTACTCTAGGGTCCTTTATGATTTTTAATTGCAACAGATTGGTATTTTATGTTGTTCTCGCTACATGTGGGTCATTTATGTTAACTAACGCTTGCATCGTTGACTTTTATGATGTTTTATTTTGTTATATTAATTTTATTTTAACTTCTAAAATTCATATTAAATCTTTTTTTGGTCCAAAAATTATGAAAAAAATTCCTAAAAATATTTCTTCTCATTTTACACTTCGTATAATTTTCTGTTTTACTATTTTTATTTAATTTTTTCCTTTCCGTGCATTTTAATTAGTTTAAAAATACTTTTATGCACTAAAAAATTCTGAAAATTTTTATTATATGATCCAATGATGGTCTCTGACCTATGTTAAGTGACAAATTCGTACCACTAGTGACACTTCAACTTTTTTTGGAAAGAAAAGGTAAGCGTTAGTTAATATAAATGACCCACATGTAGCGAAAACAATATAAAAGATCAATTTATTACAATTAAATAACTTAAAGGACCTTGAGGGTAATTTAACCTTAATTTATTTACACTATTTAAGTGATATATGCATTTTATTTGAATTATTATATTTAATTATATTTAGTTAATATTAGAAATAATAGAATAGAATTATTATTTTATTTTATTTTATTTGAGATAATTGAGTTAATTATAATAAGGTTATTTTAATTTAACTAGAATCTTATTTGAATTAAAATGAAAGAATACAAAATTTAAATTGAAATTTTAGAAAAATAGAGATTTAGTGAGGGTGTGAGGAGATTGAGGTGTGAAAAGAGTAATTTTGATATTAGGTTAAAATAAATAGATAATTTGAGGGGAAGTTTTGTCAATACATGTGAAACTAGGGAAAAGAGGAAAATATGATGAGTTTAGGAAGGAAGAGAGCAGTAGATCTCAAAGGCCAAGAGTTCATCGAACTGGAATTTCGAGGTAAATGGGGGAAACTATTCATATATGCGTGTTTATGCAATCAGATAGTGAGGGATCCTTACCCATCTATCTTCTTCTTCTCCTTCTGTATTTGTGATTGTATGTTTGTGGCTAAAGGGTTTTCCTAATTGATTCTTGAGTATTGTTCTATTATTTAGTGACTTTTTGTTACCTTTTTAATAAGTTTAAGAGTCAGATTTCTTATGTGAGAGTTGGATAGAGTTGTTATAGAGGTGTCAGAGTTGTTTTAGGCTATTTTTGAGTTATTTATAGTTGTTTTAGAGTTTTCATATGAACTTTGAAAGGCTTTTAGTTAACTCTATCGGTCCTGTAAAGGTTGTGGAATTATTATTGTTATTACATTCTTGGCGGCCTTACATAAGTAATAACGAGTTACTTTGTTGATTAGTATTGTTGAGCTTATATGTTAATAACTTTGGTTTGTTGAGGAGTATTTTTGAATATTATATGATTATGTGCTATAGTTATAATTGTATAACATGATGAGTGGAGCAATTCATAGAAGAACTACAGTGTTGGCCTTACATTAGCAAATTGTGTGTTCATAGAGAAACCTTGTTGAGTATGAGACATGAATGTTATTTGTTATTGAGTATGAGATTAAAAGATATTTCTTTGTTGAATATGAGTTATGATTGTTATTATTATGATTCATGCATACATGTGTATCAGAGATAAATATGACTTCGGGCCAACGAGGTCATAGTTTAGGCAGGAACCAATGATGGTCTCAGGTTCAAATAGAAACTAGAGACACAGATAATTTAGTAACATAAATCTGACATCCAAATACTTGCTACCACATGCATTTGGAGGATAATTACATAGAATTTCATATTTGCATTCTAATTGTTTGTGGGTGTGAATTAATGTGTGTGATTGATGTTAATGTTATTAGAAATCTATCCTTGATGTTCATACACTAATAACATTTGTGGATTTATTCTCACCCCTGTTTGTTTACTTGTGGTGTTATGTACTTTCCTAGAGTACACATAATCAGGTAGAGGAGTAGTTGTTGATAGATCATGAGAATAATGTTGAGGCCTCTTCATTTATTTATTATTTTCCATGTTATTAGTTTTTGCTGGTGCTCGGATTTGTAAGCTTGAGTTTGGAATGTTTTAATATTGTTTTGAGTTAATGTTTGAATAATTTAATTAATTCAACATTTTATTTTATTAAGACAATTTAAAGTATATTTATCATTAAGTTCCACTGTTGTCTTATGTTTTAATAGGAATTGTATGTTTTTTGTGCATGTGTAACACTTATTTTGGAGAAATAATTCTTTATCTTTTTATAAATAAAGAGTCAAAGTTTTTAAGGGTGTTACATGATTGGTATCTGACCAGGCTGGTTCATTTGGCCTAGGTTAAAACTGAGTTTGTGTCCTTGTATGTGACATGTGTGTGAACATTGTCGGTACTTATTTTTGTTAATTGTTGTTTGCTTTAATGTTTACAATTAGTTAATATGTCTTGGCTGAATGTACAGAAAGAAATGACTGGAAGGAATGATTGTGCAATAGATGATGCTTTGATAGTAATGGTTCAAGTGATGGCGCAAGCTAATTCGTCCTTACAGGAGAATTGAGATGATCATAATGGTGGAGCTAACGAGTTTTATTGGTTGGTAAAGTTTCAAAGGAACAATCCACCTATGTTAAAGAGTATGTATGATCCTGAAGGTACTCAGACTTCGCTAAGGAGATTAAGAAGATTTTCAGAGTTATGACATGAACTGATGAGCATAAGGTGTGGTTCGAGATGCATATGTTATCTAAGAGGTTGTGTATTGGTGGGAAAATACCCGTCAGAGGTTGGAAGCTCATGGTATTATTGTTACTTGGGAGAATTTCAAGAATGAGTTTCTAGAGAAGTACTTTTCATTGGATGTTCGCATATAGAAAGATATTGAGTTCTTGCAACTGAAGTAAGGTAGTATGATTGTGGATGATTATGCGAATGATTTTGAAGAGATTGTCAGATTTTGTCCTCACTATAATGGTGTGGAAGCTGAAGTTCTAAGTGCGCAAAAATTAAGATTCGTTTACGTCCTGTGATCAAGCAATTCATTGGTTATCAAGAAATATGTAGTTTCTAAGTGTTGGTGAACAAATGCATGATCTATGATGAAGATAGAAGAGTCTGATCTGCTCACTACAAGAGTGCTAATGAGAAGAAAAATGAGAGTCAGAATCGTGGTAAGTCGTATGTGTGGGCATGCGCCACAACACATATTATTCATTCATTAACTTCTCTACATCACTTTAATCTCACTGACTTAAATGTTGGAGTACTAACCTTGTAAATATCTCCTGATTCACTGCATTTGAGGCTCGTACCACCACAACAGAATAAGTAAGCATAAATTTTAACATCACACATATGTTATCATAATGAGTTCCCATCAAAATCAAATTATAATTCAAAATGACTAAACCAAATTTTAAACATAAACAAAATAAATTTATAAATTAAATTTGTGTCTGCCTCTATTTCTCTTCTAAGTTTCATCACATTAATACTATCTTGCTCATCACTTGATTCAAACTCTTGTGCTTCCACCTTCACCTCCAACTTTTCGTCTTCATTAGAAATGTTTGTAGCAAGTCTAGATTGATGCCTAATAACTCTTGTTGATGTATTATCCTTGACTACATTAGCAACAACTTTCTAAGTTAAGTTGTCACTGAGAATCCGGACAATACAAAGAGAACAAAGGTTGAAGTTGTGAAATAAATAAAGATAACACAAGAAGTACTAAAGAAAAAGAGAGGAATAACACATAAGAAAGAAAGAAGAAATAGAGAAAAACAATTCAAAACTAAATTTCTAACCTTTGAAGAGAAACAAAGCAAGGAGAAGAGGTGGAAGCAAAACAAACAAAAAATCAAAGACGAAAGACATAGAAACATAAGAGAACTACAAAGAAATATATGAAAGCAACAGCGAAGGCTAGAGAGAAGATGAAGAAAATAAAAAGAAAGGAGGTAGTGTTGAAGAAGCACAATAAAGAAAATGAATATATATATATATATATATATATATATATATATATATATATATATATATATATATATTGTGGAATTAAAAAAGTATAACACGAGGGATACATATTAAATAATTAAAAGAGTGGAATGACTTGCCTATCTTTATAAAATATAGGGCCTAGGAATGTGTCCTAATTAAGAATAGCAACCATTAAACCACAAAGAAATTTCTATTGATTGTGTTGTGATAGCCCTAATTAAGAATAGCAACCATTAAAGCACAAAGACATTTCTATTGATTGTGTTGCGATAGCCCTAATTAAGAATAGCAACCATTAAACCACAATCACATTTCTATTATTTTGTGATAGTGTCGCTACACACAGTTATTCATGGTCGCTATGATTATGAGTGTTTCTAGTGCAGTTTGTGCGGTTTTAACGCTAAACATTATCCGAACTGTAAGAGAAAAAACTTGCGGTTTAATTTAGTTCGGTTGACTTTTAGGAAAAAAATCGAAATAAATCAAAATAATATGATTTGATTTGGTTCAGTTAGTTCGATTTTTTACAAATACTTTATTGAGTCGTACATACACATATAATTTTATAGATGACAATATAACTTTGTACTTAGGCATTCATTCCCTACTAAATAACAAAAAAAAAACTTATTATATTTGGACAACAACTTTCCGTTTAATATGTAAAAATTATATTAGACATAAGTGAAATAATAAACATAAATAATAGTATAAAACATTATCAAAAATTAAAAATATTATAATAAAACAAAAAAAAAAATAGAAGAGATTAGAGATTAATGAAGATGAAAAAGAAAGAACATAAAAGAGAAGAGAATGGAGAAGAAGATGTGCAATAGAAACAAAATTGAAAGAGGAAATATTTACATAAAAATTAGAAAATAAAAAAGAAATTATATAAGGGAGTGGAGATTAGAGAAGAAGATGCAAAATGTATGGGGCAAAGAAGACGCGATAATATTGTAAGAATACTAAAATTGAAACCATAAGTGAGGATGAGAAAATTGTTCGTAATCATAAGACAAAGATATAATAGATTTAGGTTGGATGAGAGTTAAGTAAAATTTAGGTGGTAACATAACACTGTTTGATTCGGTTTTATTTGTAAAATACAAACCGCAAACCAAACCAAACCGTATAGTTTTATTAAAAGATAACTTAAATACGTCTTAATCTAATGCGTTTTTTTTTTTTTACATTTTTGATTTAATTTGATTAAGTGCATGTTTGAATTGACTTCTACAAACCCCAAAAGCACTTCTACCCCCCACTTCAACTTGAAAATTGTTTTTTTTTTCTTGTTTGGATATGTTTTTCAAAATCGATTCTTCTCTTCCAAAAGAAATTCTACTAGAAGTTATAATTTCTAGCTTTTAAGTTTAGTAAAATCAATTCTACATTTATTATATATTATTTCTTACCACTTTTTTTTTTAAATTTTTCTTCTTTTACCCTCTTTAATTTTCATTAATTACTTCTTTACTTTTTTGTTTGTATTATAATTTTTTATCATCTCAGTAATTATACCATTCAAAATCAATTTTAATAAAATTATCCAAACAACATTAATGAATAACAATCATTTCTATATTATTGTATCCAAATATAAATCATTCTACTAAACTCAATTTTCTCAAAATCAATTATATCAAACTCAATTCTCTCAAAATCAATTATGTTCAAAGTCAATTCAAACACACTCTTAGTTTAATTTGCAATTTTTTATTGGATTGATTGAATTTGAACCCCCTTCTACCTATGACCACTATTCTCATAGCACTTAGCAGAACTATAACATTGCGGTGAGGGGTCATGGCAACGCGCTACACCATCGACAACCTAGGTTTTGACAATTTAACTTTAGTATTTTATTTATTTATTGAAGTATTGTTTGATTTCAAATCACTTCAAAAACCAAAAAGATAAAAATCATTACCATAGATAAAGCACCTGTGTTGTCCTTTAAAACGTCTCGTACCTATCCATACTTTCTTTCACCAGTGCAGACTTTAACCCTTTATGCAATGTACTACCAACACCCGTTGGTTGTACCCTCAATCATGGATGAGAAAATATCTTCACTCATCTTATTACATGTTTCTACATCCGTTGGTTGTACCAATTTTTATTCAACTTAAGTTTGCAGTCAGCTAAAAAACGAAGTTTTGCCAGAACATCAATGAAAATAAGTCAAGAGTTGGCGAGTGGCTGTGCCGCGTGTGAACCATGTATAAGAAAATTGCTTGCTCCTGCAAAGTCTAATAAGCTCTAACTTTAGTATAAATTATGAATGCGTGTTTCATATTCCAGGCTCTCTAACACAAACACTGTATCAGCAGCTGGTGATAATACGTACATGAAAACATAGCACACTGTATAAAAATAAAATAAAACAAACCATAATCCAAGCTTCCCCAACACAATCATGATTCATGTCCATATTCTTTATAAAACTTTGGGATACTACTCTATTTGTATTACAACTAAACCAACGAAATTGTTTATCTTACTGCGAGAAACATATCAATGTATTTCTATGGGAAAAAAACCTCAACCTTTGAGAAACAGAAACATATGCAGGCTACACATTCCTTGTACTTTATTTTTGTTTTGATTTGTCGGCAAATACTTCTGTATAACATATAGGGCAAGCCTGAAATAATAAACCCAACATACAAAATAAGAACATATATTTCAGGAGATAGGAAAATAAACATCACAAGCCCTTAATGAGTTCATGATGAATTGGCAATATCTTGCCTTATTAATGCTAAGCCATTTGTTCCCACAAGTAGCATGATAAACATGTTTACATGGCAAAGTGATCCTCTTGTTGCCTCTTTTATATTCCATCTGGCAAATCACACATCTAAACAAGAGGATAAGTCAAATCAGCACATTATGTTATATAAAAGACAATGCAAGATCCAAGTAATTTCCCTTCCATCATAAATAAAACAATGGATGAAAGGACTCACGTTCTGATTCTAAAACGCACAAAGACATATACCAGAGTTCTTAAGCATAATACCCGTATGACCATTTTGAATTCCAGATTATACTATATTTAAGATGATAAAAAAGACCAGAGACACAAAATCATAAGCATTATCTATTTGATGGTGATGCTAAACATTTTTGTTTTCATTCACAGATTATGAACAAGGATAACATTGATTGTAGGACTAAAATTGATGGTAAAACTAAGTTACAACAACCCCAAGCTTTATCCCACAAGGTGAAGTTGGATATATGGATCAAACGATGCCATTATGCTCTATCTTATCTCATATCTGTATCCAAACCAGTAAAATTAACTAAGTAAGCATTCTCAATTCAAGAGAATTAACCCACCCTTAGCAAAGAAATAAGTCATTTTGTTGACAAAAATTAACCCAGAGAATGAGCCTAATAGCAGTAATACATAATGCCTCAAGATCAATTTGGACTTAGAAGAAAATAGAACAGTTTGATAACAGTTAGCAAACCTATAAAAATGAGTAGAAATGACAGAAAACAAAAAGCATAAAGGATTTTGAATACAAGACACGTGAATTATAAAATAAATCTAATAGGTGAATAGAGAAGAAATAACCAATGCGGTAAAACCCAAATATTACCTCTCATCCCGCGACTTCTTCCTCAAGAAGAACCCACACTTGAACTTTGAAACTGGAAGCAAGGAGATCTGTTCTTGGGTGAGACCACGGCTTTGAGTTCCAACAGCCTCACCCAATTCAAGTAATTCCTGCAATACATGATAATAGGATATTAATGTTGAAAAAAGGCAAAAAAAATCCACTCAAAAATAAGGAGTCTTTACTTCTTTTTTCATTATTGCTATTTACAGAGATGCTCAGATCACTATAATATTGAGATCACACTACCACTTGCCACATAATCAATTCAAAAACAAATGTGCGTCCATGAGACAGTTTACTAACATGAATGTTTCTTTTAATAACTTCTCATTTCTTGTGAACTAAGTAACAAATTGGTATTAGATTTAGAAGTAACCTTATGGATTTTATCAATTGTAATTAAAATAAGTAATATAACACTATCAAGGTCGTGCATGAGGGCATATAATGAGCTGTAAGAACTTCATATAATGATTTAGCTAAACAATGGTTTCCATGAGTAACTATTGTCATTTAGAGTAACACATAGAAGTACAAGGAATGAGAGTGAAGTATAAGGCAATGAAAGGCATAGAAAAACAACGGAGTCAGCAGAGTATAATCAAATATACATGAGATTGGGTATTGAGTATAGTTAGAAGATTAACTATAAAGAAACCAAATATAAAGTAGCTGTACTTTGAGGAAGTACTACAAGATTCCTAGAAAGAGGAGTTTAAGACTCTCAATCCAACCTCATAAGTCATGTTGTCGGGATCAATATTGTCTTGCCAAATGACCTGCACAGAACATAGAAAAGTGGCTTAGAAAATCATTTATTGTGTTTCTCAATGATGAGTAGCTAAAGGTAACTTTACAAACTTCTTAGATGTTAAGCATTAACCATTTCACAAAATACCTGAGAATCATTGGAATTACTATGATGTCTTCGAGGGCCTGCAAGAAAAGAGACAAAATTATTGTGATCAAAGAAGGGCTTCGACAATAATCAATGAAGAGGCAATAAAAGAATCTACAATCTTTTATCTTGGAGAATAAAAAGAATCCTGCAGCCTATTTAAGTGTGACAACTCATTTAACTGATTCTTCTCTCTCTGTCTCCCAGTGAATAAAGTTTTGGCAAGGATCAGCTAAATGATGGCAAACCATAAGTATACCAACATCAGCAAGTACACTTCTTTGTCATGAACCATGAAGCTGAAATCTAAATACTTTGATGGATTAACAAATGCAATGCACCTAACTCCATTAACTGTTCTCAAACATTAAAATGCCCAGAGGAATCAAGACAATTCATTACCAAAAGTGCGGCAGGGTTAACCTAGCAGCAATGCACTTTCAAGGAACTTAAGCATACCCAGAAATTTCATCCTCTCACCCAAATTTTAGTAAATTGTAACTATTTACAACGTGCGGGACATACCATTTATTGTATTAATTGTTCTGAGCTACTTAAGAAAATCATTTTCATATGAAATTCAAGAACATACATTCAATAGAATTGTCTTGTACTTCATTGTTTCCATCTTCACCCCATTCTGCGTTGACAGCCAAACTATGCTCACTAACCATTGAAGAGTTTTCTGAAGGCCTCCTATAATCATCCACTAGAGGTTCGTGATGATTTACCTCATATCCATGATTGTACCGATAGTATGAAGTATTCTCAGGCTCAGATAGTCCAAATTTATAAAAATTTGAATTCGAAGGATACGGACTCTCCTGCACACATAATTAGAATTCTCATTTTTTACTTAATAACATACAAATCTTCTAACATCAACAGATCAACATTAAGAAAAAACAAGAAGGCACCTGAGCATGCGATGCACCGGAAAAAATGAAATTAACATGTTCATAGGTGAGGCCTTCAAAATATTCAATAAAACTTCCTGCTGTATTATAAGGATAGCTGATGTTATTGTAATGGACTTCCATGTGTGGATTCCAACTCATATTGAAACTGAATCTGCACAATTAAGTACAATAATCAACGCAAAGACATAAAAACAAAGATCAACCGTCAATTCTCGCATTGCATCTGAATCTAGAATTGATTTCATCATACAAAAATTTAAGCAACAAGATGAAAGTGCAATTCTGGTAATAGAAAGGAATCACATAAACTACGATCGATTTAGAAAAATTGGAAAATGCACGAATCAAAATCGGATGAAGAATCATAGAGTGTGTGGAGTGAAATGGGATGGGAAGAACTGACCTAGTTACAAGTTCATAGGTTTTGATGTGAAATGATGAAAATGGCGAAATGGATTTGCACTCTTGTAGTTTTTTTCTCTTTCTATTTTTATTTTTCTCTCTCTGCTTTTAGGAACTTTGGTGAAGCTGGTTTCACCAACACGCCAAGTCTTTTGGATAGAGCATCATCACCTGCATCGCACTTTTTTTTCCCAACTGTTGCGGATTTGTTTTTCTTTTATTTGTTTTTGCCCCAAATGAATAGAGGGGAAAACTTTGATTGACAAGGTCAATCTTGGAGTTGATAGGTGTGTTAAATATTAAACACAGTCAATAAAATTTTATAAAGTATTTTATGTGTCACACTCTCTCTTCATTTCAATATCAATTAATTCACTTCGTTTTCAATATCATATTCAACACCTCGTTGCAAATAGTTAATTATTGAATTTTTATCAACACCCTATTATACATAGTCTAATGGATACACAGTTTTCTCAATAGTATTTGTTTATAATATTTTTATTATTTGTTAAAAAGTAATTCACATATATATTACACTTAATCTTAAATTTTATTCCATTATTTTATTATTTTATGTTTTTTTATAAGTAAAGAATCATTGAAATAGAGTATTAGGATATTTTAACCCACTTTTGAACAAAACTTAGACGTAAGGCAAATTACACACTAACTGAAACTTAATCCAAATAATACAATGGATTTTAACAAAGCTCGTAAAAGTTATACTTGGAATAATAAATTTTTCCAATGAAGGACAACTTTCACGCTTCCATCTTAATGTCTTAAATAAGATCGGAAACATTACACTTACCATTATTGAAATGATATTGTTTCTACTCCTCCAAATGCCCCAGATCGATGCTAACCAGATTAAACATATCTTATTGCTTTTCACTTTCTTCTTCCTACTACCTTTGTACCACTAAAAAGGATTCTCCAAAAGACTACATTCAGTTGCAGCCTCAAACCTCTCCAACACTTCATTTCTTTTCAAACTATATCTTTGTAACGCCACACCTGAACATAATATGTTTCAAAGATTCCTCTTCTATCGAGCAAAAGAGACGAATGAGATCTTGAGGGGATAAAACAATTCCTCTACAAGAAAGAAGATCTCTCGTCGATAACCTATTCAAAAAACATCTCCAACCAGAAGCTTTAATCCTAAAAGGCACGACGGTTTTCCACACAAAAATAAGTGAATTGAAGCATATGTCTTCTAGTATTGTACCCACACGAAACTTCAATAACAATGGCAAACCATTTCACGACGTGTATCCCCCTGCAAGTCTGGCCTCCAACAGACATAATTTGGACATTCCAGATCAGACAAAATTGAAGGCAAGCAGGTCCGTAACTGTTGCAAACTGTTAGAATCACAACAACTCAACACAGACCCAACACCAAAATTTTCCCACACCCAACTGCTTCCCTCTTAACTACTCATTCATGCCACTGTTGCTTCTTTTAGGTTGCTTAACAAAAATAGTTCTGGGAACCTCTCCAGAAAGCAACAATCACCTACCCAATAAAATTTCCAAAACAAAAGAGAATTATCGTTACCCAAATTAAAGCTAATGTTACTTGCAAAAATCGAATCAGACAGACTATTTTCCAACTTCACAATATCGTTTCACCACACTGAATTCGCAATAAAGCGTCTAGAAGGCACACCAAAAACTACTCGATTACGCAAAGAATCGTACCTAGCCGATAAAACATCCTTCCAAAGAGACTCGTCCATATGGAGAATCCTCCATCTCCATTTCAAGAGAAAAGATACATTAAATTCTTTTATCCTCTTCATACCTAGTCCGCCTCTCGACAACAGTAAACAAACCTGCTCTCACCCTACCCAATGGATCCTCCTCTTGTCTACCGATTTTCCCCATAGAAAGTTAGACTGAATCTTCATTATTTCTTTGCACACGTTCAAAAGAGATCTATAAATATATATTAGAAAAATAGATATACTAGAAATAGTCAACTTCAAGAGAATAATCCTACCTCCAAAACTAAGAAATTTCCCTTTCCAATTGTCTAACTGAGCTTTAAGCTTCGTCGACAAAAGATTCCACGTCTAAATCCTTCTTGGGTTGATTCCAATAGGTATCCCAAGAAAGGAAAACAATCTGTCTTCAATTCTGAAGACAAAAAGTTTGCAACTACTGTAAGAAAATGGTCATTGAGATTAATACCAATAAGTCTATTTTCATGAAAGTTGACCACAAGACCTAAAACAACTTTGAACCTCCTTAAAACCTTTTGAGAGTCCAAACCTTCTTCCAACTACCTTCCCTGAATAAAAAAGTGTCATCCGCAAACTGCAAAATGTCCATCTTAGATTTACCTTCCACCAAAAACTCGAGAACTCCCCAATGCAAGACGCCTTTCTCACTAAAGTCGTGATCTCTTCCGCAACCAGAACAAAAAGAAAAAGTGATATTAGATCACCTTGCCTAAGCCTCTCGCCAACAACGAACTCTTTAGTCTGACTACCATTTCAGACTACCATTACCATTTACCATTTATGTTGATGAGATTTGTCTTTGTTGAAGAAAGGTGTGTCCGAACATTTTCGGTGAGTATATTATTTTGGATTAGACAAAATTGTCTTGTATTGTTTAAGAATCGAGGTTGAGGATAGTTTATATATAATACTCATACATTTTAATTAAACAAGTCGTCTTTTTTGAAAGACAAAGTTTTAAGAGTTTTTACACTTAAAGTTAACAATATCTCGTAGATGTATTGATGCAAATTTGAGGTTGATTGGAACATGCATAACTCATTGTAAGGAGTTTTCAGATTTCAATCATAGACGTGATTTTGTTAAGGAAGTCTCTGTTTATATAGTGAATCGGACAAGAGTATATGTGGAAAAAAAGATGTGTGAATTTCTTGACCGGTTTACATGATGGAAGATTAACACTTAGACTCACAGATATTTTGATATACAAGTGGTAGGGTCGTCCCAATAATTTAAAGGTTTTGTGCCAATTCAAAAAAAAAAACCCGAATAAAAGTGAAGGTAAAGAAATAATATCACATTTTGACTTATTTTTGTAAAACAATACATCTAAATAGTAAAAGTATAGTCACTATAGTTCAAATTATTGACCTTTGAAACAAAATGCTAACTAGTTATATTGTATATTAAGTTAAACAACTATTATTTATTTATTTATTTAAATTTTATAATTTATCAAAATATAATTTGAAGTACTGAAGCGTGGGTAGAATTACTCGTACCCAAGGCTAACCCTGACAAGTGATTATCGTAGAAAAATATGCATGAATGGACATAATTGATGTTAAATTGAGGATTTGGGGAACTTTTAATGAAATAGACCTTCCTCAAAATCGATTTATGTAAAGTGTCAAAAGTAGAAGTAAAAACATATTCTGTTTGGTTTCATAGTTGAATGGCTAACATGGATATCATTATACAAGGTTAAAAAAAATTGAGTTTATAAAAAATAATTCTTAATTATGCTTTTATTATTTTAACTTATCTACTATATTACACAAAAACCAACATTAGTTTTATGGAATTACTTAAGAGTTTGCATAGAAAAGAAAAAAAAAAGAATTATAATTAGCAGTTTGAAAATTAGTTTTTATTTATAGATAATATTTCATTAAATAAATGTTTATATTAAAAAATAAAATTAATATTTTTTACTAAGTGTAAACTCTTCTTTCATTTACTATCTACTAAATTGAAAGTTTTAATAATGTATTTTATTTCACATGTGCAATTAAATTTCTGAAAGCGAAATTTATTCTCTACTTAGATTTATTCTTTCAGCTAGTACTCTAGTACTCTAGTAATTTAACATTAAAATTGATTGATAGAATAATGAGACAAACTAATTATGGCTATTTTGCATGTTGTATTAAAGAAAATTAATTTCAAAACTAAGATAACTTTTGCTTACTAAATTAGGGGAAACATTGATGTGAAATGGACAGGTTAAACGTAGCTATTAGAGGGAGGAGACCACCAAATCGTTATGTTATTGATAGGGACAACGTTGGTGGTTGGTCCGTGTATAGAAAAGAAATGCGTGATTGATGAATGTTGTTGAAAAGGGGTGACCAAACAAAACTCATCCCACGAAGTTATCATCGGTTTTGGTTTGTTAGGACCAACATCCAACAAAATGAACTAGATATTTTTGCTTTAGCCTGTGCTACTCTCCCAAACCATGGCCAATAAAATGTATCTCTAAAATTCAAATTGATCGAATTCATAAAAGTAAGTATAAATTTTGGGAATTTCTTTTTCTACTCAGTTGTCTTTTTCTAAATCTCTAGTGAAAAATTTAAAATATTCTTAGAATATACAAGTGCATTTACAAACGCATCATTCACATGAATTATTTAATTTATTTCGCAAGTGCACTTGTAAATTCACCCGTTAAAAGATTTCGTAAGTGCATCTGCGAATTTATATCTGAGCAGAATCAATCAACAATATTCAACACAATTCATAACATTCATTGTACATAATTCAAAGAAATTACATAAATAGTTAGGTAGAAAATTAAAGTTACATATTATTATAAATAGGAAGTTGAGGATGACGCAACATATGATGAACTTTGTTAAACTTGTCAGTTGTCACATATAGGCGAGTGTAAAGTTCTCTATGCACCGTCAACTCAGAAATAAGTGTTTGGCGCACAAGAATATGTTTCTCCTCTCCTTGACCAAGCAAATCGAAAATGGCCCAATAGCCGCAATTACCATCACCCACATCCACGATTTTTTCAATGTGTTTGTGCATAAAAAGTGGCATCTCATCAATGTAGATTATTGGTGGTGGTGGTGGTGGTGGTAGTGGTGGTGTCTGAGGTGGTTTGAAAATTCAAGCTTCCTTTTTAACACTTGTTTTAGATTTTGGGGTTGGAGAATCCAGGAATATTTCATCGATAACTTTGTGATAAGAAGGAGTACGCTTTGTTGTACTGTCAGCTTGTGAAGTTTTCACCTTTTTAGGTGCACCTTTAGTTTTCACGATTGTGACGGGGTTTCAAATCAGTTGTTTCCAGAAATGTGAATTTTCTCAATTGTTCTTTAATGTTCAACTTTGTAGCATCGTCTGCTTTTGAAAAACAATCCATTATGACTTCCACCTTGGCTGTGATGATTATGTTGGATATACCTTTCGTTGTCGGCTCGTAGTCATCGAACCAAAGCCTTTTCCAATGAGTGCATATCTCATTCATCCATATGGAGGAATTGAGCTTAATTTTTTTGAAATAATACAAGCACATGGAAGCCCTTAAGTCGTCCTTATTGTACACCCACATTTCAAACTATCGGGCCCCGTGGTTTGCGCTCGTTTCGCTTCATAAAAAATGAAATTCAATCTCGCCCGGGATATGTTGTGAACCAACTGCGAATAAAGAGTGTTGTCTTTGAACCGGTGTTCCAATACAGTTTTGCTCCTACAAATTTTCTCTTTCACATGATCTAGGATAATTGACTCAACGTATTTTAAGAAATTGGGATATTCGACACGCAAGTTCCTAAAGTGGACCATATTCTCAGTATACATCTTTTCTGTAGCAGAATTAAGAATTTCAGTCCATGCACTCATTATCTTCTCAACGACAACACTGAATTTGACCACTTGTCCGTCTTCACCCTTTTTCTCTTTGGTGCCAACCGCGGGTTTTAGTCATGCTCTCACATTTTTTATTATGTGATACCGACAAAGTAAAGCGATTGACGAAGGAAACACAATGCCAACCGCATTAAAAAGGCATTATCTCAGTCGATAACGATAACCATAGGCATATTTTTTTGATCTTTCAACAAAGTTTTGCAAATACCCAACGCCCAAGTGACATTGTCTTCCTTCTCACTTTCTAAAAAGTCAAAACCAACCTAAAATATCTTGTTCGTAGAGGTAACACCAACAATTTCTAGAAGCGGGAGCCTATACTTGTTGGTCTTATACGTCGAATCAATCATAAGAACGGTTGAAAATATATTAAACAACTTGATACTTTCCGGATGCGTCCAAAAAATATCACGAATACTTATGTTGTCCTCACAAACTCTGTTCCTGGAAACGTAGTGGTTATCGTCTATATTGATCTTGTCGGGAACCAGAACCTTCACAATAGCTTTGACAATGTTGTCGGGGTGCACCATACCTAAAATATTCAAAAAAACATTAATTATGTTTCTATAACAAACTTTATTTCGCAAGTGCTCTTACGAATTTTTGTAGGTGGGCTTCGCAAGTGCATTTGCGAAGCGACAATGTTTTCTTCTTCAACAAAACAAATTAAATGCAACAAAGATGAAGGGAAGGAAGTTTATCTCAAATTGCAGTTTTCAATGCTCACTTTGATAATCTCAAACACTTGAAACTTGATGTGGAGACGAAAATTTCAATGATATTGAGTGAAATTTGGGGTTTTTTTAGTTAGAGGAAAAGGAAATGAATGAAATAGTGTGAATAGGCGACCATGCAGCATTCTAATATGGAAAGGGAAGTTTCGCAAACGCACTTACGAATTCACCTTTCAACATGTTTCGGAAGTGCACATGCGAAACCCCCTGAATATTTTAAAATCCAACGTTTAAATAATAAAATGTGCAAAATAAGGTGAATTTGCAAGTGCATTTGCGCTGAAAGGTGAATTCACAAGTGTACTTGCGAAAGATATTTTTGGATTTTCAATGGTGAAAATCACTATTACTAGATGTAGAAAGAAATTCCATAAATTTTATGTGTACAATTAAAATAAAATAAAATAAAAATAATTTTGTTAGTAATTGAATAGAGACATTTAACCGTAGGAATGATAGTTCAAACTTGTATTATGAAATTTCAATCATTAATTTATTAGACCAAAAAATAAATTTGTTGATAAATTACTAAATATTATGCTTAATTACAATTTTGGTCCCCCTAATATCTATTTTTTTGAGTTTTGGTCCCCTTATTTTAAAATCTGGAATTTTAGTCCCTTTATTTTAATTTTTTGAGGATTTTAGTCCTCCTGCAAATCTGAAGGCAATTTTTAATGACATTGAGCTCACATTGATGATATGTTCCACACAAATCTTAAATTAAAATAGTTTTATTGAAAAATTCGCAACTGAATTGGCAATGACACATCATCAATGTATGTGTTATGTCATTAAAAATAGCCTTCAAATTTGCAGGGGGACTCAAATCCTCAAAAAACTAAAATAAGAGGACTAAAATTCCGGATTTTAAAATAGACGAACCAAAATCTAAAAAAATGAATAATACGGGGACCAAAATTGCAATTAAGCCTAAATATTATTTATTTTTCTAGTAACACCCAAGAAATTTATGGTTACACCATGTAAGATAAAAATATTTATTCTTAAACTAAGACATTTGTGTTTTTTTATTGTGAAAATGATAGGTTAAACTAATCCTATAAAATTGTCTTAAAAGGTGAGGATTATCCCCCACTTATAAGACTAGACATCTAGAGTATAGAAATAAATGGTGAGTGACCCGATAACAAAAATCAGATAGCAGGTGGTCTAGAGCGGATCTTAAACAACTCTTAATACCATGTTAATAAATGTGGTTAGACCTAACTCAGTCCTACAGAACATGTTTATAGAGTGAGAATTACCCCCACTTAAGAGAACATGTTCAGATTATATATTATTCGACGTGGAACTCTTAACAAGATTCAACTCACACTGAGATGGTGAGAAGTTTTGTATACAATGTTTTCAGATTAAATTGAATACCATTCTCAACCTTAGGGTTAATGTATGGATCTTAGGCTCCAAGGAAGAAGTGACATCACTTTTGAAATTCTGGTTCCAGCAGACCCAAATGTCTTATAAGGATGTCGAGACAACTGATCTGACATTAAACAAACAGACAAGGTAAAAGTTACAGTGCAGGAAACATAAATAACACAACAGAATTGTTCACCCAGTTCGGAGCAACTCTCCTACATCTGGGGGCATACCAAGCCAGGAATGAAGTCCATTATCAACAATATTAATTTAGAGCTAAACTCCTTGTTTACACCCATCACTTAATCACTACCCAATGACCTTTCTACCTAGGTCCTCCCTAGATATGGAATATCGTCATCCCACTTCCAATCATCGCGAGGATGTCTAGCAATCAACATCTCAGCCATTGCATCAACAACTTGATTTCCAACAACTCTTCAACACCTGAAAAGTAGAAGACACACTTCTATACCGAGGAGACATACTCCCATAAAAATACTCATCCGTGACTCTAGGCTAAGGACATCATCTTGAATTTGATTCAAAGCTTCCTCCAAGAACACAACTCAACTTATTGCTCCACAGCTTCTGAGTGAGTAAAATAATTCGCTTGCCTACGGGCTTCAAGGTACAAATCAGTGACCATCCCACAATCCGGGTGGTTCACTTACATGGCTAACCCTAATTAATGATTACATCTTTCTATAATTAGCTAGCTTACTAAAACTAGGTTACAACGTCCTTATTTCTAACCTATTACCCAACTGGATTTGGGCCTTCAAACAACAACTTATAGTTGTAACAAACTCTACAGAAAAATAAACAAGCAAAAACCTTATGCTACAATCAAGGTCCTCAATCTGATTTTTCTCCTTAGCTTCTGGACCTCCACATATGCCTTCAATAGCATGCCACATAGGGTGCATAATATTCCTAGAAAATTCTGCATAACTTAAAACTGAATTGTAACTGATTTAGCAGTTCAGTAGGTGTGATGTCTGATGTCACGACATCTCTTTCGACATGTTGTTCTAGTTGTTGAAACACTTTAACACAACATGTTTCTCCATTAAATAGAACTTCAACCTACTTTCTCCTTACGATTTATAAATCCTATTTAACTTATTGCTGCTATATTAGTTTTTCCAAACATAAAACCAATCATAAAAATAGAGAACTAACAATCTCCCCCTTTGGCTTATTTTGGCTAAAACTAATTTACATAACCTTTATATTACAAAAGCATAATAAAAATTACAATGGTATTTAACAATATAATCCAGCAGCAACAATTTAGAAGTCTTCAGTAGTCACTGTTTATGATGTTTCAGACTCTACATGTGATAGTCTTCAGTCTTCTTTTATGAAGTTGAAACATCACACTAGGACATCTTTCTGGCAGGTCCAAATCCAATATTCTCTCTCTCTTTTAAGGATCCCACAGATCACACGAAGTTTCTCCCACTTAAAAGTTGCTCTTCAGAGATGACATAACATAACCACTTCTTCCCCGTTTTAGCCATAATATTATAAAGGCTTGTTGAAGGAGAACTCACTATAGCACAGGAGACATAACACCACAAACATCATCTTCACAAAGAAGGAGAAAACTTAGGCCATGATGCACATGAGGAAGAAAGTACTAAATACTCCCCCTCAAACTAGGAACTATGATACAACACATATTGACACAACATCCTCTTTTAGAGCATAAGAGGAAACTCACTAACATTGAACTATCCATTTGAACTATCCATTTACGATAGCTAGAACATAAGACACAATTTGTGTTCATAACTAAAAAATAAGCAGAAAATAAGAAAATGACGAATAGGACATCCTATTCAACATCTTTAGAAAAATAGCTACAAAGAGTGACCTCAAACTTAACAACGCCTGAACACTACCCTCTTTCCCTATGTTAGCCACAAGTTGATAAACATAACCTTCACAGACTCTAAGCTTACTCATATCCGAACAAAAGACATGAGAGCACAACGAACAAAGACACATACAATAGTGAAGGAAAGAAAAAGAAACAAAAGACACTCTAAATACCTGAGCAACTAAAATAACGTACCTAGACTATAACAATTTTCATGGTCAAGAAACGCTACTTCAAGAAAACCGCATCAGGTGAATTTGTGCACCGGTTGAAAGCAATGAATGCCTTTAATACAACCTATTTATTATGGAACTGACAGTTTCCAAAACATGCACCAAGTCAGAACACGTGATACACACCATCAATACACGTCTTAAATATAACGTTTAAGCTTGATCTTTTCTTGTTTTCAAGTAAAATTAACATGTCTTGAGATATGTCCTGACTTCTTGTTCGACATTATTCTTCTAGATTGAAAAGATCAGTCTTTTGAGGACTTTCCATATGATTAGAAGCAGAAGTACAATGTCTTTTCTGATCTCAATACCCCTTCACAGCCGTGATGATTAATTCCAGAATAGTAATTATGCATTGGCTTAACACACTACTCTAAACAAACTCAGAATCTTCTTATTCTAAACCAAAGATAGAACTGCCACTTATGAATGAGGTGATAGAATATCAAGATTCATAGTCCCAAGTCTCTTCCACACACTATCATCACCAATGATGTTACAACATCATTTGGCACATCAACAACTTTACTACAGAACCTATCAGCTTTGGTTCTGGAATCACCATCCAAGGGATTTATTTCCATCCATGACCTTTAACAAAACCCCCTATTCTCACAAAAGGATCTCACAAGATCTCATTTTCATAATAACCATACAACAGAAATAAACGCTTACTATATTCTGTAGTAGGCTATTCAGAAGTCAGAATTGCATACATACAACAGACAAACACTTAGCTCCCATCAAAGTATTTGTAATCAATACTCATGAAAAACTCTAATAAATACTTAGTCTTCCGTCAAAGTACTTATTAGTTAGTTAGATAGGATTACCTACTCACACTAGGTAAAACTGTCAGCTTTCTTCTTTACACATGTGATACTTGCTGAATCTTCGACAAGACATCCAATCATGGTAGCCAAAACATTTCAGGTTAGGTCAATGGCTTGACCTTAAACTCACTTCCAAAAACACACACTTTCATGGCTGAAGAAACTGAGATGATGTTCCTGCATCTGATATGGCATCATCTATTCTTTCTATAGTTCTGGGGGTAACATCCATAGTAACTCATAATCAACTCTTGTGGGGGGTAACTCAAGAAAGATATCAACAACAACTGATCAATCTTCAAGATCAAGCTACCAACATATGTAGGGGATAACACGAGCCACATCTCAATAAGCTTTTCTTCAGACCTCCTGTCTGACTTTGAGATGATGCATGCCATTATCTGTACCTACAGAGGAAATTCCCTCTATTAGGTTTCTGGAACAGACTTAACTAGGCATGACACAAAAATATACAGACTTTTCAATGAAGTCTGTTTCCCTGATTCTTTAAGACAATACCCTTTAAAGATAGTATCTGACATTATATAGGGAAGTCACTACAATAAACACTGTGGTTGGGTCACAATACTCCTCTTCAAACAGAATCTGTTTTATGGCCACAAACAGAATTTCATGAATCTGGTTCCTTTGATTAGAAGGATCAACCAGATACAAGCTCATTTCATAAACATAAAGGGTCTGGTAGAGATACCTTTATGAGTTCTTCTCAAGAACATGGAGCTCAACCTCTATACTCCCATAAGCCTTGGTCATAAATAAACTGACCCATGAAGTAGATACCTTGTTGATTGTGTCCTGATTAACTAATACAAATAAGATGTCTCCTCTTCCAGATCAGGAGTAGGTTCCAAACATAAATGTTCAACATATTCTTGTTTAGCACCCAAAACATCTGTTCTTTAACTGGCAGCTGCACCTGCTGAAGTAATGTTCTAACATGCGATAGAACATTAGTTCCATTTTCTTGGCGCACATCTTCCTTAACAATCTTCAAGGTCTTCAAACAATATGCAGATTTGCATGAGGATCATTGATCAATTGATTCTCATTATCTTCTATTAATAAATGTATTTATGAGTGGACTTGAGGAAGATCTCAAGTATCTTTGACACTTTTAATATAGTTAAAAATATATATGCCAAATATTCTGTTGAGAGAATAGTAACCCTAGAATTATTCTTGCACTTTAAGGGTTACAACAAATGTCATGCAGCGGAATATAACAAAACTTCAACAGAATTTACACACAATGCTTACTCTCCAATTCAAGCATCAACATGGAAACTTATGATTGAATATAAATCAACCTAACATACAATAGCTTATCACCAAGCTATAGACTAGATATCATAACCAGAACACACATAAGCTTAAGAGTTACCTTATCAATATCTTCACTCCCGCATGAAGGTTTTGACAGTTTTGCTCTCTTGCTCAAAAATAGCTGAATGGTAATCCTTAAAATAATTCAAGGTCTCCACTCCCACATGAAGCCTTAGACTTTAAACCCCTCTTGTTCAACTTCATCATCTTCTTTCATCAAGAAGGTACACCAGTTCTGGTCAGGTTGGTCTTCAATGCACAATAGTCTTCCACAAATAGGTCCATCCTCCACTTCAAGGGACCATACAATATGAACAATCCTTATTAAAACAATTCTTCACTACAAACCTTCTACCTTGTCAACAACCAAAAAGTATACTCCCTCGGATCTCATCCAGAAATAGACAGGATTCTCGCTCTGATACCAATTGAAATTCTGGTTCCAACAGATCCAAATGTATTATAAGGATGTCGATACATTTGATCTAACATTAAACAAACAGACAAGGTAAAAGTTACAGTGCAGAAAACATAAATAACACAACAAAATTGTTCACCCAGTTCGGAGAAACTCTCCTACATCTGGGGCATACCATGCTAGGAATGAAGTCCACTATCAACAGTATTAATTTAGAGCTAAAATCCCTGTTTACACCCCTCACTTAATCACTATCCAATGACCCTTCCACCTAGGTCCTCCCTAGATATGGAATATCCCCATCCCACTTCCAATCATCGCGATGATGTCTAGCAGTCAACATCTCATCCACTACATCAACAACTTGATTTCCAACAACTCTTTAACACTTGAAAAGTAGAAGTCACACTTCTATGCCGAGGAGACATACTCCCATAAAAATACTCAGTCATGACTCTAGGCTAAGGACATCATCTTAAAGTTGCTTCAAAGCTTCCTCCAAGAACACAACTCGACTTATTTCTTCACAACTTCTGAGTGAATAAAATAATCATCTTGCCTACGGGCTTTGAGGTACAAATCAATGACCATCCCACAATCCAGGTGGTTCACTTACATGGCTAACCGTAATGATTACATCTTTCTATAATTGGCTAGCTTACTAAAACTAGGTTAAAACGTCCTTATTTATAACCTATTACCCAACTGGATTTGGGCCTTCAAACAACAGCTTATAGTTGTAACAAACTGCAGTAACAAACTCTATAGAAAAACAAACAAGCAGAAAACTTCTACTATAATCAAGGTCCTTAATCTGATTTTCTCCTTAGCTTCTAGACCTCCAAATATGCCTCCAATAGCATGCCACATAGGGTGCATAATGTTCCCATAATATTTTGCATAACTTAAAACAGAACTATAAATGATTTAACAGTTCAGCAGGTGTGTGTCTGATGTCTCATGTCACGACATCTCTTTCGACATGTTGTTCCAGTTGCTGAAACACTTCAACACAACATGTTTCTCCATTAAATAGAACTTCAACCTTATTTCTCCTTACAAGTTATAAATCCTATTTATCCTATTGCTTCTATATTAGTTTTACCAAACATAAAGCCTATCCTAAAATTAGAGAACTGACAACTTTCAACTCTTAATAACGTAGAAAGTGGGTAGTTGTTTACCCCATTACTCTGGAGAATGTGACTTCCTGTTTACCTTGAGTTTTGGTAAACAACATTGGTCTCTTGTCAAAAATTTTACTAGAGGGATCGACTAGTGAATTTCAGTACAATGTTAGTTTCACATGTTATCTTTTACAAAATGTTTCGAGAAATGGGTGTGTTGTACCTCACGTCTAATGTGTTTGTGTGATTGCAAAAGTAAATAAAGTAAATTTAAAAAACGAAAAATGAAAGCATTTAAAAAGGTAAAGATAAATGACATAACATTTAAAATAGTTGAGAAAATAACCAAGTTGATTCAAATGTACATTTCCCTAGCCTGACTCATTTCGCTCGATCGCTTGGTTACTCTGAGTGATTAGCTTTAAGAATGTAAAAGTTTGAACCATTTATATAGTGCACTAGGTGCTTTATTTATACTACACATATAATAATTGCTCCTTGACGGGCTTTAATCCTTTACACGCCACGTGTTTCATATAACTTCTCTCCACGAACCCACGTTCTCCATTCCTTACTCTCTTTCCCTCCAAGAATCCTCTATTTGAAAAAATTGGGCCACTTTTAATGCTTTGGGCCTTTAACATTTCTAAGACCAATTGACCCTTTGGTCGACTCTATAGCGGAAAAGACTTCGAGACTAAGCCATTGATTGACTCACCTTGTAAAAATAACAATGAAGTCGCCACCGTGCTTTTATTTTATCCAAAGGACTAGGATAAAGAGCGAATAAAATCCTAAAAGAAAATGAGATCAAGGTACGGGGGTTAGATATGCAAAGGGAAGATATTAGGAACCATAAGCATCTACGGTACTCCGTAGGAACCTCTTTGAAAATTTGTGTATGTGCTATAAAAAGAGATTTGTACAAATTAGATGGTGGGGGTGAGAAAAGAAGTATTTTTTACAATTTTTGATTTGATAGAAAGTCCAATGAGTTCTAGGCCTACATACCAACAATGTGCAATGTTGAAATCAAAACCCATGTAGTTCGGGTAAACAAGACTAAAATTGGTGTGTTGGTTAATTTTAAGAAGAATAGACGTCATCATCGTATCCGAGTGGTAACATGCCTACTACCCACAATTATGAGAAATGAGTGTTTCATCAACTCAAAGGGGAGAATTTAAGCTCGGATTTTCATCAACAAGCATCCTTAACACAAAGTGGAAAATGTCTCACTTTACTATATATCGTAGAAGTATAGCGGTCTGCATCACTACAAAGAATTGAGAAGAGTCTAATCTTTCAAGAAAATGGTTTTAAGGAGGAAAGCCACAAAGGGCTCAAAAAGTTTGAATGAAGTTAATTGACTTTTAGTCTTAAAAAATTTCAAAGTATTATTAAATGGATTAAGAGTTTATTAACAAAAAGAAGTTTGAAAATTCATGGACCTAAGTCCAAGTTTATTGTGAAAACGGTTCGAGTTTAGAAAACAAGAATCCTTTGAAAAAGGGAGAGGATTTTGAAAATTTAAGAATATGGGAGGAGATGAAGAGGCTAACCTATGTACAAAAAGTAAAAGGTGAGGGTAAAGAAAGATTTAACTGGGTGAGAAACTATTACTTGACATCAAGAAGTCAATTCCATATTCCCATCCTTTGGATTCACAAGCCAACAAATAATAAACCGGAGAAAAATACCAAGCCTCAGATGAATCTATGCATCAGATGAAATCATGTCTTCAAAAAAATGGACAGAGTAACAACTGTATTTTGAGGAAATTCACTCGTATAAGAGTACAAATATAATATACTGCATATAGAAAAAATAACCCAAGCACTGACAGAATAACACCAGAATCACATAATCTCCAAGCTGAGGTCCAAGTTATAATCCTAGGTCCAAAGTCAAACTTCGAGCATAGGGAAAAGTAACCAAGTCTGAGAACAAAAATTAAGAATTTTTTAGTGTTTAATTTGGATTATTAAGGGTTTTCTAAAGGGAAAACAAAGCTCAAGTGAGCAAATTCAAAATAACAAAAAAATAAAATGCTCAAATGAGCCAATAAAAAATGGCATGAAATGTAAATGCTAAAATAAAAGGCATAAAGTAAAGGGCATAAAATAAAGACGTAAAATAAAGGCGAAAAATACAAGCATAAAAATAAAGTCAATTGTTAGTAAATTAGTAAAGTTAGCTGAACAATCATCTTGAAGCTTGCACATGAAGACTTGCCAGAAGCTTGACAGAATCATAACGACCACACACAAGTTTCAATTGCTTTTAGTCAAGTATGTCATCAATTTTGGAACAACCAAAGATCTCAACACTTGATCGAAGATGATTGATAATTTCAGATGGACAAAGTTAGTGAAAACTTATACGAAGCTTGATAAAATCATATCGACTACACGACAAGTTTCACAAGTGTTGAACCAAAGTCAAACTCAAACAATCTTTTGGGGTTTTGTTTAAACATGAAGTTTATGCCTCCAATTGACCATTTTCCGATTCAGGACAAAATATAAAGCTATGTTAAGAAATCGCCAAGTAACTTATATAGAGGTCACCCTACAACGAGGCTGGTCAAGCATAATTTATGTGTTGAAAAAGCAAACAAGAGGAGTGATATGTATATCATCCTCTAGTGTTTGTTAGCACATGCAAAAATAAGAATGGGATAAGATGAAGAGGGAGGGGATATGTCACAAAATCATCAATGCGTCAGATGAATTCTTCCGATCTAACTTCGTCAAAATCAATCAACTATCTTGGTGGATTTGGTAATGAGACATATCAACATCCAAATTCCATTTATGTTGAGGAAACTTATGACTCTAAATAAATCCAAAATCATAAACAAATATTTAATAATAAAAATAATAAAACTAATTAAAAATTCTTTGAAAAAATAAATTATTTAATTGGATTTTATTGATGAAATACATAATGGTATCTATACATCAAAATAAAATTCCAAGAAAATTATCCAAGGTCAAACAAGGGTCAACAAGTGTTGACAATTTTTTTAAGAGTTTTTAAAAGTCAGAAACTATTAAAAAATAAAAGAAAATAGTAAAATAAACCAAAATTTGGAAAAAATAGTAAAATCAAAAATAAAAAATAAAATGAGGTCACTAATATTTGTCAAATGACCATTGGATCCTTCCATAATTTTTTCAAAATTTAAAAATATCAAAAAGTATTCTTAAACATTTAAATAACTCAAATAAAAGGGAAAAATCATAAAAAATATCAAATCTGAAAATAAAATTATGAAAAAATAAAAATCAGAAAGAGGATAATTGAAAAACAATTTGTGAAGTTTTTTCATAATGTTTGAGCCAGAAATGAATTTTCTATGATTATTTGAAGTTTAAAACAAATAAATATAAAAATTAGAAAATAAAATAAAAGCCAAAAAAATATGGACCATCTGATCAATGTCAAAATGCGTTAGTAAGAAGATCTGATGGACCTGACGCGTTGTGCATGTTATGGACCTCATGGAAATCACACCAGGTCAAGTTTAAAAAATTAAAATAAAGCAAAATAATGTGGACCATCAGATAATGTCAAAACGTGTTAGTAATCACATCCAATGGACATGACACGCTATGCATATCATGGACTCAAAAAAAAATCATGGACTCTATTGAATAAAACATGGAATCAACGTATTTTTAAAAATCCGTTTGAAAAAATAGATGGCACGACATCATTGGTTGAAGATGACACGCTGGTCGTCTTCAACCTCCGTCCAAGCTCAATTTGCAGGTTTTGCAAATGGCAAAATCAAGAGCTCAGACCGGTGCCATTCTCTCCTTCTCTTCAAGACGGTTTCAATGGTACCTTCGTGAAAAATTTATTTAAACTGTACAAATAGAAATTTGAAGAAAACCAGAATAATAGCGAGCACTTGTTCTTTGAAATACAGATTCAATTCTCACTGAAAATGAAAACGGTGAAGACCACGAGGATCAGGGAGATGAGGTGAATAAGTTAGACATTCGTTTGGATTGATTTGATTAAGAATTCTACCTAAACAAAGTACGTTTTTATAGCTTTGAAACTTGACTTGGATAACACGATTCAGGACACCTCAAGACACGATTCTTGTTCTGTTAGCTTCAGTGAAGTTCAAGGAAGCTTAAGGAGTGGTCAATTTTGAACTGAAAGTGCTTTAAGTGAGGATTCGAATTTGCAGAAAATTTGGTTATGGAGAGAGTTTGGCATGGATTTTCTGGCTATTAAATCTTGAGAAAAAGAGTGTGGGATAGGTCCCTCTATTTATAGGGAAGCGAATGGTGATGAGAATTGAGAGAATAATGAGGTTTGAAGTGAAATCGTGCAAGGTGTGTGCACGAGTGAAGTGTGACTTCATGTGCATCAAAACTAAGACGAAAATTGCGTTTCAAGGTGCTAATTACTTTTGGGAAGTTGTTAAACACGATTAGACACAGAAACACGGCTTAAGCTGGCTTATAAAACGAATGAAGAAGAAAATACAAAAACTAGTGGCAAGTTAAAAATAGATTTTGGCACGATATTTACACCAAGGCCAAATCCAATTTCCTCATGCGTTTTCAATTCTTTCTTGAGCCAAATGAAACCCTCAAAGAGTATAACACAATGCAAAAAGTATCAGCTTCAATGGATGCTTGAGCTAAAAGATATAGCCATTAGGATTTGAGAAAAAACACTGAAAATTAGGCCAGACCTTGCTCAAACATGTCACGCCTTCTAAAAGTGACCTATAATGTTTTGCCTTCAAAAATTATTTTCCACTCAAAACTTGCTCTTAATGAACAAAGATGGTATGAAGTAGACCTCTTTAATAGAATTATGGAAAAAGAATCACCTAAAAACTCCAAAAATTGAGAAAGTTATGGCCTTGTGAAGTTGATGAAAAATCATGAAATGACCTATAATATTTTGAACTTTTCAAGCACTTTCCAAATATCTTCAAACCTTGGAACACAAATGGATATAAATTTCAAATCCTCAAGATTATTTTGCAAGAAGAATGGCCTCAATGTTAAAAACCATGATCGAGTTATGATCCCTTGAAGTGGATAATCAAAAATGAAGAAATTCACCAAAGACATGTAATCTTTTGACCTCCCAGGTGATTTTACAAGCATTTTCAATTATTTCCAATTGAACTAAGTTCTATTATACATTCTTAAGTTCATTGTGAAAAAATAATGAGCTCAAGGAGACAAAGGATGACCAAGTTATGATCTTTTGAAGTTGCACAAGAGAGATGGATGACCATTCTAGAGAGCTTACAATCCTTGACCCTCAAAGAATCTTCTAATCAACCAACATGCTTGAACCAATGAAGAGACTTAGTAGAGACCCCTTTAAGAGGCTCATTAATTTGGAATCAACCACAAGTATTAAGCAACAACCAAGATATTATCCTTAAAAGTCCAAAACCCTAATTTCAAGAGCAATGGCCATAACATGGGGAACTTTTCAACTTTGATGATCTATCTTAAACATGGGGCACATCCATATGATGAGAGATTATTGTAAATGATAATATGAAATCATGGCAAGGAGAACCATTTCAAAGTATTTAGAATTGATGAAATCGTGCACTTGTGATCCACAGCTCAAAGACCCTAGTCAAATTAGGTCAACAACTAGAATCAACTTTGCATTTTAAATTTCTCCTTCAAGATAAAACATGATGAGCTTCAATAGACTTTGTCAATGATGGTAGCTTGAGATAAACCATAAGATAGAGCTTGGAAATTCCTTGAGAAAAAACTTGATCGCGACTTTATCGTCTATTATAATCGGGAGACTGCAAGTATACAGCCCTATCGCGTAGTTTTAAAAGATATCGAACCTAAGGGACTATAAATTGAACTAACGTAATCCAAACTTACTATGTAAAGCTATAGCTATCGAATAAATAAATGGGGAATTTTTGGGCAATAAAACTTAATTTTAATTAAAATAATAATAATGCGAATATCGGTATGTATTCATTAATTCTAAAGAATCCGGCTTTCCACTGGCTTATTTTCTTAAAAATGATAATAATTTCTTTTTCAAGAAAAGTATTTATTTAAAAATCTATTCTCAAACTTTCGCTCTATTGAAATAAATTATAATTTTAAACTCTAATGTATGCTTTCGCTATCCCATTGATTTTTAAAATTACTTTTTGAAAATAAATAAAGTTTAATTGATTTTAAAACGCTGTCGCAGTCTTTAAAAACAATGCCTAGTATCTACTATCTGATTTTAAACCTCAAACTGTCGCTCTATTGGTTTCTAATCTTTTTTAGTTTATTAACCTCAAACTCTCGCTCTGTTGGTTTCTAAACCTTTTTAACAAAATAAATTGGATAATTAAACCAGAAAAAGTATTTATTTTATAAAATATAATCAAACCAGTTTATTCTGGATACTTTCAAATTAACTCATTACATACCGATATTTAAATAATTTAGCCAGACATATTCATAAAAACAGACATGAATAAATTAAAGGTTTTAACATTTTTAATAAACTCATGGCAAACAAATATATCTCATGCAACAATTAATTAAATAAATAAAGCAATGTAAATAGAAACCTGAATTAAATAAAATGCTGGAATTGAATCTTGAAGCTGGAAATAACTCGTACAACGTCTCGGTCCTTCAACAGGAATTTAAATAACAATGCTTGAAAAGAAACTAGCTCTAAGAACAATGGAAAATAACTCTGAAAATAAAACTCTAAAAACTGGGAAAGAATGCTGAGAATCGGTGTGTGAAAATATGATTTGGAGAGGTCCTTTTATAGTGGTAGGAAGTAACCACTTGTTCCTAAATATTCGTAGCACTTTCTCCTCAAATCTCTCGCTCCAACTGCCTAGGTCGTCCGAAAACTCCTCCTATTTTTCCTCCACGTTGAGACGTTCGTCTCAAGCAACTCCTAGGGCCAACGTGGCACTGGAGACGGTCGCCTCCTTTGTAGGAGGGAGTCCGAGGCGGGCGCCCCACTTGTAGGAGAGAGTTGAGACGTGGGTCTCACTCTTGTACGTGGCATGTAGGGTTTGTTTTGCTTGCTTTGGGCTTTTGGTTGCTTTGGACTTTTGCTTGCTTTGGGCTTTTGATCCATGATTTTGCTTTGCACACCCCTTTTCTTCATTTCTTGCACAATTAATTAAATAATCCTCTTAATTTCTTCACTTTGCTCAATTTGTTTATTTAAAATAAAATACCTGAAACAATAAAAATACCAGCGTAATATGGAAATAAAATGAAATAATTAAATAAAAATACTAACATTATTTATGAAAATTAAATCAAATATACTATATAAAATCGTGTTATCAAGAGTTGGTGGAGAAGACATGGAAACAAACACATGAACCTATAAACTTCTTGAAGAAGAACTTTAGTATCATCCACCTACAACAAAACATCTAAAAAGCAAATGGTGTATATACAAAACATACACAAATAAGGTGCTTGGTGATCCCTATAAAATCAAACTTAGAGATAGGAGAGAGGAAGAGTGAAAAAGAGACCCAACTTGTGATCTTTCTGCTATGTAATTGTATGAGATGATAGAGAATTTTAGGGGAAAAAATTGGGGTACATTAGACTCAACAAGAAATAACTTGCACCTTGTTCGACCAAAGTGACTTGGTTGACCCAAACCTAGCAATAAATACAGAAACCTTTTGTATTCTTCTTTCCTTATTGGTTGGATTTTCACTTTGTTGGAATCCTGACCAACAAATTGCCCCCCAAAATGTCCTTTTCAACTGAAAGGGCGAAATCAACATTTTTTCCTCTTTTCTTGGCACGATCTGACATCATTGTAATCATTACTTTCTTTTCACACGTCTTGTTAACAAGTAAGCAACCACTTCCCTACTTTTTAGCTTCAACTTCCTAGGATGAACATGACTTTTCACTCAACAACTTCTTCACTTAGCTGCCATCTGTTTGACACGTACCTGCCACACAACCATAACTTTCCCACTTTATTTCCAAACATTTGGTTTCTCCAGCAGTACAAATACCCAATTCACTTCTTCAGCTTCCTTTTAAGGCTCTCCTTGTGTAACACCCCATATTTTCAATTATTATTAAATTGGAATTGTAATTATTTAATTAATTAAAATTTGATTTTTTTTTGGGAATTATTGGAATATTAGAATTTTTAGAAAATAAATAAGAGGAGAGAATTTGAATTTATGGTGTAAAGAGTAGAAGGAGGGGTGTATGGAGTAAAAGCCTCTAATAATTTATTTTTTTATTATTATTGTTATAGAATAATAATAAAAGGAATAAAAAGAGGAAAAAGAGAATTGGGAGTAAAAAACTCTACTTAATCCTAATTAATTTATTTCTATTATTTGGAAAATAAAAAGGAATAAATAAAGGAGGATAAAAAGAAAAAGAAAAAGAAGGTTATTTGGAAAAGTCATTATACGTGAAATTGGAGAAGAGAAGAGAGAGGAAAAGTCAAACGAAATTAAGGATCATTGCGAGGTAAGGGGTGATTTCATTCAGTTAATATGCCTTATGGGTTTTGGGATACAATTGAATGATTGGGTATGTTAGAAAACTTGAATTAGATAATTCTAGATTTGTAGGATTATCTCTAATTGTGTCGGATTATAGGAATTGGAACCATTAATGGGATAAATAATTAATAGGAATGATGGAAACATGATTTATGATGTTGTGTTGATGTGTATTGGTTGCATTTTGATGTTTCTAATGCTATAATTTGTATGGGAATGAGTAAGAATGAATTGGGACACAAGTTCTGTCAAAACTTATATTTTTATAATTTAGGTCGTGGGAACCTTTACTGGGAGGAACCGGTTCCCAATTCAAATTTGTAAAATTGGGACTTTTCAACGTGGGAACGGTTCAAGATGGAGGAACCGGTTCCCATACAAAATTCCAGAGCGTGATATTTTTAAAATGTGGGAATCGGGTTCTCCCAGGGAGGAACCGGTTACCACTGTGTTGAATTTCAAAATATTTAAAACTTCAAAAATTCATATTTTCCAAACCGTAGCTCCGATTTGAGTGCCGTTTTCGGAAGTATTTCTTAAATTAAAAATACTATCTTATCAAATAAGAAAAATATTATTTTATGAAAACTATTTTAAAAATAGTCGAAATCCCGATTTTTGTAAATTTTAGTATTTTGAGAATGGTGTAGAATTGGTTGTGAATCGTTCCGACTTAGTGAATGAGGACTGTTACTTATGTGTTGTGCCTGCTATCCATTATGATTGAGATGTGATCATGTGATATATTGGTTAGATTGTTTTGACAAGTTGAATGAAGATTGACGCTTATGTGTTGTTTTCCTTGTTGTTTATTCATGATTGTATTGATATCATGTGTTGTTGTCGATGTTGTATATTCATGATGGTTGTTGATCTCAATTGTTATTGTTGTACATACTGGCGATAGTCTTACCAATTGAAGGGTAAGCGTTTGGCATATTTATACTTGTGATGATATCATGTTGTGGTTGATGATGGTTTATGATGTCTGATATGGTCATAACCTGTGTTGAGTGTTGCATGCTGGTGTTGTGCATGCATAAGCATTCTGGTGAAGTTAATTCCCATTGTGTGGAATTTGACTTGTATTGCCAATAACCGTACCCGGGTGATGATGGGTGGTGAGGCTGGATTCGTGTCCGGGTGATTATGGACGAATCGATGATTACTGTATCCGGGTGATGATGGATCAGTGTGTGTGACTTGGTTCACGTTTGGTACCACATGCATAGAGTCTGCATTGCATATGGGATTGTAACATGCTAGGATGGTTTCCAGTGTTGCAATTTCCATTGGTTGTTATATTTGCATAAATCATTGTGTGAAATGTAATTGTGAACTGAACGATGATTATGTTAATGATAGTGGACTAATATCTTGAATTGTCCTGTTGTATTTAAAGAACGTATAATGCATTTTATATTGGATAGAGATCTCACCCTTACTTTAATGATTTCAGATTAAAGTTAGCAGCTCAGGAGTCGGTGAGGATGGCTGATAGAGCTGTGTCGTGTTTTATCCGCGTGTGTCAGTGTCATGCTCTGATAGTTGTAACACTGGGGGAAACGCTTGTTTGACGAGTTTTATTTAATACTCTACTGTTTTAAATCATGTTGGGAATGCTTATGAATTGAAGTTATTCCGGTTTGAGGTGCTTTCCGCTGTGTAGAACATGAAGTTGATTTTTGAATAATCTATTTTATTTATTCCTTCAGTTGAGCATGATTACCGTTTGAGATTGAGAATTTTGTATTTTATTTTAATTGTGACATCCCTGTTTTCATGTTACTCTGATAAAATCTAGTTTGATATCAATTTAATTAATGCATTCGCAGCTTATTTAGAAGGGGTGTTACACCTTGCATTCTCATACTCTTACATTTCAAACCAGAGAAACTTTCCACCTTCCCTCTTTCTTAAGCAAATCTTCTAACTTCTCCTATGGCATCTTCGAGCCATGTTATTGAACATATTACCATCCCTACAAAATTTGATTAGTTTCCAATATGGATGACATCATAGTCCATCATCATCAGACCTTCGTTATGGAACCAACTCCCTCAAGAAAGGTGGAAATATTTTGCTCTGGCGTTTTGCTTCCCTTTATGTGTAAGGACACTGCTTATGATCTTTTGGCATCCATTCCCGATGAAATCAGGAACTCTAAGGAACTAGAGAATGATTTCCCTTACCATTCATCCACAAAAACTTCTATTTGCTCCACTCTAAACTTTGTGCACCAATACCACACCTCCAAAGTTTTTCGCTCTGCTCCTACCATTAACCAAGACTGCCTTGCATGGTTGAATAAGATTGAAAAGTTCAAAGGTGAAACCTCGAAATCTCAGGGTACGTTTGACCTGATTCAACTCTCTAGGGTCGGCCCTAGTTACTACAATTATATGTTAATTTATTCCCTCTATTTTTGGGAAGGTTCCACCAACACCTTTTATTTTACTACTGGTATGCTCACACCCACTCTCTTCGACATCGCAACTATCATTGGACTTCGTCCTATAGGTGAAACTTTCCTTCCCATTGAAGCAGCAAAAAATGTCATACCCTTTGACAAGGATGACGTTGGCTTCACCAAATACGTGGAACACTTCAATGTTAAAGATGTCCACACCGTCTCCGATGAAGAGCATATTTCCTTCTTGGTATTGTGACTCTATAAACATGTCTTCTGCTCTCAATTCCTCAAGGTGGCCAAGCGATTCATTATATTGGCCCACCATCTTCATCAGGGTCGAGTCGTGTGCTTGAGCGAACTTATTTTGGGGTCACTCTATGAATCCCTTAGCTTGGAGGTCTTTCATACTAGTTCATAGAATCTGCCTCCTCCTTTCAACTATCTCCTTAATGGTCTTTTCTGGATGCTTCAACTCTGTCTAAATGCTACCTTTGAGTATCAGCTAAAGTTGCAACTCACTACCGAGGAAGAAGACGCATTCTTCCAACGCACCACTGAAGGCCCTCGCCTTACTGCGCTGACACCACCCAACAATCAACTAGATCGAGAAGCATCTCTTAAGAAATACCTTAACTTCTTCTTCAGAGTCAAATCTTTCCAACCAACCATTAAGCCTTTCGCCATCAAACTTTATGGTCCTGAATGGTTCACCAGACCGTTTCCACCATAAAATCCCAACCATATCCTTGAATCCAAAGTCATATGGAAAACTTTTCTCACCCCTAAACTCATTGTTTCCAGGGTAGGCTCTACTGATGGTGTAAAACTTCTATGCTACCAACCCAATTTGGTGGCTAGGAAATCTGGTCTATGCCAACCTTTGCGTTGAAGTTTCTATAAGCCTTCTGATGAAATGTGCTCGTGGGTCACCTATTTTAGTGAAGAAGAATGTGTTCAAAAGCTGGCATACTTTGCCTCCGATGCTCCCACCATGAATCTCATTGGGTTTGAACACCTCTTCTACATGACCAAAGAATTTTATGACTGGTGGACTGTGTATTTCATCCAAAAAACATGTGACCTTAATATCTTTATGGCTCGCCTGCAGCGTGCTCTTGATGCCCAACAATAATAATTTAAGACAGGTATAATTTTCCTTCCTAATTTCTAATCAAATCTCTACCCATTTCTCTCATTGTTTTCCGTATCTCACTATTATTTTCCTTATTTAGCAGTTGCCAAGAAACGAGCAAGATAAACGGCCAGCGGTACCACTCCTAACTAGGGAATATCTCATAATAAGGAAGTTCCTGTTACTCAAGAAATGATTGAACGACCAAGTCAGGTAACTTCTTATCCTTGTGATTTGTGCATCAATTGTGTTTGTTCTATCTTATTCTTCTTGTAACACATAAAACACATGGATTTGTTCACAGGTCCTTGAGGCTGACACTACTATACCTCTGGAGCCAACTGTGAAGAGGTGAAAGGCTTCTAAAAACAAACAAGCTTCTAATAATAAAGAGGCACAGGTTATCCCAACACCTCATCATGTTGCATCCAAGAAATCCCACAAATCTAAATCCAAACAACATGGTGCTACCTTCAAGCAGACCACTTCTGCTGCTGTACCTTTAGTGGTACTAGAGGTTGTTGTGGATCCAGCGGCCAATCGACCGAAAAGCACAAACTCCATCCCCGAGGGGGATCATCAGGTAGCATTTTCTTTATGTCCTCTTTGCTTAAGCTTGGTGACAATTTGAATATTTTTTGTTGTGCCCAATTCTCTTTATCCTTCCAACAGACAAACACCAAACGAACTAAGCGTAAAAAGATCATCCTAAGGACTTATAAGACCAATACTTCTACTGTGATTGTTGTAACTGACACTCAATATTTTAGAAGCGTCCACAATACTGCTGCTGATCCAGAAACCTATGAATATTCTCCTATAAATGAAGGAGTTAAGGGCGAACCAGAAGATGAGGGAAAACATGACCCATGACATGGCCGATGACGATGCCCTGGGTTCTGAGAGAACAAATGCTTCCACCACTGAAGTGCTTCTCCAAAACAATGATGCCTTTGGCACCATCTCAACTCCTCCCAACATAATTCCTACTACTGCTACCATGTCTCCCAATCAAATGACAACTCTAAGGGAGCGCAACCCACTTGAGTATCTAAAGCTCATGGTGAATGTTAGGAATCAATCAACTGAAGGTTGTTCTAGTACATCTACTGCATCAGGGAGTATTTCTTCCCTTGAGATGCAAGAGGACATACTCAAACGTATCAAGACTATGCTCTTCCATGTCGACCTGGTCAGTTTTTTAGAAAAACACCTTGTTGATGGTGCCAAAATCAAAGAGGTGCTGAAAATAAGTCACTCCTCTTTTTACTATTAAATTTGTGGCTGAAGCATCTACCTTTCTTGACCAACTCATGTTTGACTTAGCCCATAAGCAAGAACTCCAAAATCAATGCATTCCCAAAGATAAGGAACGCACCGTTGAGTTGAATTTTATGGATTCTTCTATGGCTTCTTGTGTAAAACTGAAGCAAACTCTTTCTTTAAAAAATCAACTTTTAAAACTAGAGCCAACATAATTTCTCATTGGCGGCAACAAATCCTGGAGCTGAAGAAACAAATTGAAGCACTCGAAAGCAAGATTGTTAAAGCAGAAACGTTGCAAACTGTTGAGTTCAACGCAATGGAAAATGAAATAAACAATGAAGCTCTTCTTGGGGTTACTCACCTGGAGCGTGTTAGGGAGTTAGATGTTTAATTGACCACGATCGACTCATCTAGTGTGTTAACCAATTCTCGATTGACTGTTGCTCAAGAGCGTTATGTACAACTCAAAAATTGCATTCCCTTTTGATTTGCCTTGTTGTTTCTCCTTTCAGTGGTTTAATATTCTGTAATAATACTAAGTACTCTAGGAATTTCATGGGATTTTTATTATAAAATTTAATTTTTTTCCTATTATCACCTCTTGCAATGTAGGCCTATATCTTTTCAAATATTTTCCATTTATACGTAGTATTCGCTCTTCTGGCCCAAGCTCTTCAATTTCATAAGCATTATTTGAAAAAACTTGAGTTACTCGAAATGGTGCCTCCCAATTTAATGACCATTTCCCCAGGACTCTATCCTTTCTATCCATTGGCAATATTACTTTCCAAACCAAGTCCCCAAGTATGAACGCCTTAGCATTTACTCTTCTATTGTAGGCTCTAGCTACTTTCTCTTTTTGTCTAAGTAAAGTATCTAATGCTGTCAATCTATGCTCTTCTACATCTCTCAGCGCATCATACATCATTCCCCAATAATACTCAGTAGGAATCTTTGACTACCTTTATACCCTTACTGATTTTAAATGAATTTCTAAAGGTAAAGCTGTTTCATGACCATAAACTAAATTGAAAGGTTTCGAGTTGGTCGACTCCTTTGGTGAGTTTCAACACGCCCATAAATCTTGGCCTAAGGTTGTGTGCCAACTTCTGGGCTTTTGGCCAATATGTTTTTTAATCAAGCCTATGATAACTTTGTTTACTGCTTTGACTTGTCCATTCGCATGGGCATAATATGGCGTTGATGTCAACAATTTGAATCCCATTTAGCAGCAAACTCTGTTAGCTTTTGACCTACGAACATTGTTTCTTGGTCGGTCGTTATAATTTCTAGTAAACCAAATCTATATATGATTTGATTCTAGATAAAGGCTATCAGTTCCTCTTGATCCACTTTAGTCAAAGGAATTGCTTCTACCCATTTTGAAAATTAATCAATACTCACCAAAATGTATCTATGTCCTTTCGATGAAGCATGTTTAATTTCCACTATAATGTCCAAAGCCCATCGTCTAAAAAACCAAGGTTTAAGAATATAATGCAGTTCACTGGATGGAACATGTTGAATTCTAGAATGTTTTTGGCCTTCTTGACAACTTTTAGCAAATTCAATACAATTCTTTAGCATGGTTGTCCAATATATTCCCATTCGACACAACAACCATTTCATTTTTTATCCAGCTTGATGTGCCTCACATATGCCACTATGCACTTCATATATTGCTATATATGCTTCATTTTCTCCCACGCATTTTAACAACACCCTATCAGGCGTCTTCTTGAACAATTCATTACCCATTATTTTATCATTAAACACCCTATACTTGATTTTGTGCTCTGTCAAACCAGCCAATTTTTTTAGATAATCCACTATAGTCTTTCTCCAGTCACTCTCAGTTAGCGCATCAATGTCAAAAACTTCTTCTACCATCTCAAAATTTCCAAAATAATCATAACTTAAATGATTTGGGATTGCTTCGGTCTCGACCAATGCATCAATGGGAAAAACTTCATCTACTACTTAGAAATTTCAAAAATACTCATAATTTAGTAGATCCGGTATCACTTCAGGATCTACCCGCTAAGTTTTTATCCAATGTGGATTTTCAAATTCTATTTTATCTTTCACTTCAATGAATTCATCTGTTTGCTCTCTGGATACTTTATACCCAAATACCAATTGAGCTATAACGTTTGCCTCTTGATTATCAATGCGCTTCACATGACTAATCGACATGTTATTAAATTTCCAGAGCAACAACAATGCTCTCACGACATATCTCACCAAAGGTTCCTTTTTGCATTTGTACTCTTTAGTTAATTATTTTATCACTAATTTTGAATCTCCTATAATGTCGACATCTTTAATGCCTACATCTAACATAATATGAAGTCCAATCATTAAGGCTTCATACTCAGCCTCATTATTAGAGAATTCGCCCCTAATCTTATAGCGAAATATGGTTGGAACTCTATATGGATATAAGATAAAAACCCCTACTTCACTTCCTTGTATACGTTTAGAACCATCAAAGTATAATTGCCAAGACTTAGTACTCACATAAGCTTCATTGATATCGACCACTGAATGATCGACTATAAAGTCTGCAATAATTTATCCTTTGACAGCTTTTAATGGAACATATGTTCAAGAGTATTCAGTTAAGGCTAACGACCATTTACCTATTCGAATATTCAAAATATGCTTAGATAACATATGCTTGATAACATCAAAATGAGAACACTCCGAAAATTCAATTGGTTTTAGATAATGCTTGAATTTCATTCATGAAAAATATGAACATAAACAAAGCTTCTCAATTGCATTAAATCTAGTTTCAACATCATTTAACACTCTACTAAGGTAGTAAATGGCTCTTTCGACCCCATTTTCATCTTCCTGGGCCAACATACTTTCCAATGTTGATTTTGATGTTGTAATATACAACTTCATGACTTTATTTTTGTTTGGGGGTGCTAACATTGGAGGTTTCATCAAGTACTCCTTTAGACATCAAATGCCTCTTAGTGGTCTTTCTCCAATCTGAATTTAACTTCTTTGCCTAATTATTAGGGGTGTAATCGGTTCGACTTGGACCGGTTTTTGGTCAAAAATTTGTCCAAACCGATGACATTTCTATCGGTTTGGTTTGGTTTTTAATGGTTTTTAAAAATAGAACCAAACCAAACTAATCGGTTTGGTTTGGTTGATCGGTTTTCAACATTTTTTTCTAAATATCATATTCATCGGTGTATTATCTGTTATCATGTTTTTTGTTATATTTTATGTTTTTTTTTCAAATAATACATTTCATATGATATATTTCATACTATACTTTTCAAACAACTTACAAGTTGTTCTTCATCTATATGAAGTATTGACATAATTTTCATACGTCATGAAATAACTTCACTATCAAATATAAAAGTTGGCACTTGGCATGAAAAGGTTGGGAAGAGATTTGAAAGATTAACAAATAAAGGACAAAAATAAAACAAAGGTTTCAATACACATAATTAACATGTTTCACACATCAAACACACATAAAAACTATTTTGTAACAAGACTAGAAGAAAATTCGTTGAAGAAGAAACTAAAAAGATAATAAAAAGTAGAATACTAATGAAGAAAACTTGAACACAAATAAGAAAACCATAACCTATAAGAATGACGATGGAGAGAGAAACTGTGCTGGCGGACAATCATAGTAGTAGTTTGACGAGAGTAAGTTTTTATGGCTTATGGTTTCTATTTTTTATGTTTGGAGTTTGGTTTTGCCTACATATTTTGTTCAAAAAAGAAAGTGTAAAAAAAGAAGAAGAAGTGTTGGACCAATACAAATTTTGAGCTTAATAATGAGCTAAATAAAAGATTAAGTAGGTATTTATAGTCATCGGTTCGGTTCATAGGTTTGGCGGTTCCTAAAAACTAAAACCAATAACCAAACCAAACCATCTCGATTTTAATTGGTTTGGTTCAATTTTTGAACCGGACCAAAAACATTAGGTTTTTCTTCGATTTAGTTTTGTTTGGATTATCGGTTTAATTGGTTTTTTTGGATCCGCTTACACCCCTACTAATTATAACAAAGGAGAGAATGCCAGAGTTTCCCACTTATGTTCGACACAAATCTCCTTAGGAAGTTGATTTCCCCAACAAATATTAAAGCTCTTTCTTCGTTGTTGGTGCTTTGGTGTTCAAAATTGCCTTGATTTTGTTTTGATTGATTTTGATACCTTGTGTACCACAAAACCTAGAGAATCTCCTTCACGAACACAAAAGCACATTTTAATGGATTCATTTTCAATCCATATTCCCTTATTCTAACATAAGAATGTCGAAGGTGGTCTAAATGACCAGCCCCTGAGGGAGATTTGACTACTATGTCATCAATGTACATTTGCATAAATGTGTTTCTAAAGTTATAGAACATTGAATTTATTGCTCTTTGATAAGTAACACCAACATTTTTCAATCCAAAAGGCATAACGACTCACTCATAAGTGCCTAATATACCAGGACATCGAAACATCTTTTTGTGTGTATCTTCTTTAGCAATAAAAATTTGATTATAACTTGAATAACCATCTAAAAGACTTAAATATTAATAGCCTGGAGCTGATTCGACAAGCATTTATGCTACATGCATTGGATACTCATCCTTTTGGGTAGCTTTATTCAAGTCTATAAAATCTATACATATTCTAAGTGTTCCATTTTTCTTTATAACAAGCACTATATTAGATAAACATTCAACTTACATGGTCGTTCTAATGAATTTTCTCGTCAATAAACGCTCGATCTCTGTCTTTATCTTGGACAAAACTTCTACGAGGAACCTCTTCCATATTTGTTTGACTATTTGCTTGCCTGGATTTATGGGCAATCTGACTTCCACCATATCTCTATTTATCCTGGGCATTTCATTATAATCCCAAGCAAAGCAATCCCTGATCTCTTTAAGCAATTCTACCACTTACTTCTTCATCTCAACATCGATATTAGTGTTGATATATGTTATCATTTTGATCGTTCCATCACCCAGGTCGAATTCCTCCAATAGATCTTGAGCTTCCATTTTTGGTATCTTATCACACGAGTCTTTTTCAAACCCCAAAGGCTTTTCTTAATAAATGCAATCAAGCCTCCGACTTTCTGAAGCTGTTGTTTGGCTTGGTCCCCTAAGCTTCTCTACCATAATGGCTTCAGGTGTCATATTCAAAGTCTCATCAGCCTCTAAGGCTAAATTTATTCTATTTTCGGCCACATATACCAAAATTCTTGCCAAAGCATTCGACTCAGGCATCTTCACAAGTTCGTTCCCACCCTGTGGGCTCAAATTCCCCTTCTTTAACTAGATAAGTATCCAATTTCTCTTGGTCCCAGATAAAACCATGAGTAGGGTGTAAGGTTAAGAAATTAATCATGTCAGGGTGTTTCTCTAACACTTCATCTTCAGGCGCACATGGAGGAATAATAGCTAGCGCTTTGTCAAAATTCTTCCTATTCACCATGTTCACATCAGAAGTAAAATATTCATGATCTGCCTCAATATTCTCTACAATCCCATCTTGATGCTAGATAGACAAACACTGATGTAAAGTTGAAGGCACTACGCCTATGCCATGTATCCATTCACGCCCAAGCAGTAAATTGTAATTTGTCTTAGATACAATCACCATGAAAAATGTTGGCCTCGTGGTCGAGCCAACTGAAAAATTCACTTGGAGTACCCCAAGTATGTTACTAGTCTTTCCTTCATAATTGGACAAAACCATATTGTGATGCTTTAAATCGGTTTCAAACTTATCAATCTTCTTCAACAAATACTGTGGCATTAGATTCACCACTACACCACCACCAATGAACTTCTTATTCACCGAGAAACTATCAACTTTAGCTCTAATGAACAAAGGCTTAAGATGATACATCATGTCAAATGTTGGCCTTTTGAATATTACTTGTTGTTCTTCCACCACCCCATACTTCATGACATAGTAGCATAAAGGCTTTTGACATGCAAATTCCTCACATATAGCCTCATCTCCGTCCTATGAAACTTAAGGAGCAAAACCATATTCATTTGGAAAGATTGAAACAATATTATAATGAATGATCAATCCATCTTATGAACTATCTTCAAAATCATCAGATATTTCACCTTCCATATTATCGTCAAGGTCTGCAGCTTTAACTCATGTTGAACCATCAAATGGCATTGACAACCTCTCTTTTGCTGATCGATAATGTAATTCTTTCTATTCGCCTGCAGCTTATGTTGGAGCAGCCTTTGATGTCGCTTCCCTGGCAGCTTTGTTGTTTGTCTAAAATATTCTTCATTGAGTTCTTGTCATTGGATTCTTCCCCTTGTAAGTAAGAGGAACATGATATTTCTTTCCAGCTTCTGTGATTTGAGAAGAACTTGAACCATTCTCCATCATATCCCATTTCTGGCTCGAACCCGAACCTTTTTTGATCACCTTCCAGTTCTTGTTTTCCCCCTTGGGTAAAAGGGACGAACCCAACTATTGTTAGGAACATCAGCTGGTGGCACAAAAGTTTTCTGATATGTGAACTTTTGCTTCCCTTGAGGCACCTAGACCTTATATTGCCCCTTAGCATGGTCGAAGACCAATTTTGGACTTTTTGCTGGAGGACTTTTCCTCCTTAAGATTTCAATATTGTTTGCAACATCATCACTATAAACCATGTTACAGTTTGGATACAACATGGACCTTGAGTTACTCAGCTTACATCGATTAAGAAAATCCACTAGTTCCTCTTCAGGTTTAGGGATCACCACCTTCATCAACTCAACAACTGTCTCATCAGATAACTCCTCATCTTTAGAATCAGTTTCACAATCTATTTTGTCTTTGTAATCCTGGTCTTCTTCAGATTCCTTACCAAGGCCGACCACCATCACCTCTTGTGACCAATATATCTTACCGCTTTCGAGATCTTCAGTAACCTCGTTTGTTGCATTTGGCATTGATTAAATAACTACAACTTGTTCATTATGGAGACTATTAGTAGCCTCTATTGTCAATGCAACCATCATGTCAACAATATTTGGTCGCTCGTTTTCGAAACCATCAGCAGTTTCGACCATTAACACCTCCAATGGTTCCACAAAGTTGGCACCAACTACATGCAAAGAGTCTGAGTTGACCTTCATGGAATTTATTGGTTTCTTACTAAACTTTAGCCTATCGATTTCTGATTTTTCTATAATGGTGGATTTTTAATGCCCTAAGGCACTATAATCTGGCCATTTGAAACTAAAACATCAAATATTTCATCATATTTTGATACATCAAAAGTGTGTGTTTTAGAAACAATTTTGTCATTTTTTGGTTCTTCAACCGCTTTTCCTCTAATTGGTCTTATAGAATTAGAAGCATATGGAGGACCAACTTTTAATTCAGCCATATTAATTTCCCTTTCTTCCATGTATTCATATTCTATAGAATTTTCTTCAGTATTCATATTGTGTAAACCAAGTAAAAGCATTCTTAGTCAATGAATTAGGGAAATATCTCAACTTTAGACTCTCATCATTGGCTATATCACCAACTTCTTTTTCATACCTAGAAATGTGTTCGATAGTCGACTCATTAACATCTCCAACAAACTTAGTGAACTTAGGTACTTTACATCCTCTAGGTAATTCTGCCTGTCGAATGTAATTAGGTAAAGGAGACGAATAATTAGGCCTTCTAAGGCCAATGTTTACCCCAGAACGGTTCAACACTTCTTCTACTACATTCACAATGTTATTACGCCCAAGATTGACATTCCTTAACATTTGATCAGTATTCTGATTTCTCCTAACTAAAATTGGTATAGGTTCATATTGTTCAACAAACTCTTCCTCCTCATATGTGGGCGTTTCCATCCTTGGAGGTCTAAAAAGACGCCCATTTTGTCCCTCCCCTGGTTCCTCAATAACCCTTAGTGGTCTATTACACACTTGATTAGGGTCGATCGACCCAATAACTCTATCTAACCAATAAACTATAGGTTTAAAGACAACTCTCATCTGTTGAGTTAAGACATTCACCCACTCTAAATTACTCTCATCCATATGTTTCCTTAAAGCCATAACAGAACTAGTGTTTAACAACGGTGTCGATTAAGGGATGTATCCAACACCACCTGGTCGACCACTTGGGACATAACTGCTTTGATGTCCAACAGTTACTATATATTCAGTATATGTGGATGGGCTTGACTATAATCCAACCATCATAGAATAAGGTATACCAGATTGATAAGGATTAAATGCTGACCCTGGACCCCTACAAAGGGTGATCAATTTTGGTAAAATGATGGTACCCCTTGTCTATGTTCAACTGTTGTAAATGCATTCATTAAACCTTGATCAGTAGTTGATCTCACAAGAGATAAAATTGTCACGCTTTGAGTTGTGGCATTAACTAGTACATCGTCCATATTCTGTGCAAAAAGCTGTGTATGTGTATGTGCTGAAGTGTTTGTGTCAGAACGTGTCATTTTGTATTTTGACAAATGCTTACCACTCCTTAAATTCATACACCACAAATACAGTATGAAATTTTATAAAAGTCAACACAAAAATAAAATCAATTAACATTGTCCCACCGGGTGTTCCAATTCGTTTACCTCCGGTTTTGGTAAACAACACTGGTCTCTTGCCAAAAAGTTTACTAGCAAGATCAACTAGTGAATCTCAATACAGTGTTAGTTTCACGTGTTATATTTTTCAAAATGTTTTGAGAAATGGGTGTGTTTGACCTCACATCCAATGTGTTTGTGTGATTACAAAAGTAAACAAAGTAAATTTGTAAAACGAAAATGAAAGCGTTTAAAAAGGTAAAGATAAATGAAATAACATTTAAAATAGTTGAGAAAATAAACAAGTTGTTTCAAACGTACATTCCTCTAGCCTAACTCATTTCACTTGATCTCTTGGTTACTCTGAGTGATTAGTGTTAGGAATGTAAAAGTTTGAACCCTTTACATAGTACACTAGGTACTTTATTTATACCACACATATAATAAATGCTCCTTGGCGGGCTTTGATCCTTTACACTCCACATGTTTCCTATAAATTCTCTCCACGAACTCACGTTCACCATTCCTTGCTCTTTTTCCCTCCAAGAATCCTTTATTTGAACAAACCGGGCCACTCTGAACGCTTTTGGCCTTTAACATTTCTAAGCCCAATTGACCCTCTAGTCGACTCAACAAGAAATAACTTGCACCTTGTTCGACTAAAGTGACTTGGTCGACCCAAACCTAGCAATAAATACAAAAACCTTTTGTATTCGTCTTTCCTTATTGGTTGGGTTTTCACTTTGTTGGATTCCTGATCAACACTTCCCCTTTTTGACTTCATTTCTATACAATTATCGTAGAAGACATGTCACTGCCCTCGTTTCCATAAATGAGCGAGTATTTTAATAAAAAGGAAATTATTACAAATACTGGGTGAATGTTGCAATAAATGGGTAGTTAGGAAGATGGAAAAGGCGACTTATTTCATTATATGTCCTTGGAGAATCCCATATGCCACGTCTTATTGACCTTTTATAAATATACTAATACACACTCCCTTAAACACGAAGACTTGAAAAGGGAGAAATGATTTAGATTAATTGTCTCCTTTTATTTGGATGAGTCTCTCAAGTATGGTAGGGGCCAGTCCCTCAAACATCTTTGGGCGTAAGTCCCTTTGGAATTTTTGTGGTGAGTCCCTCAGACACACTTGAGGTTAGTCCCTCAAGCATACTTTGGGTGAATCCCTCAGGGAGTACGGACATACTTTTAGTATACCCTATTGTTCTTTAAGTACTTTATTACCATCAAAGCACAATGAGTATGGACATATTTTGTTCCAAAAATCTCCCCATTTTTTATGATGATAAACAAGAGTATTTAACAAATAATGGTTGACATATTTAAATATCTTGAAAACATCAGAGTTTGAGGTTTGTAAGGTCCCCTTGAGTCTAACATTCCATAGGTTGAGTTTTGTAAGCTCCCCCTAAGTTCTATTCAAGTTATTTAAACTAGTTTTGGAAACTTGAGAATTTTAGAGTCTGGAGTTTGTAACCCCCCCTGAGTCTAACAGTCCATAAGTTGAGTTTTGTAAGCTCCCTCTAAGTTATATCCAAGTAACTCATTTTTTTTCATAATTGTTCTAAAGTGGGTTCATGATCTAATAAAAACATAGAAAATGTTTTTGTCACTCTCTTTAAATACATCCATATTTATCCCCCTTTTATCATCAATAAAAAATAAAGTAGAGAGAAAAAGATTATGAACAGAACAAGATAAATAAGATTCTACTCAGAAGAAACATAAAAGGCGGAAGAAAGAGAAAGAGGTATTAGGTGAAGAATAATTGAAAAACCAGAAACCATGTTGGTGAATAGGCATACAAACCACAAATTTCAAGATGGTCAAAGGGAGATTTTGACAGAGTAGCATAGGTAACAAGGCTCAAGATACATGGCCTTTATATTCTGAAAATATTTTCCAAGGATAACTTCTCTATAAAATCATACGCCATAGATCCTAACCAAATCACATTTCTCTTCCATGCTTATATACTTCATCAACACGGGTAGACAAAAACCATCAAAGGTATAAAGATATGCCCAGAAGTTTGTGAGTCAGAAGAAGCAAGCCAGAGAAGAGAAGATCAAGGAGAAATAGGCTTCAAAGGTATTGGCCTCCTTGGCTGCAGGAGCATCCTCGTCATCTGAAGTTTTTCCTGTGAGAAGAACTTCATAGAGGTTGATGAAGAGGTTCAAGAAGAAAGAGGATCCTGAAGGAAAATGGTATGAAGAATGGAAATCTTATATGGATTCTCTAGATAAGACAATTTATAGATTCTAAGAAGAGTATTCTTAAAAAAACATTTGTAACAGTTTTTGTAATGCCTCCTTTTAATTAAGAAAATAAGAATTATACTTTATCTTAACTGATATTGTAAAAATCTTAAATCCTCATATCCATAAATTATGAAAATGCTTGTCAATTGTCCACACATAAGTAACACAAGGAGATAAAGCAACGAAAATCAATTTATTGATAAAAAGAACATTACAACCAAAATGAAACAATAAGATATTAAACATAAGAAGATCTATTCTAAGACACCATCTTGATATTAGCCTTCAAATTTCCACCCAAAGTTTTAGAAAAATCATCATCATACATTAGCTCTACTCGTTGTTGATTGAATTGCTCAAAAAGAACTCGTCCATAAGGAATGAAAAAAGACCTCCCTTTATAAAAGGACATGAGAGTTTTCTTCAATTAATCGAACATGAGTTGAGGAAGAATAATATGAACATCTGAAGTGAGAATAAGAAGAATAACTTTTTCCTCAATATCTAATGAATCTAAATCCTTATTCCTTGGTAAAAAGTTGGTGTTCATAAGTTGATGCCACATCGTTGCTTCAGAAAGAAGATTAGCAACATCGGAAGTGTTGGATATATTGACAAAGATGAATTAAAGAGGAAAGTAGTAATCCCGCAACAAAATTCCCATAGGAACCCCACCATCTTTCCAGTTTATTGAATTATCAATAGAGATTATGGTAATGGCAATAGGAATACTCCAGATTTAATTGTTGGATAAAGGCGTTTACGCATAACTATTCGATGAGGTTTAAGTAAGACAATCCAAAAATATTAATGAAGTAGCCATTTCATTCTTGTTGAGATACTACTATATGAAAATTCTATCCAAGGGATAACAATTATTCAAAATCAACCAGCTTTTCATTGATGGCAACTAACTGGTTCTTAACATCATAAACGGTTTTGGAAGCCATCTCGGATTGAGTAAATGCAAAAAGAGGTTTTTTAAAAAAAGATACAAAAGAATAACCAATTTGATAAGAGAAGGAGTTCTCAAAGACTTAACCAAGAGTAATGCAGGACAACATCTTTTCTTATGGTTCATTCAAGAAAGGTCTTTAAAGGAACAAAAAAAAATCAAAAGTATAAAAGAAATAATTTTTTTAAATAAAATAACCTTTAAAAATGTTTTGAAAACACATGACAAAAAAAATAACAAAATATGAAAGATGGAGTAGTACATAAAATATTAAAGGGGTACATAACATTACCCATAAGACTTTAACCTTAGAGCAACTAAGCAACACAAACAATTATCATAAGCATGGAGTTATAAGAGAGACATGTGTCATCACATGTCAACATGATTTTCCACTTAAGTGATATTAGTATTAAATAATTCATGTCAAATCCTAGTATCCAAAGTAATTTAGAAGCCACTTTTCATCAGAGTTAGATTATCAGATTTTAATTGAAGTTACTTCTGACTGACAATAGACAATGATACTTGATCCATAAACAAGCACATATCTCTTTAAGAATGTGTTTGTTCTAAGGATTTGAATTGTTTTCTTTAAGCATACAACTCAAATGATAACCACCTTATTTCCATACAAGTGACAATTATCTTGCTAATATATTAATTAGATTAGTTGTGTGCAATATTCAGTAGTTGAGATGAATTCTATTTCTTCTCTAGACATAGTAACAAATTACTTGTCCTTTAATTGGCTAAAAATACTTAGCTTTCACCAATAAATTGACAGTTTCTATGAGTGGACTTTTCTCTCAATTATATCCTGAGTATAATCAACATTATAGAATTCAACTAGCTGATCTTTTTCAGATACATAAAGATTTCCTTAATTATTATTAACTCAACTTCTCTATGATATGATTGAAATCTTTCACACAAATAGACAATGCATAATATACCATGCCAAGCAGCTTAAAGATTAAATAAAAGACATACCTCTTGAAGGAACTTTTGATCATTTTTGGTGAAAATACCCTTTAATGTTATGATTGCATGAAATATGTTGGATATTCTCAGATGTAACTGGTCTTCAAAGTTGAACTTCTTAAAAATCTTTCATTTGAATACTTAGACTAAAAAATATTGATTTTATTTTCTTTAGTTGATCATTTCTTTTTGTTTATCCACTTGAGTTAGTTCTAACAAGATTTTTCTTGTTTTCTGCTTTTTCCTTGGTGAACTAAAAATCGATAAATGCAATTTCTTCACAAATAGTAAGTCTTTTATTTGTACCTTTCCATAAATGATAATTAGAACCATTCAACAATACCATATTCATCTTTGTATTTGACTCCATCATTCAAACAAGTAAAATAACCCTTAACCAAGAGTTTTAATGTCACTCTGATGAAAATTAACACAATAACATACCAATACACAACATATATAAAATCCTCCACACTTGTAGGAACCTTGACGATCAACAATAAATATAAGATGGCAAATCAAACAAATAAAGGCACAAAGGAACACTGATATTTTAACGTGGAAAACCACTCAATATGAGGGTAAAAACCACGAGTCGTCCATACCAAAAAAGTGGCTCCACAATAATCAATTTAGGGTACAAGAGAGTCTTAAAGTGATTCACAAAATAGTGATAAAACCGCAAATCACAAAGAAAACTAGCTTACAAATAAGAATAAAAAAGATGAAAAATTACCTAAATTTGCAGCTTCAAAGCGAAGTAGATATCTCTTAACTCATAACTTGTTTAGAAATTCTGAACGGGTAAAAGGTAGATAAATGTGTTGCAAACATGCCCTCTAAATTCTGCTTGATATGGCAGTGAACAAATTGAGGATCGTCGATTTAGTGAAACTTGTTGCAGAAAAATGAGAATGAGTTTCTCTCCTCTTTTATCTCTTTTGAATCCTTATTTTCTCTCTATCTCGCTCAACCCTAAATTGATACTCTCCACTTAAATAAGTGAGACAAATAGGCTATTCATATTTGGGTCTTTCTCCACATAGAAAAGGAGCTCAAGCCCACCAATACAATGATAAACAGTAGCATAATCGGTTACGAAAAGCTTTAATTTGCTTCTATTTTGATTATGTTTGTTGTTGGAAGGCATGTAAAAAGTTATAACCCCGCTCTATATCTCAATTTGTGAAATTCTAGAACGCTCAATAATACAAGTCAAGACCAATGCCTCAACAACACACGATGTCATAGCAGATGTGAAACAACCCGGATAAACATCAAATGATAGGATATATCAATGAAGTCGCCATCGAACATTTTTTATCCCGCGAAAGGAAAGGAAAATGTCGAGTAAACCTGAAAAAGGGAGAAATCACGGTCTTACGATCGAGAGATCGGGGTAAGGGAGTCTGTTACGCGAGGGGAAGGTATTAGCACCCCACACGCCCGTAATACTCTACGATATCCACTTATATTGTCTGTCTAAGAGGTGTGTTATATCTATCTATTGCTTAACTGCTATAATACACGAGAAAGAAAAGGAAAATAAAGAAACCACAGGGAAAAGAAGGAAGGTTTTACAAGGTTTTGCTCGATCGAGCCCTATGACAAGATGCCTACATATTCCCTCGTGCAATGGGAAAGTCAGAGCATCATAGTTCGGCTCACTTGTTTTGGTGGGTTTAGTGTTTTTAACGTATGAAAAAGGTTTTAATTGGTTGGTTGCTTTTACCTTTAAGAAAAGAGTTTTGAACCTTTATTAGGTGTTTAAGTTTTCAAAGGAAAAAGAAAGCAAGTTTTAGTTTTAATTACATGCAAAGATGCAAAAGAAACAAGCAAAACAAAAGGGAGACTAACTAGTCTATCCCTAATGTTGTCATGCAAAGATTGGACCTATGGTCGAGGATGTAAGAGAATCTCTACCTATGTTGACATGTAAAGGATGTATATCCTAATGTCTAGGCTCGAGAGCTATCCTAGCCGAGCGGTCCTAAGGGAAAGCTTTCCTATATTCGTCTTAGTTGTAAAACCAAGGGATGCAAAGGGATAAAGCAATTAAGTGCTTTGGCAGAAGCACACAATCAATGCAATGCACAAACAAATGTCATAGAAGCGTAGGAAAAAGAAGATGTCCCTTAGCCTACAATAGCAAGCTGAGGGTCGGAAGAAACCAGGAACCAACACATTATGATTCCCATGAATAGTATCACCGCATGACATGAATTGTCAAGTGTGAAGAGAAAATGATGCGAGTTCAGCAGTAAATGCAAACCCTAGGAAAGCGTGGAGAGTTAGAATAGGGAATTGTTGCCACTTTTATTATCATTGACTCGATAAAGGAAATAACACGATTCGCGTGTGCTGAGTTGACATAGACTAGAACTGTGCGGGGGTCGATTGCGGACCATTTTCGCATGCCCATCATATCATCATCATATACATCAATAAGTATCAAAGTAGGAATTTGCTTGGTGGTACCACTCTGGGTTGCCTAACCACTCTGACCTATGTAAGCACAAATGTAAACACTTACTGACAATTACCTCCATATGCATGGAATAGGATTTTAAACAAATCAAACACAATTAGCACACAATTTGTGGAATGCGTAGCTATAGGTCTTTAAACAGCAACTTTGAGCCCAACGCTGTTATCCTAATCATGGCAGAGAAAGCGGTAAACCCCTACTTCTCAGGATGTCTAGGAAAGCTGTAAAAGAATGCGATAAACAAGGTATAGCTAATACCAAAAGGATAACAAATCCGTAGAGCACTGTGAGCTAAAAATACTCCCGAAAACATCAAGTACTGCAGCCAAGCAATAAGAGTAAACCAGTGAGAAATACGCGGAGGCATTAAAGCATATGCGGAGTGCGCGATCGTACGCATCCAAAATAATAAACCTGCAAAAGATAATGATCCAGACAAAGCAAACAAAGTATTGCGCATTCATACGCAAAACAAATATCAAATTGTGCTTTCGTACATAATTGATACACATACTACTGCAAGAAAGGAGTAAAACCAAACAAGCAGACAATAGGATGCGCGTTCGTACACAAACAAGGATTAGAATGCGCGTTCGTACGCATTCAAATAAAAAAACACCTGCAAGAAAGGAGTAAAACCAAACAAGCAGACAATAAGATGCGCATTCGTACGCAAACAAGGATTAGAATGCGCGTTCGTACGCATTCAAATCAAAAAAACATGTAAGAAATGAGTAAAACCCAACAAGCAGACAATAGAATGTACACGTATGTGCACAAGCGATGGAATGCGCGTTTGTACGCGTTCAAACAAGAGCATATGCAAGAATGGAGTAAAACCAAACAAGCATACAATAGAATGTACACATATATGCACAAGCGATGGAATGCGCGTTCGTACGCATTCAAACAAGAGCACCTGCAATAATGGAGTAAAACCAAACAAGCAAATAATAGAATATACACGTATCTGTACAAGCGATATAATGCACGTTTGTATGCATTCAAGCGATCAGATAACCTGCAAGAAGGTGTCAATCCAAGTAAACAAACAATAGAATGCACACTTACGTGTGCAAGCGCAAAATAAGGATGCTAGAAGTCCATATCTCATGTAAAAGAGGTCAAAATACCTTGCACATGAAATAAAGTGTCAAAATTAACAAAGCAAGTGCTAGAAATAAAGCATCGAATGCAAAACCGATTGCAAATATGATTATAATCTAGTATAAGCATGTGAGAAGTGAAATAAAATTACAAGAATTAGAATGGGAAGGAGGTTCTTTGAAATCGGAGTGAAAAAGTCAACTTCTCGGAATCGATTAAGAATCGCATGGTTGCTTGCAAAAGCGTAAACAGATTCAAAAACATGAGCGGTTTTAATTAATTCCGAGTGGAAGTGGAATTTTTCGGACCTTAAAGTGACGGGGAAGCCACTCCGTTTTGGCATGATGTGCTCAAAATTTGGTTTTTAAATCTCCAAAATCGGTTCCGGGATGTGCCAAACATCGGGAACATGTACCGTTACTTCGTACTTTCAAAGAAAAGTGAGTGTCGGTGTACAAAAGTGCTAAAAAATGCTTACGGAACCACATAATTCATGTTTTGAATTAAATTCCGATTCAAGTTTGTCTTGATTTTGAAATGTGAAATGAATCGGATTTTAATTCGCTACATGTAATAAAAAAGTCAAAACAAAATGAAACACAAGTTATGTACAAGTTCGATCAAAATCGGATAAAAAAGTATGCAAAAATGCATGTTTTTTTTGTATATTTTATGTCATTAAGATGGATGAAATGCAAGTGTATGTGATATCACATGCAAATGATATATACTTAATACAAATCCTATCTAAATGCTATGCAAAACATGTGTTAATGTCCATAAGAATCAAGCATGTGATGTGTGTTGGTGTTATGAAATCATACATGTGAAAATGTAAGTGAAAGTGAGGTTTCGACACACATTATTGTCAAAAAAATTAAACACCGACACACAAACTCGAATTGATTATTCCATATGCAAATGTATGAACATATAAGGATGCAATTTATATCCTAAGTGTTTGTTTAGGTGCATGTATATGTGTTATGTACAATGCAAATGCACCTAAGAATCAAAATGGCATGAACGCTACATTTTGACACAATTCCGCATGTAAATTATGTCCTAATTCACATGTTCCAATGCAATTTAATCAATCTATATGCTCTCTAATGCATGAGCATGTGATAGATGATGCAAAATGCACAAGTAAGTGGCCTAAATGCAAAAGAAAACAATTACACAAGTGTATGTGTGTATTCCTTCACACCGACACACTTTAACGTCACAAAATCGAAATCAAATCAAAGAATTTGCCAACACAAATTCAAGAATCAGAATCTACATGGAAAATGCAATCAATTCAACAATTCAATTTCAATAAAAGTCAAAATCGAAAAAATGATTAAAATAAGCACTTAATTGAATAAGTTACTTACTTGTTCTTGAAGGTTGACTTGAATTGATGAAGAAAATACAAAAATCGATCTTCAATTGATAGTAGAAATCAGAAGAAAAACAAAGAGGAAAGGCTTGATCTCCTCGCTATAAGCCAAACCGAGCAAGATACAAGATGAGGATGTATGATATGGGCAAGAAGGCGTCAAAAGGGAGGATTCCAGCCGGGCAGCAAGGTCGGACGAAGGAGGAAGGGAAGAGAAGATCTCGTCGAGGATAAGGAGCGGTCGGAAAGAACGGTCGGAACCTAGTCCGAGCAAGGGATGCGCGTGCGGTGGCCTTGATGGAAGGGGCCAGTTTGGTGAGAGGATCAAACTGACGAAGGAGGAAGGTCGGGGACGGTGTTATACCCAAAAAATTTCCCTCATATTTTTCAAGTCAATACATATCTCTATACTCAAGAGTTCCTGAAGGGTTGACCAGATGAACCCTCTCCTAAGCAGTCAACCCATAACTAGGGTTTTGATTCTCTCAAGTCAAAGATGGTTTCTATTGCCTCAAGTGAGCATAATGTCTCCTCATATGTCTCAATGTGTCACCATTTCAAGTGTCAAGCCTCACAACTCAAGTTTTCTCAATCAATTGCTTAGATGGTAGGAAATCAGTTGTATGGGACAAAAAGTCAACTGTGGTCAACATACATTCAAACTTCATCATTTTTGGTCAACATCAATATTTTGAAGTTACATTTATCATTTGATCAAGGGTTGATCATGATTTATCAAGAAAGTCAAAGATTTGATCAAAAATCAAAGTTTCTAAATTAGGGTTTCTTAAGGGGAAAGTCAACAGAACTTTGACCAGGCATAACTTTCACATACTTCATCAGAAATTTTTCCACCAAAGCTCATTTTAAAGGGAATTCAATTCTCTACAACTTTGTGTCTCACAAGCTTTGGCCAAAAATGCTTCATTTGAATTTATTTCTAAGATAGTCCGTGACTTCTAAGCCCACTTGCACGCCACTCTTCCATTTACTTAATTTATTTTTGAATTAAAAGATTAAAATTCAATTTAAATTAAATAAAATGCAAAAAAATACAAGGAAGTGCGTGTGGGCTTGATTTTGGTTTGTCTTGAGGTCCAAGCAAGTCCATGAAAGCTGGCAATAAGCATAATAGGAATGATTCCATGAATATTGGCCAAGTTTGAAAATATTACATTTTGATTTTTAATCAAATATTTTTTCATTAAAGGCAATAATTTCCTTACAAATGCTTTACCTAATTCCATTCCTCTATAAATATTCAGCATAATCAGACCATATGGACACGATTTGGCAGTCAAAACACAAGGGTTTCAAAAGTGCACAAATTCTCAAAGAACTTGCAAATTCATATTCCTTCTCCAGCCACATTCAATTCAAAACAACCATCATTACTTCTTCCTGAGGTAATAAAGGGTAGGTATAGGTTGTGCTTGATGGCCAAAAGCATCTGGAACATGCCCTTCAAACGTCACCATGCATATTCATGTTTTTAAATTCATACTTTAATTTTCGTAATGATTTAATGCAAACTAACAGCCCAGACTTTGTTAGTATGTTGTTTAGAACAGGAACAAACCCTTAAATAAGAGCTTCAACGTCAAAATCATGAACTACCATTATTAGGGCTTTGGATCGGAGAAGCTTCGTATCACATGTTTTGGGTTATTTCAAACCAAAACGATACCACCATTGAACTCGCAGAGGTCGATTTGGGAAGGGGGGGGGGGTAGCCATGATATCTTGCCTTGAATTTCATTATTTTGCAGGTTTAAGTTTTTGATTGATCGGAGACGACGATGGAAACCACCATGCACGATGGTCAAGGGTTTGGAGGGTGGTGCTGACCCAGACGTGGCTAATCCCATCCATCCCATTGGTTCATTCAAAGCTCTGGGGCCCATGATTGACTGCGTTTGAAATCCAAAATACAACGCGAAGTTACTATATGATCGTATGGTTCTAATTCAATAACAAATGAAACAGATAGCTCAGATGGCAAGGCATTGGCACTAGTAACCCAGGGGTCCTGAGTTCGAATCTCAGTGACCCCATTTTCCTTCTTTTTCCTGATTTTCACTCCTTTTCTATTTTCTAACCTATTTTTCATTTATTTTTCATAATTTATTTATTTTTTAATTAATAATTAGGTTAGTTAATTAGGTTGATTTAATTAGTTAATTAGGTTAATAATTAGTTAAATAATTAGGATTAGTAAATAATTAACTTTATTTTCTATTTTCTTAATTAATTTAATTAGTTTAATTTATGTTAATTAATTTAATTTTAATTTAATTCCTTTTATTAAATAAAAACAATTAGACTTAGGGTTTTCTGATTCACCTGATTTTCACATAGTAATTAGGTTAACTTAATAAGGACTTAATTAACCTTAAAACATTTTTACTAAACATCAATTTTTTTTATTTTTTTACTGATTTATTACTTTTCGCATTTTAAATTCCAGAAATCGTTGTATAGGTCGCAAAGGTTTTTTTTGTAATAGCGTAGATTTAAATTCTCGCATTTTACTTTTTGCACCTCTATTATGTAACTGCCCTAAAGCCCTGTAATAGCTTAGGATGTACTTTCTTGCACTTTTTTCTTTTCGCACCTTTACTTTTATGTACAAATATTTACTGCTTAGATGTATGGCTAATAGGATTGCATGACAAGAGCTAAAATCAATCTTAGATACCCTAATAATCAAGATAAAATATTTGAATCAAACACACTACTTTCACACTTGCACCCTCTAGGGTATCCTCTCTTGTTGCCTTTCGGAATAAAAATGGTCATGTCCCTCGAACGTAGGGGTACCATTAGCAAAAGTCACTCAATTCAAAAATCATCACAAAGATAATAGTCCCTCGACGACCCTCGATATTTCCTACGAATATATGATCTGGTCCCTCGGTTGTTGCCTACGAATAAGTGATGATCGTACCTATGAAATGCTAATGATCCTTACAATGTTGCCTTCAATGACCATACGATGATTCTATGTTTGTCCTTCACATCCAACTGTAACACCCCAATATTTTAAATTATTAAATAATTTGAATTTGAATTATTTATTTAATTAAAAGTTGAGTTATTGGTATTTTTGGAATTATTGGAAATAATTAAATAAAGAAAAAGAAATTGGACTTGTGGTGTGGTGAGTAGGAGTGAGGGGTGTGTGAAGTCAAAAACTATAACCCTATTTTTATTGTTATTATTATAATAAAAAGGAAAATAAGAAGGAAAGAGTTAGAAAGCCAAAAGTGAGACGAATAGATCGTACGTGAGAAGAGAAGAGGCAAAAAGGAAGAGGAACACCCAAAGCTCTAGGAATTCAAGAATTTGGCTAAGGTAAGGGGTGATTACTCTGATTATGGTGTATTATAGGTTTTGGGAATAATAGGATCGATTGGGTGAATTATGAATCCCAATTTAGGATTTTGAGCTTTAGGGGTTTTGACCATAAAATGCTAAATTGATGAATTTGATGCAAATTGTTGTTGTGGTATTGCTTTAGGTTGTTAGAGTGTGTTGAATTTGCATTAGAATTACCTGTTTCATGTTGTTTTGATGTTGCTCTAGAATGGATTCGTATTTGGATGGAATTGGGATAGTAACAATGCTGTCAAAATTAAGTTTTGTTGCTACAAACGTCACAGGAACCAGTTACCCTCTGGGAGGAACCGGGTTCCTCATATAATTTCCAATAAGGTGATTTTCGAGTCATTGGAACCGATTACCCTGTGGGGGGAACCGGGTTCCTAGTAGTTTTTCCAGAAGCGTGTTTTCACAATGATAGTGGGAACCGGTTACTTCCCTGGAGGAACCGGTTACCACTGTTACTTTTTGAAAAATATTAAACTTTGAAAATTCATAACTTTTGAACCGTAAGTCCTTTTTAATCGCTGTTTTGGACGTTATTCCTTAAATTAAATTTACTATTTTATGAAATAAGGAAAATAATATTTATTTTATTTTATTTTGGAAGTATTGGTTTTCCGACCTTGTGGTTATTCGTACCTTGTGTACTTGGTGGATAGGAAACAATATGTTGTTGTGCTGATGTATTATGTGCATATTGATGGTTGTACACTTGTGTTGGTGATATCATTACTAATTGATGGGTAATTACTTGCATGTTTATGCTATTGGTGATGTTCATGATAGTTGATTGATATCATGTTTTGGTTGATAATGTTGCATGCTTGTCGATGTGCATGCATATACATTTGGTGGTAGCTAATTCCCATTGTGTGGAATTGGTGAGTTGGCCAATAACCGTTGCCGAGTTGGAATGGGCGGTGAGGCGTATCTGTGTCTGAGTTGGAATGGAGCAGATGTTGATACTGGGTCCGAGTTGGAATGGAACAGTATGGTGAATTTAGTTCACTTTTGGTGCCACATGCATAGAGTCTTACATAGCATTTTGTATGGATTATAACATGATAGGATGGTTTCCAGTGTTATAATCTGGTTGTTGTGTGTTATGTATATTTATGACTTGTGTTGTTGAATGGATGAATAAACCTGATTATGCTGAATAGGGTGAAATAATAGCTTATGAAATTCTATTGTTTTATGAATTTATAATGCATTTTAATTATGATGTAGTCTCACCCTTACTTTGATGATTTCAGATTGAAGTTATAGAAGCTTAGGAGTTGGTGAAGATGGCTCGTAGAGATATGCTATTTAATTATCATGTGTCGGTGTCATGCTCTGGTCTTGTAACACTGGGGAACGTTTGTCTTTAGAGTTACTATTACACTCTAAATTATTTAATTGTTTTAGTTGGATAATTATTTTTATGGAGTAAGGTGTTGACCTTTTTGGATTGGTGTTTATTTAGTTTGAATTATCCAAGTTTTGAATAAATAATTCCGCTGTGTTAAACATGTGTTGATTAAATTATGTTCCTCAGCTAAGCATGACATATGTATTGGAATTTTATATTTTTATATCAATTGTGATGCCCTTGTATGCATGTTAACTATGAATTAATTATATTATCCGCGGGGTATTTATAAGGGTGTTACAATAGTGGTATCAGAACATAGTCGGTCGTTGTGACCAGTGTCTTAGTGTCGTTATCCCTTTTGTATGTGACTAGTGCAAGGTAACACTGTCGATACTTGTGTTCTAATGAGAATTGTTTTGTGGATTCTCATAACAATGGCTAAAAGAGGTAACGGAAGAGATGACGCTGCAATTGCTGAGGCTTTGGGGATGCTTGCTGCTGTGCTTGGAGGAAATCAACAAGGAGCTGGTATTGGTGATGACAGGAAGCTGGGAAACTTTCAAAGGAACAATCCTCCGTTCTTCAAAGGCACACATGACCCTGGTGGCGCTCAGAAGCGGTTGAGGAAGATTGAAAGGATCTTCCGAGTGATTGACTTTGTTGAGGATCTGAAAGTGAGGTATGGTACTTATATGCTGGCAGAAGAAGTTGACGACTGGTGGGTTGCTACCAGAACTGAGATGGAGCAAGATGGTACTGTGCTGACTTGGGCTGTGTTTAGAAGGGCTTTTCTGAGAAGGTATTTTCCTGAAGACATTTGGGGAAATAAAGAGATCGAATTTTTGGAGCTCAAGCAGGATGACAAGATTGTAAGTGAGTATGCTTCTAAGTCCACTGAGTTGGCTAAGTATTATGCTCACTATAACAATGATGAGGATGGAGAATTCTCTAAGTGTATCAAGTTTGAAATTAAGCAAGGTATCAGGTATCACCGTATTCGCAGGTTTTCTGATTTGGTGGATTGTAGTAGGATTCTGGAAGAGGATCTTGCTAATACTAGGTCGAACTCTCATGGGTTTGCTGACAAGAAGGGAAAGCAAAAAATGGATCGTGGCAAACCGTATGACAGGAATAACCAGAAGTCTGGTGGGTGGAAAAGGCCTAGTGGGGGAGATTATAATGCTCATATTAGGTGCTATAAATGTGGTGAGTTTGGGCATCGAGTTCAGGAATGCAAGAGTACTGAGAAAAGTGTTATAATTATGGGAAGCATGGGCATATCGCTAATGAATGTAGATCAAGGAAAGTGACTTGTTACAACTGTGGAGAAGAGGGTCATACTCGTCCGCAGTGCACTAAGCCGAAGAAGGAGCATTCTAGTGGGAAAGTGTTTGCGTTAGTTGTGCAAGAGACTAAGCATGATGATCGACTCATTAAAGGTACGTGTTTTTATTAATGGCACACATTTGATTGCGATTATTGATACTAGAGCGACTCATTCGTTCATTTCTTTGGATTGTGCTAAAAGATTGAATTTGGAAATATATGATATGAAAGGAAGTATGGTTATTGAGACTCCTGCGTCGGGTTCAGTGACTACTTCATTTGTGTGTAGGAACTGTCCTATTATAATTTTTGGTAGAGGCTTTGGTATGGATTTAGTATGCCTACCGTTAGAACAACTTGACATTGTCCTTGGAACGAACTGGTTGGAATTCAACCAGGTTCAAATCAACTATTTTTCGAAGACAATTAGCTTTCATAAAGTTGTTAGTGTCAAAGATTTGACTATGTTTGTTAAGCAGATAAATGTAGCTGTTAATGACGGTGCGGTAGTTTTTATGTTGTGTTCTTAGATGGAAGTGAAGGGAAAGGTTAAGAGTAATGAGTTACCCGTTGTGAATGAATTTCTCGAAGTTTTTCCAGAAGACGTTAGCAAGTTGCCACCTGAAAGAGAAGTGGAATTTGCTATAGATTTGATTCCTGGAACTAGTCCGGTGTCGATAGAGCCTTATCGCATGTCGTCATCTGAGTTGGCTGAATTGAAGAAGCAATTAGAGGAGTTACTTGAGAAGAAGTTTATTCATCCGAGTGTTTCGCTGTGGGGTGCTCCTGTGTTGTTGTTTAAAAAGAAAGAAGGTTCGATGAGACTGTGTGTTGATTACAGGCAGTTGAATAAAGTTACAATAAAGAATCGGTATCCATTGCCGAGGATTGATGATTTGATGGATCAAGTGGTTGGAGCTTATGTATTCAGTAAGATTGATCTGAGGTCTGGATATCATCAGATTCGTGTAAAAACGGAAGATATTCAGAAGACTGCATTCAGAACAAGGTATGGACATTACGAGTATTCTGTTATGCCGTTTGGAGTTACTAATGCACGTGGTGTTTTTACGGAGTATATGAACAAGATATTCCATCTGTATCTTGATAAGTTCGTGGTGGTTTTTATTGATGACACCCTTCAAAAATACCTCGCAAATATATAATTAATTCAGAGTTGACATGTAAATAAAGGGTGTCACAATTGGTAAAAATAAAATCCAAACAGATGTCATGCTTTACTGAAGAACATTATTAAAATAATCATAAAAGAAACATGTTCTACACAGCGGAATTATTCTCAAGACTTGGATAAATTAAAACTAACAAAACTTCAAGGTCAACGCCTTAGTTCTCAAAACAATTATCCAAAAACAATCTTAAATAATCAACATAGTATAATTATAACTCTAAACCAAACGTTCCCCAGTGTTACAAGACCAGAGCATGACACTGACATGCAAATAAAAATAAAATGCACAGCTCTATGAGCCATCCTCACTAGTTCCTAAGCCGCTAAACTTCAATCTGAAATCATCAAAGTAAGGGTGAGACTTCATCATAATTAAAATGCATTATAAGTTTCTCAAAACAATAAAATATCTCAAGTTATTAATCCACCATTTTTAGCATAATCAGTTAAGTCAATTTTCACCATTATAATTCATAAACATACACCCAAACATAACAAACAAATTATAACACAGGAAACCATCCTATCATGTTATAATTCACACAAAATTCAATGCAAGACTCTATGCATGTGGTACCTGTCATACCCCAAAATTTTCCCTCCTGTTCCTCAAGACATTTCACATATCCATACTCAAGGATTCCTCAAGGGTTGATCAGACAAACCCTCTCCTAGACAATCAACCCAAACTAGGGTTTGGCTATCCTCAGATCAAGATGGAATTCCAACATCTCCAGTGGTCATCATGCCTCCTCATATGCTTCAAAGAATCTCCATGACAAGTTTCAAGCCTTACAAGTCAAGTTTCCTCAGACAATTGCTCAGATGGTTGAAAATCAATTGTATTGGACAAAAAGTCAATGGTGGTCAACATACAGTCAAACTTTATGATTTTTGGTCAACATCCTCATTTTGAAGTAACATTCATCATTTGATCAAGGGTTGATCATGATTCATCAAGAAAACTCAAGATTTGCTCAAATGTCAAACTTTCCAAATTAGGGTTTTCTAGAGAAAAGTCAACTGAACTTTGACTGATCATAACTTTCTCATACTTTGTCAGAAATTTTTCCACCACCTGTCATTTTGAAGGAAATTCAATTCTCTACAACTTCATGTCTCACAAGCATGTTCAAAAATGCTTCATTTGGAAGATATGGATCAAAACCTTACAGGTCCTTTTTATAAGTCAACAAAAAGTCAACTTTTTGTAGTGAAGTGTTATTGAGCATGGAAACTCCAATTGAGATGAAAATAAATAGGTTGTTTAGAGGACATCTAGAGCTTTCTAAAGAGTCCAAGAACACCCAAAAATGTTGAAAATTGAGCAAGATACACCTTGCACAAGTTGGACATTTTTGAAGAGGTGCACAAAGAGAAATACTTTTCAAAACCCAAAATTTTCAAATGGGCCCAACTTTTCTTGGTTCAAACTTGTTCCTCAGCTTATTTGGAACCTCCAAGCCCAATGCCACGAATTTTATCTTTATTTTTCTATTTAATTTGGATTTTATTCATTTAAAAACAAATTAAATTAAAAATAAAGGTAGAAAATCAAAATTAAATGAAAAATTGATTTTTCTCTCATTCTTGAGGTCCAAGCAACTCATAAAGGCTGGCAAATTTCGAAATTGACTTTGATTTGGCAAGAAATTGATGAAAATTGGATCAAAAAGGAAAGATTTGGTATCACACAAAATCAAATATTTTTTACATTGATTGATCATTATTTGCTCTTGAATTCAGACCTAAATCCATCCATTATAAATATACAATGCATACAACATGAGAAAGAACAGAAAAATTGCTTGAAAGAACCGTAACCAAAAGTCAAAAACCGTGTTCTTGAAGCAACTTACAGCCCTGGTTCTAGCTTGTTTCAGTCGATTTTGAGCATTCCATCACATTCCTTGGAGTCTTTAGAATCGATCCAGACCTCTACAAGTTGCAAAACCATTCAGAATCGAACAATCCCGATTTCGGTTTGTTCTTCTTTTTCCAAATTCAATTTTTAATTCTCATGCATTTTTAACGTGTTTTGATGTTTGTTTTGTGTTTAGCATGAAGTTTGGAAACTTTCTGCATAGCTTGATTGTGTTTTTGTGGCCTGAATCGAAATCCACCATGGCTAGGGTTTTCTGGCTCGAATTGGGGTTTCTCTAAATCCGTTAAATTGGACAAAACCACTACCACCATTGTGTTTAGAATGTTGTTTGCAATCGATTCATGTATTCATAACTCATTTATATTGCTTGTATGAAGTTTTGGAAAATTGCAGGGGCTATAGCGTCGAACGAAGCCGACGCTAAGTGTTTGAAATTTCAAACGAAGAAGATGAAGATCTTCGCGCGTAATCTGGGCAATCAGGAAGCGAGTTTGTTTAAAAACGCGTTGTTTCAATATCCTAACACCAAAAGCAGTTTGGTCCAGTGGTGAAGGAGACGCGTGTTTTCCTTGGGGACCTGAGTTCGAACCTGGGCAGGACCACTTCTTTTTATCACCTTACAAACTAACTTGTTTTTTGTATTTTCTTATTTTCTTTAATATTTTATCATGCATTTAAAAAACACCAAAAATATTTTCTTTTTTGCATTATTATCAGAAAAATGTTTTTTTAATTTTTAATATTAAAATTAATATTTTTGCATGCATATTTTATTTAATTACTAATTAATCATTAATTTGACTTTTAATTGCATTTAATTATCGAAAACGATCCAGAAAATTACCCAAAAATTATCTTATCATATTAATGTCATTACTAATCAAAAACCTTTTTCTTCATTCAAAAATATCTCTTTTTTACTAACATTTTTCCTCTTATGCGAATTTCTCTTATTTTCCGATTATGTATCTGTTCACAGGTTGTAACGTTTCGGACGATTTTTCTTGCTTTTCTTTTCAATTATGTAACTACCTATGGGATGTAATAGTTTAATTAGGACTTTTATTTTCCGCACTCCTATTATGTAACTGCCCCAAAGCCATGTAATAGCGTAGGACTTTATCTTTCCGCACTTTACATTTCCGCAATTTACTTTCTGCACCCTATAAACTGCTAGTAATTAGGCGTGTATGGCAAGATAAAATTGGACATAGATCACTCATAATGCCAAGATAAAATATATCTGAATTTGACACACTCTTTTCACACATGCACCCCTTAAGGTAATTCTCTCTCGTTGCCTTACGAATACAAATGGTCAAGTCCCTCGAACGTAGAGGTATTCTAGCACTGTTGCCTTCAAAACAAATCATCACAGTCCCTTCGATACAAAGATCATAGACCCACGATGTCGCCTACGAAAAATGATGATAGTCCCTTCAAATGTGCTAGGATACTCCTACAAAGTTGCCTTCTATGACCATCAGATGTCCCTTCGAATGTCCCTTCTAAATCCAACAAATAGGGTTACCTACCAACCAATGGTACGGATAGCACTATTCTAAAGGAAAGTAAAACAACACGAAAATGACCATTCTGAGTAGGTAATAAGACTTTTAGTTGCTTGCTCAAACAAAATACTTTTCACACCACACACTTTTTGTCAAAGTTCAAACTCTTTTCAAAAACGAAACGTTTCCGAACACTTTGTATACATTCCTACATGAATCATTACAAAGTCAAAGCGAAATTCCTTTTTCAAAACATTTTTGTCAAACACACAGAAAGAAATTTTTAAAGTGAGCTAAAAAGCAACTAAGAGCCCGTAGATAACCACGGATGGAAAGGGGTGCTAATACCTTCCCTTTTCATAACCTTCTCCCTTACTCAGAATCTAACGAAGGTCTTTTCTTGTTCTTTTCACCTTCCCTTAATTGGATAAAATAAAAGTCGGTGGCGACTCTTGCTATCCGCACATTTGCGATACAAAAATCTCAAAGTCAGTTCACGTATAATGGCGACTGTTGGGAGACACCCTAAAGAGAGAATACCTTAGGGATTTTAGATCATTTTACTACTTCTTTGACTTGTATGCTTTATCTTAAGGGTTTCATGGGTATTATACTTGTGGGGATCCTACACCGGATCCGTGTTTCCTTAGGTAAGTAGCAATAGATCATCGCGACCGCTGGACGTATATCGAAACGGTCAACATGATGGCTACGTTAGTGCGACACTTTGGATGTCCTCATACTCTTCATTTCCAAGTTGAGGATAGTATTTGGCTTCTGCGTGGTGTCATCAGCACTAACTCAACTTTTAGAACCCTAATTGACCCATCTTGGCCATTAGAAGGTAGTGAGATGACCGGCTTTGGTGTAGACTAAGGTTGGTCGATACTAATGCTACGAAGATGAGACTTTTGGGATATTTTCGGTCGACCACTTTGTAGTCTTATTGAAATAAACGACTACGAGAAAGATCAATGATATGAGATTCCTAGAACCCGGTTACTATCATAGGACAGGATGAACCGACTCAAACATTTGGTAGGGTAGACACCTATACTTCATGCAAGCCTTAAACCTAGGGCTTTTGTGTGATTTGTTTGTGCTTGCTAAACATGACATCATGACATCATATCATTGCATATCATCTCTAACTATTTCAAGGACCTAGGGATTTATCTTTGCTCTGTTTTGTAGGATAATGGCTTCCAGAAAGACTATCCGAATCAACTTCATGGGTATACCTTCTCAGTTCAAAGAATTGGTTTCAGAAATTCCTGATCATGCTCAATTCCTCAAAAGACATGGTTATCTACTTAACTTGGTTATCTCCAGTTTTGAAGAAGATATGATGCATGTCTTATTCCAGTTCTTCGATCCGAAACACCATTGCTTTACATTCCCAGATTATCCAAGCTACTTGGGATACTTATTCTTGATCAAATGCCATTCACCGGTTTAGAAAAGGTTCTTAGGTATAAAGACATCGCATCAGCATTACATCTAAAGCGGTCAGACATTGAAGCCAATTGGGAAATAAGAAGCGGAGTTAAGGGTCTACTTGCTAAGTTCCTAATAAAGAAAGCTCGAGAATTCCTCAAAGCTATGAGTTTTCAAGCATTCGAAGACATTTTGGCCTTACTAATCTATGGTTTGGTGCTATTTCCTAATCCAGATCAATTCATAGACGTGAACGCCATCAAGATATTCCTCACTCACAATCCTGTGCCTACCTTACTTGGAGACATCCTACATTCTCTCCACACTCGTACCATCAAAAGACAAGGAACTCTCATGTGTTGCATACCGTTACTTTCCAGGTGGTTTATTTCGCACCTTCCTCCATCAGTATTGAAGAACGAGCAAAGATTGAAGTGGTCTCAAAGACTAATGTCACTCTCCCATTCAGATATCCGTTGGTGTCTTTTCTCTCAAAAGGACTTCACATTCATTGAGCGTTGTGGAGAATTCCCTAATGTACCATTCCTTGGCACAAGAAGAGGTATCACTTACAACCCTTCTTTAGCTCTACGTCAGTTTGGTTATGCTCGAAGAGATGGTCCACATGATATGCTTCTCCAAGATATTGTGTTTGACTACAACAACGATTTTAATTACCATCAAGGTTCATACACGCTTGGGGCATGGTAAAGAAGACTGATACCAAGACTTTGGGGCACCAAAACTCCATTCCTTGGGAACCTTACCTCAAATGGGTGCGAGCTCGAGCTCAAAAACCTCATGATGCCATTTACACCCGTGTTACCAGAATTATGGAACTTGTTGCTATAGGTGACGACCTATCTGTTCTCCATCCCGACATGCCTCTGATTTTGAAGACTCAAGAGATCCTGATTCATTTTAAAGAAGAAAGGAATACATTCGAAGCTCAGTGTTATGCAAGCGAGAAAAAGGTACTAGAGTTGACAAAGCTACTTCACGAGGAGCGAAACATCAACGCCTACTTCAACACCAAGAGGAAGCGCCCGTGGGAGACTTAGAGCTTTAGGATTTTTGTTCTTTTATTTTTCCAAACTATCTTTTGTACTTAAAAGGAAAAAAGAAAAAAAAGAAAGAGAAAAAAGAAACTAATAAAGTTTGTTCATGCTTGTTTAAAAAATTTAAATTCCTAAGGTCCTTGAAAACATTGCATTACATTGCATAAACATCGCATATCATGGCATGACATATCATAACAGGTACATTGAAGACCAGTCTTCTTATTTTCTTGCTGTTTATTTTAGCAGAAATGGCTCTTGAACACAAAGATATCCAAGCTCAAAATGCTGAGTTCCAGGAAATGTTCACCAACTTGGCCCAAGGCCAAAAGGATCTGAAAGAGATCATCAAGAATCTCGAAGACAACAAAGATGGATGATTTGAACAAATGCAAGCTGAGATAGTAGAGATGAGAATCTAGATGATGGGTCAAATGGCTCTTATCCAAAACTTAGCTCGGGGGCAAGAAGAATTGAGAGTCTTCATCAACGAGCTCCTCAAGTTCAAAGACAACCGAATGGTACGAACCGCTAGAGTTGGGGATCCAAGCGTCAACCTACCTCCAATGAGACCGAAGCTGACTTGTTCACAAGAAAGGGGCAAGTTCCCATTGCTTCGCCAACAACAACAAGGTAATCAGCATAAGCAAGGTACACCCAGGATACAATTGGCCAAGATCAACATGCCATTGTCTCAGTGTCATACCCAAATTTTTGACCTAATATACCACCTTACATTTGCATCATTGCATCACTACGATTCGATGTAATTAATCGGTGTAGCTTTCACGTGTCAAAATTAGGGTTTCATCAAATTTTCATCCGAGACAAGAGGCAAGAAATTAGGGTTTAAGTTTCACTCACCTCATTTGATCTATCTTGATCAAATCATCAACCTCTGATCTTCATATATCCAACTTTTCTCATTGATCTATCAAGGATCGACCAATTAGGGTTTTTGTCGAGCATGAGTAATCTCAGATTTTCTGATCAATGGATGACTTTTTTGGTTAGAGATTGATCTTAATATCTTAGATACAACATGTTGACCTAATTTTTGGATTCAAAACATCACAGAAGTTCACAGGATTCATCAGTCAATTTCTGAAACATCTGATGAAATTTCATCTGCACAGAAAAGTCAAACTTTGACTTTTGGTCAACTTTTTTCAAAACAAAACTTTTTCAATCATCAAAATACTTCAAATGATCCATCATGATCATAAAAAATCAAGAAATTTGGAAAAGTCAACAAAAAGTCAAAATTTCTAACACTTAGAAAAAATTTCAAGTGTTAAAATTTTGTACTTTTTCCAAACTTCATGGCATTTTTTCACATAGTTCCAGTTTGAATTGGAAAAAAACTCAAAACATGAAATTTGTAGCCCTTGAAACAAGATTTCCAAAATGTCCAAGAACTCTAAAATCCATGGAGTCTAGCCATACTTTTGAATTTGAAACTTAGAGCTCCAAAATCCATAATTTTCAAGTACAAACTTCAAATTTATAGGTCATTTTGCATTTTCTTCTTCTAGAACACATGCCACCTTGCCAATTGAGGATTAGAGCTGATAAATATCAGAGGAGAATAATTGTAAAGAGATAAGATCAAGTTGGAAAAATTAACCATGGTTAAAAGGAAGTTTCCTTTTGCATTTAATGCAAAAATGACTTCCTTGCCCTCTAAGGCAAGTTAAAATTACCAGGGCCAAACTTTCTCAATTATCTTTCAAAGTTCATGGCCTATAAATAGAGGTATTATTTGCCATTCAAACTACACCAAAGTAATGCAAAGACATGCTTTCTCTCTTCTTTCTTAAAAATCAAGAAACATAGTGCATTTTGAGAAATCTTGTGATTTTGAAAACTAGTGAAAAATATTGAGTAATATGGTGTCTAACATGTTCTAATACCAACATGAAACTTGTTTGAAACATAAAATCAACACTAACCAAACTGAAAAATAGATTTTGCATTCTATGCACATAAGCTTGCCAAAACTGCCTTAGGATTCGAATTCATAGCTTGGCTCGAGCAACTTGAGTTTTAACCATCCAAACATCATCAACATACATCATAGACATGATGCAGACCCTTAGCAACAATCTGTAACAGCTCTAACATTGATTTCAAGTTTTAGTTTGAACCATATGCAGTTCGACTTGGGTAGAATGATTCAAGCAAGCTCATGAAGTGCGACCATTCATACACCTTCCATAGAGGCCATTGGTGCTCAAGCAATCATAAAACTCAACTGAAACACTCCTCCATCGAATTCGATTCCGCTTCAACAGGTAATGAACTCAAACTCGAACTCTGTGATTTCTTGATTCAAATGAAAAAAACTCTTGGCCATTTGTTTTCTGCACTATCCACGATCATTAACCCTCAATCAATTGAATAAATCATCAACCATACACGATTTCAATTAGATTTTTCAGTTTTAGGGTTCTTCGTGTTCTTCAGAAATTTAATCATTCTGGGCTTAAAATAAATGAAATTAATGAACACCATCATGTTCCTGGGTTTGAAACGAGCAAGATTGATGTTTACATCTTTTGATTTCATCAAGAAACGAAGATTTGAGGACTGATTGAAGATTGGAGAAGAAGAACAAGGCTTGCGCGCGTTTTTCAAATTCAAAAGTCTGTTTTAAAATATATTTAGTTAGTTTAAACACAATACACGGATGTATTGCCGCCCCAGCGGTTGCCAGCTCACTCTTAAGTCATTACACCTTGCCTTGCCTAATGGTCCCGGGTTCAAGCCTCCTTGGGACCATTTTTTACCAAACTTTTGTATTTTTTTTACAAACTTTGACATTTTCAAAACCCAACCAAAACTCCTCATTTTGAGGTGATTTTTTGTACACTTGTCAATTAATGTATCTATTTTATGATAGTACAAAAATTTTCAGAAAAAACTTCCATCCGATTATATTTCGATCGAGCCGAAAACGACACTTTGAGCACTTTTCAAAACCACTTTAAAAGGTGAATTTTTCAAACTTTCGAAGCCCGATTCTTTTCAAAACTTCTCATAAATGAGCTTCACATTTCAAAAACACTTTCAAATAATATTTTTCAAAACTTTTCATCAAACTTGCATCTTTTTCCATGATCGATCCGATTAAACGATAAAACCGAATTCGTTTTCTCTCGTTTTTCTTAACCGATCATGGGCCTCCCTTACGGTCTAAGTCCCAACATTCTTTATGTACATACATATTTTCCTTGTACATATCAAATTCTTTTCATATACATACAAATTTTTACCTGTACATGATACAGATACTTTTTGTAAATACTCAAACACGGATAAACTTCGATCGTTTTTTTTCCGTTTCGTCTGTATATACATTGAATACCATTGGTATTGAAAGGAGCATTATTCCCGGTGAAACTGCTTTTAAACCAATGGGCCACCCTTATGGTGTAAGTCCCAACCCTCCTATGTACATCCACATCTCTTGTACATAAATACTCGTTCGTGTACATACTTACTTCCTTGTACACAATTCAAACTTGTAAATAATCAAGTTACGCTCGTTTCAAACGTTCTTTTCACAGACACTTGTTTATATTTCCTTCATAAACTCTTGTAAATAAACATCATGCATTGTTTATATTTCCTTCATAAACTCCTGTGAATACATATCACACACACACTTGTTTATACAACTGTCTAGTTATAACATAACAACTAGTCTAACCAATAGGTCCCCCACAGTTTAGCCTCCTCTTGGGCTTTATACAAGATGACTCTCCCCACAGAGTTAGCCTCCTCTTAGGCTTTATATAAGAAAACTCATTCATCTGAGTTTAGCCTCCGCTTAGGCTTCATATAAGACAACACTCCCCTGTTGAGTCAGCCTTCTCTTGGGCTTCGTTCAAAAGAACTCCTCATTGAGTTTAGCCTTCTCTTGGGCATCATACAATGAAAGAGACCATAAAATCTATTAACAACCTCCTATTGGGCTTCCAATACAAAGAATCACCCGCGTTAGGATAGAACCCTGAGAGTATAATTTCTCGGTGAAATTGCTCTTAATTCCAAAAGGATGGTTTCCCTGTGAAATCCCTTTTAAAGCCAAAAGCCAGCCATACCCTATAGCTTCCTCTTGAGCTTCATACAAGGACCCTCGATGACCCTCGATGACCCTCGAAATGCCTCCTCTTGGGCTTACAATATAAGGACCCATGGGCTTCTTAAAAGCATCCCTTTAATCCAATCAATTTCTCCTCGAGATTTAGACGTTTATCATTGATCATGCACAAAATCCTCAGCCGAGATGGCTGCCTGGATGGAAGGATCCGGGATAGGTCTCGACCGTCAAGGAGGAGATCTATGTCCGACTTGGATCTCGGGGAAAGACACGAGGACGGCTTAAGCCCGAGGTATAGCTCGGCAAGTACTCCAGTAAGAACGGTTGAATGGACGTTATGAAGATAAAGAGTTCCTAGAGCCTTTATGAGGCGTTTCTAGTGAATGATTACAAGCTGTAACAGCTAACTCCTTGCCTTCAAAGCCATAGTTAATGAGCTGAGACAGTTACGGAAGGAAGGATATAGCTTCAAGGAAGGAATGATATAAATAGGGCTCCCGCCAGCGGGATAAGCAAGACAATCACAAGCTTGGAGCTTAAGTTACGACACTTGAGCTTCCAAATCCCTAAAATCATTTTAGTAAGGTTTTTCCTGCAAGAACATTTGGCGCCCACCGTGGGGCCTCGGTGAAATCATTCCCAGGCCGCACAAGTAAAAACATATACACAGACGACAATGTCTCAAGCATCACCAACAGATCCACCGGATCTCACTCAGTTGCTGGCAATGATCGACGACCTACGTCAGCATAACGAAACACTTCAGGATAACGTTCAAGCCCTTCAACTGAAGAGTTTGGACGAGGCAGAGGATCAAGAAGTAGAACCTCTGGAGCCACAGCCTTTGTCTCAGGCAATCTGGGAGGATGCTGTTCCAGATAATTTCAAACCCCCTATACTGGCATCATACGATGGCAAGACGGACCCCCAGGAGCACATCATTGCTGTTAACAACACGATGGCACTTATTGGAGCAACCGACTCCCTCAAGTGCAAACTGATGGCCGGTACCTTCAGAGAGTCGGCCTTGCGCTGGTATATGGGGCTGCCCCGGTTGTCCGTAGTGAGCTATCAAGATTTCAATCGGAAAATCATTCAGCAGTTCTCAGCTAATCGTCATCGCAAGGTAGCCAATACCTCCCTCTTCAATGTGAAACAACGCCCTTCCGAGTCTCTCAGGGACTTCATGGCTAGATTCAACGAGGAGACTATCAAGGTCTCACATCCTAATCAGGAGATATTTGTGGCTGCGTTCCAGCATGGCCTTAAGGCCGGACAGTTCAATGAGTCCTTAGCCCAAAAACCCGCCAAAAGCATGGATGAGATCATTACTCGGGCTGAGTGCTACGTGAAGGGAGAAGAAAGTAACATGGAAAAGCGAGCTCGAGATTCTAAAGACAGGGGGACGGGACGTGACGAACGAGTCCGATCACGGGATAATGCCACCACCCGTGAACGAGCTCGAGACAAACGACCTTCGCGTCCGCGATCGGCTTTCGGTTCTAGGGAGACGCGCCTCAATACCGAAGGAAGATATCCTCGGGTCGGTCATTTAAAGCTGCTCACTCCACCTTACAGCAGTAAGTGGACTGTTAACACGGTTCTAGGAAGTGATCCAGGAGCATGGTGTGAATTTCATCGTCTGAAGGGGCACACCACGGAGTCCTGCGTACAATTGCGGAGGGAGATCGAAAAATTAATTCAAAGAGGAAAGCTGTCAACATATGTGAAGGAAGATCCTGGGCGGACCAGCAAACGGGATTCATCCCCGCGACGAGATCCGGTTTCTGACTCCCGGTCCAAGAAAAAGGGCAAGGCTGTGGAGGAGGTAAAGGAAGCAAGGTCGACCCGGCATACTCTAAACACCATCTCTGGGGGATTTGCAGGAGGTGGCTCCACTAGTTCACCAGAAAAGATATGCTCGGGCTCGGCGTGCAGATTGGAACTTCGAGGTTTGATCCCGGGGTGGTAACCTTCTCGGGGGAAGATGCCAAAGAAGTTCTTCCACATGAGAACGACCCAATGGTGATTGAGGTGCAGATCCGGGATTGGGGCGTTAAGCGTGTGTTAATCGACCCGGGAAGCTCCGCGGACGTCCTCTACTGGGAGGCCTTCAAAGGTATGGGTTTCGAGCCAAATGAGTTGTTACCTTTCAGCGGAACTCTTGTAGGGTTCTCCGGCGAGCAGGTGCAGGTTCTGGGGTATCTCCCTGTATCAACTACTTTTGGAGAAGGAGAAAATGCCAAGGCCGTACAGGTTAGGTATTTGGTGGTTAACGCGTCGTCACCCTACAACATTATCGTCGGGCGACCTTCATTTAATGCACTTGAAGCGGTATTGTCAACACTGTTCTTGACTATGAAGTATCGTCTCGGCAACGGGCGTGTCGGGGTTATCCGTGGGGACCAAGGTTTGGCCCGGAAGTGCTATAAGGACAGTCTGAAAGCTAAGAAAAGGTCGGGTCCATCAGAAGCCTCTCCGAAACACGATGTCGGCATGGTCGACATTGATCCAAGAGAAAGGACGGGGGAGGATGGACTTACTCCTCAGGAGGAGGTCAAAGATGTTCAGATCGGCCCGTTGCCCTCACAAATTACCCACCTCGGAACGCAGTTGACAAAGGAGGAGGAGACCGAGATAGTTCAGGTATTAAGGCAGAATCTAGACCTTTTTGCCTGGAAGCCGTCAGATATGCCGGGCATAGATCCCGAAATCATGTGTCATCATTTGTCAATTGATCCCGGAGTCCACCGTGTCACAAAGGAAGCGGAAGATGGGGAAGAAAGGGACAATGTTTGAGGATGTAGGAAAGTTGTTGAAAGCCGGTTTCGTGAAAGAAGTACAATACCCAACTTGGCTATCAAACGTCGTTATGGTGAAGAAGAAAAATGGCAAGTGGAGGATGTGTGTAGACTTCACCGACCGAACAAGGCATGTCCGAAGGATCCATATCCATTACCTCACATTGACCGTTTGATCGTGACTCCTCGGTTTTCGCCTCCTAAGTTTTTGGATGCGTACTCGGTACAATCAAATTCGCATGAACCCGGTGATCGCCCAAAAGCCTTCATGAAGCGAAAGAATTTCTATTACGAGTTATGCCGTTTGGTTTGAAGAACGCCGCGACCTACCGAGACCGATGGATATGGTGTTTGCCCTCGATTGACGCAATATTGAAGTGTATGTAGCGACATGGTGATAAAACCACGTCGGAGGAAGACCATGTGATAGACATTAGGGAGACCTTCGCGGCGGTTCGGAAATTCAATATGCGCTTGAACCCAGACAAGTGTACATTTGGAGTTCAAGCCGGCAAGTTCCTGGGTTTCATGCTCACAAATCGGGGTATCGAGGCCAATCCAGACAAGTGCCAGGCGATCATTGACATGCGAAGTCCGACCTCGATACGAGAAGTGCAGCCTAACTACCGTCTGGCGTTGTCTCGCTTTTTGTCTTGTGCAGGCGACAAATCCATTCATTTCTTCTCGGCAATCAAGAAGAGAGCTCAGTTTGAATGGACGGAAGCATGTGAAGAAGCATTCAGTGGTGTAAAGCAGTTGCTGTCGGCACCTCCGGTACTAGTCAGACCCAAAGAAGGTTCTCAATTGACACTTTACCTGGCAGTAACTGATGGAGCAATCAGCTCTGTGTTGGTACAGGACACGGATGAAGGAGAACGTCCGGTATATTTTGTGAGTAAGGTATTAAAAGGGGCAGAGACCAGGTACCAGAAGATAGAGAAGTTGGCCTTGGCGCTTGTAACCACGGCACGAAAACTCAGACATTACTTCCTTGGACACCCCGTCCAGGTGAAGACTAACTTTCCTTTGAAGCAGGTGTTTAAGAAGCCGGACCTGGCCGGAAGGATGGTGTCCTGGGCCGTAGAACTATCGGAGTATGAGATCAGTTTCAGTCCTCGTACCAGTATCAAATCCCAGTCTCTAGCTGATTTCATGGTGGAATTTGTCTATTCGCCAGGAGAGGATGTTGCTCAGAAGTGGATTCTGTCTGTCGATGGCTCCTCTAATCTCAAAGGTAGTGGCGCAGGGGTAGTTCTGGAGGGTCCAGGAGAGATGGTGCTTGAATATTCTTTGCGTTTCGGATTTTCTACGAGCAACAACCAGCCAGAATATGAAGCTTTGCTGGCCGGTCTGAGGTTAGCTTTGGAAGTGGGGGTGACACACTTGCTGGTCCGTACAGATTCACAATTGGTGGCTGGACAAGTGGACGGGTCGTTTCAGGTAAAGGATCCCATTTTGGAGAAATATTTGCAACAAGCCGTTTTATTGAGTCGACAGTTTAAGGTTTTTGAAATATGTCATGTGGCCTGGGAAGAAAATACTCGAGCCGATGTACTATCGCGGTTGGCTAGTTCTAAAGATTCCGGGGTGAACAAATCGGTCATCCGTGAGGTACTTCCAGTGCCCAGTGTGGAAAAAGGAGAATCCCTAACAATACGTGAGGTAGATGGCGGGTGGATGAGCCCGATCGTTCGTTATCTACAACAAGAGAGGCTACCTGAAGACAGAGAGAGGGCCAAACGAATCAAGAAGATTTCATCTCGGTTTGTAATGGAGTCCGGAAAGCTATACCGTTTGGGTCGTGCAGCTCCCATGTTACGCTGTGTGTCAGAAGAAGATATGTTAATAGTGATGAAGGAAGTTCATGAGGGGACTTGTGGAAATCATGGGGGAGGAAGGGCTTTGGCTGGTCGGATCTTAAGGGCCGGGTACTACTGGCCTACGTTAACAAAAGATTGTCGTGAATATGTGGCACAATGCACAAAATGCCAGACGTTTGCTCCAGCCATTCACACACCATCCGAGTTCTTGCATACCGTTCTGGTGCCGTGGCCTTTTATCGGGGTGACATCCAGGCCCATTCCCGGTGGCTCCGGGACAGTTGAAGTTCCTGATCGTAGCGGTGGATTATTTTACTAAGTGGGTGGAGGCAGAAGCCGTGTCCCGGATCTCGGCGGACCGGGTTCGGCGTTTTTATTGGAGAAGCATCATTTGCCGATTTGGATTACCTCGGGTCATTGTCTCGGACAACGGGGCACAGTTCGCAAGTACTTCGGTAGTAGAGTTCTGCAAGGAGCTCGGAATCCAAAACAAGTTTATATCCGTAGAGCATCCACAGGCAAATGGGCAGGCTGAGTCGGCCAACAAGGTCATACTTAATGCAATAAAAAAGAAGCTGGATTCGGCCAAAGGTTTGTGGGCACAATGCCTACATGAAGTCTTGTGGGCATACCATACCACCATCCATTCCACAACGCAAGAGACTCCTTTTCGGATGGTTTTTGGAGCTGATGCCATGATTCCGGTAGAAGTGGTTTTACCCTCTTGGCGTCGAGAAAATTTTGAAGAAGAGGCCAATAACCAAGCTTTGAAAGAAGAGGCGGATTTCCTGGACGAGATAAGGGACACGGCCCATGTTAGAGAAGTAGCAGCCAAGCAGAGAATGACCAGACGCTTCAATTTGCAAGTGAAGCAGCGAGGGTTCAAGGTTGGAGATTTGGTACTTAAGAAGATAACCGATCCTACCAAGAAGGGTAAGCTAGACCCCAACTGGGAGGGACCATTCAGGGTCTCGGAAGAATTGCAAAACGGAGCCTATAAATTGGAGACGTTGGACGGATCAGGACTACCAAGGACTTGGAATGTTGCAAGTCTTAAGTTTTATTTTAGTTAAACATCTTTATGTAAAAATAATTGGTGTACTCTTTTCCCTAGGCAAGGGCCAGGGTTTTTAATGAGGCGTCTATCTAATAAATTCTATTGCAGCATCTGATTGGTAGCAGCTATGGTGACGTGCTGATAAGTTCGGTCTATGATCGTCTTTCAGTCACGGAAAGGCTCTGTTCCTACGAGGAATGCTCCTTGGTCAACCTCGCTTGAGGCTCTGAACCCTATGGCGACGTACTGCTAAGCTCGGTCTATGATCGTCTTTCAGTCACGGAAAGGCTCTGTTCCTACGAGGAATACTCCTTGGTCAACCTCGCTTGAGGCTCTGAACCCTATGGCGACGCATCGCTAAGCTCGGTCTATGATCGTCTTCGATCACGAAAGGCTCTGCTCCTACGAGGAATACTCCTTGGTCAACCTCGGTTGGGCTCAAAACTGTCTCGGATCATCCCTATAGAGGCTCAACCCTCGGTCAACCTCGGTTGGGCTCAAATCCGTCTCGGATCATCCCTATAGAGGCTCAACCCTCCGTCAACCTCGGTTGGGCTCGAAAATCCGTCTCGGATCATCCCTATAGAGGCTCAACCTCAAAGGTTCTTCTACCGAACAACCTTCAAAGGCTCTTCTACTGAACAACCTTCAAAGGCTCTGTTCCTACTCGGAACAACCTTCAAAGGCTCAACCTCGGAATGAGACTCGAACCGCTGATAGAGCAATCAAACGAATGTCTGCTGCATCTAAACGCTCCCTTAACACTTTCTTCCTCGGCAAGGCGGGATTGACAAGAGATGCGTGTGGGGTTACGAACAAATGTTATGTGTTCTTTTCTCAAAACCACTAGGATTGCTTGTTACATCCGTGGCTTGGGCCTGTAAATATCACATAAAAGTTCGCAACTAGACTCGAAGATTGGTAACAAAAACTCGTAAAGCAAAAGCAATTAAAATAGCCCAAGAGGGCTTAATATTCAAGTACAAATTGCATAAAGCAGGCGAATATTCAAAATACAAAACGCATCCGCTAAGGGATGACTAACTATGAAGACAAAAGAAGAAGTCAAGGATTGAGGTCGGCAGGATCGGCATCCATCTTAGCGTTTTCTTCGCTAATAGTGGTCTCATTGTCATCTTCGCCAACCTCCACCACTTCCCATCCACAATGGTCTTGAAGTAATCAACCTCGAGATGTCTAGGTCGGGTATAAGCAGATGACTTGAGCTTTGGCACGATCAAAAGCCAAGTCCCCCATCTAGCATACCCATCGAGATTTCTTTGCTTCCTTTAGCTCGGAGCATGATTTTTCGAATCTCGAACTTAGACATCGGGCAAGCTCATCTTCTAAGGTCTTTATCCGCTTCGCTTCAATTCTTCTCTTCAAGGCTTGAAATGTCATCGGCCTCCGAGAGTTTGTTCTTGAATGCATTGTTGGCATTGAGAAGGAACTGTTCGTTGTCGGCTAACCTTTTGACTTCTAACTCTAGATCGGTCTTTTTCTTCTCCACGCGATCACCAGACTCAAACAAGCTTGGTGAGTACATCACACCTCATCGTATGAGCTCATTTAGTGATCCGCTGCGAGCCTAGAGCCGGTTTGTTCACATCGGTTGTGGCATTTAGATGATCATACTAAACTTGAGGCCGCAAAATCGAGACCGAAACGATTTTCGAAGAGGCATGATCATGGCTACCTCCGTATCCTTTAGCAAATTGGAGATGGCCCATCACGAGTTAGTCTCATTCCCCATAACGGTCTTCAGTTTTTGGGATAGGCTCGGGGGCTGTCTCTGGTTCTGCAGGGCGCTTTAGTGGGGAAGCAGAGAGAATGATTGTTTCTGGAGCAGGGTCACGGGTCGTGACGTTTTTCTTTTTCTTCGGATTACGAACTTCCAGTCCGGCCAAATTGGATTTGGACTCGGAAGGTCCGCCAGCATCCATCCGAGCAGCGCGAGCCGCGGCCATCAGCTTCTTCTGTTCTTTCATTGACATATCAGTCATTTTGTCTGCGGGAAACGGAACAAGGAGTAAGCATACAAATAAATAAAAATGGAATAAAGCTAAATGAGAAAGCTTACCTAGGAAGTCGAGAACTTCCTCAGGAGATAGGGCAAGTAGATCCTTGACCCGGATCGGTCTGAAGGAGTCCAGAATTTCTAGGGAAAGGATCTCAGAATCACTCAGACTATCATAGTCAAAACCAGAAATAGGAAGCGGATCACAAGTCCAATAAAGGGGGAACTTATGATGCCCATCCGTGCCATAAATAACATAAGGGCATCGGGACCCACATCTAACTCGGAGGAAACGTTCTTTGTAGCCCTTGAAATTGGAGGTGTAGGCTTGGAGGAAACTTCTTTTTGGGATGCCGCTGATAGCAACCCAGTTTCCAGGCTCCGTGCTTTTTATTTCAAAGAAGGAAAATAATGCACCAACTGGGGGTTATAGATAGGGCTCGGCATATTATTTCAAAGGCCCGGATGAAGCCCCAACTGTTAGGACGGAGTTGGGAGGGAGCAAGGTTGATGGTACGAAGGATATCGGTCTCGAAGTCGGAGAAGGGGAATTGAATGTCAAACTCTTCGATCACCCCAGTATAAAAGTAAAACCACTCTGGTTTGACTTCCTGAGGACGGATCATGCAGACACTTTCCCCAGACTCACAAGACTCCAGAATCACGTCATCTTCGTCTCCTGTAGACGAGACACTTCTTAAAGAGCGTAGGGCAGCAATTTCTTCATCTTGTATTAGGCTCCGTTTAAAGCCTACAGCTTCTCCTTTGATCAGACGGTTGGTTTCCATTATTAGCTCCACGAACTCAAGAGTCGGTCGAATCACTCGAGTAAAAACTTCAGTGCAAACCCTATCTGTGACTCTCTTTAGGTCAGTTATTCTTTGAGCATTGCTCATCTCGCGCATGCATTCCTCAAACAGGGTTTTTCGTTCCTCGTTTTCTAAGTGGATTTTGCGACCAAAATCATCGCATTCCCTAATGATGACCATGTTTAGAATGAAACAAAAAAGCAATGTAGAGAAAAGAGGATACCTGAATTTGATGATCGATCGACTGAAAGGATGTGTTTTGAAGTAACTGACGGCAAGAGAGTGCAGTAGGATTTGGTGATTTGTAGAAAAGATTTCCTGGAGAGCAATTAAGTGAAATATAATGAGTAGGAGGAAAGGGAGGCGTGAAATCAGGTTTTCCCTATTATAGGGCAATCACGCAAAAATTTGCAAATGACCGTTGGACTGGTGTCACGTGAGTCACGTGTCACACTTTTGGAAAGTTTGAAAATGTAACACATCTCGCTAAGGGATTAAGGGCTTAAACTGATTGGTCGACACGGATTCAAGAAGCTTAAAACCGAGCGACCAAGGGGGCTTATGATCATGCACAAAATCCTCAGCCGAGATGGTGCACTGATGGAAGGATCCGGGATAGGTCTCGACCGTCAAGGAGGAGATCTATGTCCGACTTGGATCTCGGGGAAAGACACGAGGACGGCTTAAGTCCGAGGTATAGCTCGGCAAGTACTCCAATAAGAACGGTTGAATGGACGTTATGAAGATAAAGAGTTCCTAGAGCCTTTATGAGGCGTTTCTAGTGAATGATTACAAGCTGTAATAGCTAACTCCTTGCCTTCAAAGCCATAGTTAATGAGCTGAGACAGTTACGGAAGGAAGGATATAGCTTCAAGGAAGGAATGATATAAATAGGGCTCCCGCCAGCGGGATAAGCAAGACAATCACAAGCTTGGAACTTAAGTTACGACACTTGAGCTTCCAAATCCCTAAAATCATTTTAGTAAGGTTTTTCCTGCAAGAACAATCATCTCTATGGAAGAAGTATCTCATCTATCACATCACATACAATCAAAAAAAACTTTTCAAACTCTTTTCAAACAAAAAACATCTCTTAATTGTAAGTGGTAACGCTTGTACACTCAAGCAAAACACCCAATGCTTACAGTTAAAAGATTCAATCATCTTTTTCAAAACATCTTTCTTAAACATGTAAGTGGTAACACTTGTACACTCAAGCAAAATACATTTACGACGAAAGATTTTAATCACCAAACTTTCAAAAATGTATGTGATGAAATAGATTAGATAAATTTTTCATTAAGATGACATTCGTCTGTGTCTCTTACTAACATCCCGTTGCTTTCCACTAGCATAAGTGGGAACTACGATTGCTCTGACTTTCTCAACATCCTTTTGAGAATACGTAGGCACAAGGTCTCATCCTTGCCGAGCAAAAATTTCTTTCTCCCTCAGACCAAACAAACCATAGATCCCTTTAGATCCGAGCTACAAATGCTCTGATTCCCTCTAGGGGATATGTATGCAGAAGATCCAAAGATCTTTGTAAGCACAATAATAACAAACATTAGGATCCCACATAAGCTATCCTTCTTAAAATCCCAAAGGAGAAACTTTCCCAATCATAGAAATAACCATTAAAATACACAAACATATCAAACATATTCATATATAAAGCTATAGATAACTATATATATTTAGGGTGCTCCATCTATTCCCTTTATATAACAAACCCCCTTACCCAGAATACTCCCCAATGCATTGCGTCTAGTTTGTGCTAGTCGTTACGCATATCATAATCAATTGAGGGTATTAGCAGCTTTCCCCTTTTTCATAATCATTAAATCATCTTTTCTTGTGTTGAAAATAATAAAGCTTGATGCTCGCGGCATCTTTATAAACAAATCAAAAGAGTAAATCGTTTTGAGCCAGAGAATCCGAATTCATATTCGATTCTCTAGCACGTCACTTTTTAACGCGAACACTCAGGCATTACAACACATGTCAAAAGCAGAGGTCATTACTATGAAGAATCCTCCTCAGCATGTTAACACTTCCTCTCCAAAGTACAATCCTAATATAAGGTGCGCATACCACTCAAACAGCCCAGGGCATGACACCAACAACTGTTGGGCCTTGAAGAACAAGATTCAGGATCTGATCGACGAGAGGGTACTCAACTTCACGCAAGATGGTCAGATTGAGTTCCTCCACCATCCATCAAATATCGAAACTGCAAGGCATGCAATCTAAAGTGACGAGTTCATGCGGAAAAGCTTTCATTTATTTGAATTTTTAGTCGTAATTTCTTTTGTTTGCTTGAACATTTATCCTTATGTCAAACTTTGGTTTTTTTCACATTAATGCATTGCGCGTGTTTGTCTTGAAGTAATCCATTTGTTTCACTATATTTAAATTGTGTTTTCTTACTTTTTGTGATATTCAACTCTTGTTAAAGCGGTAAGCCTTTAGAGGGAGGATGACGAAAACGATACCATAACTTCTTACGGTATGATTTTGAACAGACGATGCTGACGATGTACAGGCCTTGTTTTAATTCCTAAACAGTGGAGATATAAGGAAGTTAATCCCTAGTCAACCCCTTTGAGCCTAAGGAGTAGAAGTTTTCTTTCTTTACACAAACTAAAACCCTTAATCATAACCTGAGGCAGGGTAGTTTCTCAGTTAATCTAAATGTGCGGTCAGTTACGACAAATAATGTCGAAGATATCCTTCTAAGTCAAAATCTGGTGATGGTTCCATGTGATCATTAAGTCAGGCAGTCAATATCTATCAAAAGAAAAGCTCGCTAAGTCAAAAACCTATGAAGGAGACTTAAGAGAAAAAATGAGACATCCCGCTGACTGTAACCTCAAAATAAACAGTTCAGGCAAAAGTTAGGGATAACAAAGTCAAAAAGAGAGGTCACTACAAACCCTTAACAATATAAAAAGGTTACAAAAATGATGACTTTCTTTTCAAATAAACTTCCAGTTTCTGAACCATCACCAGATGTAAGTGTTGCAATTCCAAGGAAGCACAATTAACTGAACATAGGACTAAAGAACATCACGGAGATTGGGTTGGGTACAAATAAATTTTGAGCCTTTATCTTTTGTTTCTTAAACCATGAACCAAGCCACGTTATAACCCTTAAAAGTCCTAACTGAAGCGTTGTTAGTTCGAAAGCGTACTGTTATAAAAAAGGTATCCTGACTCCTATAAGGCTTACTATAATTTCTGAGTTGATATCATTTTGCTTATAAATTTTGTTTTACTAAAAATGCATTTTTACAAACTTCAAGACAGACACGAGCTTTGCATTTTAATACCACTGTTTGCATATGACTAAATGTTTGACAATAGAGGATTTTGCATGACGAATATTCAATGGATGGAGGTTCTCCCAATGGACAAAGTTACTACAAATACAAACATCTCTAGTAACAAGCCTTTACAATCAAGGGGCATGACATGATATCATCCAATTCATCTAGGGCAATTAGGTCAAGATTCAGAGAATCTCTCGAAAAATGCTGAATAGCCACGGGCATAGCCTACCTTTGAATTACTCGGGGCATGCCACATTGATCACAAGTTTCAGCAGACGTCATTTACTCGTCTGAGCCAATAGTATCAGATGGTGTCAGTATCGTTATCACATAACATTCCTAAGAAACTACTTGAGAAGGTCAAGACTATCAAAATTTCTAAATCCAGCAACCCCCACATACAAAGGGGCATATCTCGATAGTTGCTAGAACGCTCACTACCATGAACGGCGAAGACTTTCCATACCCTGTGATAGCAGACATAGTCAAAAAAATACTACGCATAAATGAGACCCGCTAGGTCGGCTGGCCTAGGAAAAAATAAGGGCATCCTGGCGAACCAAAAGGGTTCGGGCAAAAGTTAAGGATATATATAAAAAATGTACACCCGGTAAGTCGAAAACCTGAAAAGGTGGCTTGGGCAAAAAAGGGTATCCCGGTAGACTGAAAACCCGAAAGGGCGGTCTAGGCAAAAGTTAGGGATTTAAGCGTACGACTATGTCTCGTCCAGATCACCTATCTACAGACTACTATCAGCATTCAAGATTCAAATGGCGAAGATCAATTCACTCACTTTCAACTGACAGCAAGGAGATGAGATAGTCGAAATATATGAGTACTAGCATAGTTGGAACTTAACGAGATTGTTTCCGCATAGCTTTTTACTTTTCTTGTGTACAAACTACTTGGCCATACGCCACCTTTCAAGTTAATACAAGTTCTTTCTCTTTACAAATTTTCACTGTTGTTGTTTGCATAAAGTCCAACGTTTGCTTTGAATGATTATATGCATCTAACAATAAAAATCTATCTACAAACATGCGAAGAGTGAACAAACCAGGATAATTACTACAGGCTCTAGGAATTGAGATGACGGCGAAAGTTACCAATACGTTCCCCTGCAAAATACCAATCCCCCCAGAGGTGTCACTCACTACAAACTCCCCCCAGCGGAGTACAAATTTCTTTCCACTTGTTCCAAGCTTCATCACGTCAGTCCCCGAGCAATGATCCCGGTCAACTTAACCCGATTATACCAGTCTTCAAGCATAAAGTTTCATCACCAGTAGAGGTATTTATCCCTAGCAGGATATCTCTCAACGATCATCATTCCCCCGGCAGCAGCAATATCCAGACTCGAAACTTGGTCAGATAGTGCATCGGAGGAAACCTACACCTTTTATCCCTCAGCCAGAGGTCTCAGCGGAGCGGGCTTCAGATCCTTCTATCTCTGTCTTCTAGCAAACACTCTCCAGTGGGATCTATACGCAAGACCCCCAGTAGAGCGCCTCCTAAATTTTCCCCAGCAGGGTCTACGCACAAGATCCTCGGCAGCGTACCTCTCGATCTCTACCATCCTCAACAATATCTAGGCTCAAGACTTGGTCAGATAGTGCATCGGAGGAATCAAGGTTATCTTTCTTCTCGGGGCTTCCATTCGTTTCATCCCCAAACAGAAGCCAGAATCCCCAAGAGGAGCATTCACATCTTCTTCAAGATGGATATGTTTTGAAATACCACAACATCTATCATTCATACATTATTCATAAAAGTCATAATTTGTGCGCATGTCATTCATACACATTGTCATGCATCATAATCTACATAAGACTAACGATATTCCATCAAAGTTTCTTTTGTTTTTCCCAAACAGGTGAAAATCACTTCTGAAACAACAGGTCCAGGATTAATACCCGAAGCCAGACGGGAAACCCTATCCGAACGACCGCCCCACTTGTCCTCCGACAATAGGTCCAGGATTAATACCTGAAGCCAGACGGGGAAACCCTATCCGAACGACCGCCCTAGTTGTCCTCCGACAACAGATCCAGGATTAATACCCGAAGCCAGACGGGAAACCCTATCCGAACGATCACACAAGTTATCCTCCGATAACAGGCATTGGATCAACACCCGAAGCGTAACAGGGAAGCTATCCACATTTTGCCGACTATTATCCCCTCAGAGTAATCAAGATGAAGATTTATTCTGACTCTCTCTTATTATCAACAACAACTATAGAGTCTGGCGTACGACTCAGTTGCCTTGGATGGCATCTTAAGCCCATCTCCGACTATTTGTCGACATCTCTCCACTTTCAGAATGCTGCATATTTGGTTAAAAAAGAAATACAAACCAATAACTTCAAGGACGAGCGTGAAGTCTAACGTACGACTCTCTCCGGATGGCATCTTAAGCCCATCTCCGTGCTCCTTTCTACTTTCAGGAGCACCTACCGAGCCTAGCGTACGGCTCATTCCCCAACGTCGTTCTCTTCAGATGGCATCTTAAGCCCATCTCTGACGACTCTCCTATTCAGACGACATTCTTGAGTCTAACGCACGACTCATTCCCCAGTGAAGTCTCCAGCTTCTCCAAATGGCATCTGTAAGCCCATTCCCTAGCATCATCAATCAACAGCGAGTGCAAAGTTTCAGGTGTACTCGAGTGTTCAATCATCTTCTACCTCCAGGTTACGAAAACATGCCAATCTAACCTTCCAAGACAAGAAGATTGAATAGGGCAGCTGTCATACCCCAAAATTTTCCCTCCTGCTCCTCAAGACATTTCACATATCCATACTCAAGGATTCCTCAAGGGTTGATCAAACAAACCCTCTCCTAGACAATCAACCCAAACTAGGGTTTGGCTATCCTCAGATCAAGATGGACTTCCAACATCTCCAGTGGTCATCATGCCTCCTCATATGCTTCAAAGAATCTCCATGACAAGTTTTAAGCCTTACAAGTCAAGTTTCCTCGATAATTGCTCGATGGTTGAAAATCGGTTGTATTGGACAAAAAGTCAACTGTGGTCAACATACAGTCAAACTTCATAATTTTTGGTCAACATCCTCATTTTGAAGTAACATTCATGATTTGATCAAGGGTTTATCATGATTCATCAAGAAAACTCAAGATTTGCTCAAAAGTCAAACTTTCCAAATTAGGGTTTTCTAGAGAAAAGTCAACTGAACTTTGACTGATCATAACATTCTCATACTTTGTCAAAATTTTTTCCACCACCTCTCATTTTGAAGGAAATTCAATTCTCTACAACTTCATGTCTCACAAGCATGTTCAAAAATGCTTCATTTGGAAGATATGGATCAAAACATTACAGGTCCTTTTCAAAAGTCAATAAAAAGTCAACTTTTTGTAGTGAAGTGTTATTGAGCATGGAAACTCCAATTGAGATGAAACCAAATAGGTTGTTTAGAGGGCATCTAGAGCTTTCTAAAAAGTCCAAGAAAACCCAAAAATGTTGAAAATTGAGCAAGATACACCTTGCACAAGTTGGGCATTTTTGAAGAGGTGCACAAAGAGAAATACTTGTCAAAACCCAAAATTTTGCAAATGGGCCCAACTTTTCTTGGTTCAAACTTGTTCCTCAGCTTATTTGGAACCTCCAAGCCCAATGCCATGAATTTTATCTTTATTTTTCTATTTAATTTGGATTTTATTCATTTAAAAACAAATTAAATTAAAAATAAAGGTAGAAAATCAAAATTAAATGCAAAATTGATTTTTCTCTCATTCTTGAGGTCCAAGCAACTCATAAAGGCTGGAAAATTTCGAAATTGTCTTTGATTTGGCAAGAAATTGATGAAAATTAGATCAAAAAGGAAAGATTTGGTATCACACAAAATCAAATATTTTTTACATTGATTGATCATTATTTACTCTTGAATTCAGACCTAAATCCATCCATTATAAATATACAATGCATACAACATGAGAAAGAACAGAAAAATTGCTTGAAAGAACCGTAACCAAAAGTCAAAAACCGTGTTCTTGAAGCAACTTACAGCCCTGGTTCTAGCTTGTTTCAGTCGATTTTGAGCATTCCATCACATTCCTTGGAGTCTTTAGAATCGATCCAGACCTCTACAAGTTGCAAAACCATTCAGAATCGAACAATCCCGATTTCGGTTTGTTCTTCTTTTTCCAAATTCAATTTTTAATTCTCATGCATTTTTAACGTGTTTTGATGTTTGTTTTGTGTTTAGCATGAAGTTTGGAAACTTTCTGCATAGCTTGATTGTGTTTTTGTGGCCTGAATCGAAATCCACCATGGCTAGGGTTTTCTGGCTCGAATTGGGGTTTCTCTAAATCCGTTAAATTGGACAAAACCAGTACCACCATTGTGTTTAGAATGTTGTTTGCAATCGATTCATGTATTCATAACTCATTTATATTGTTTGTATGAAGTTTTGGAAAATTGCAGGGGCTATAGCGTCGAACGAAGCCGACGCTAAGTGTTTGAAATTTCAAACGAAGAAGATGAAGATCTTCGCGCATAATCTGGGCAATCAGGAAGCGAGTTTGTTTAAAAACGCGTTGTTTCAATATCCTAACACCAAAAGCAGTTTGGTCCAGTGGTGAAGGAGGCGCGTGTTTTCCTTGGGGACCTGAGTTCAAACCTGGGCAGGACCACTTCTTTTTATCACCTTACAAACTAACTTGTTTTTTCTACTTTCTTATTTTCTTTAATATTTTTCATGCAAGTTAATTAATCTTCAAATAATTTTATGATGCATTTAAAAAACACCAAAAATATTTTCTTTTTTGCATTATTATCAGAAAAATGTTTATTTAATTTTTAATATTAAAATTAATATTTTTGCATGCATATTTTATTTAATTACTAATTAATCATTAATTTGACTTTTAATTGCATTTAATTATCAAAAACGATCCAGAAAATTACCCAAAAATTATCTTATCATCTTAATGTCATTACTAATCAAAAACCTTTTTCTTCATTCAAAAATATCTCTTTTTTACTAACATTTTTCCTCTTATGCGAATTTCTCTTATTTTCCGATTATGTATATGTTCACAGGTTGTAACGTTTCGGACGATTTTTCTTGCTTTTCTTTTCAATTATGTAACTGCCTATGGGATTTAATAGTTTCATTAGGACTTTTATTTTCCGCACTCCTATTATGTAACTGCCCCAAAGCCATGTAATAGCGTAGGACTTTATCTTTCCGCACTTTACATTTCCGCAATTTACTTTCGCACCTATAAACCGCTAGTAATTAGGCGTATGGCAAGATAAAATTGGACATAGATCACTCATAATGCCAAGATAAAATATATCTGAATTTGACACACTCTTTTCACACATGCACCCCTTAAGGTAATTCTCTCTGGTTGCCTTACGAATACAAATGGTCAAGTCCCTCGAACGTAGAGGTATTCTAGCATTGTTGCCTTCAAAACAAATCATCATAGTCCCTTCGATACAAAGATCATAGACCCACGATGTCGCCTACGAATACATGATCTTGACCCTCGATTGTCACCTACGAAAAATGATGATAGTCCCTTCAAATGTGCTAGGATACTCCTACAAAGTTGCCTTCTATGACCATCAGATGTCCCTTCGAATGTCCCTTCTAAATCCAACAAATAGGGTTACCTACCAACCATTGGTACGGATAGCACTATTCTAAAGGAAAGTAAAACAACACGAAAACGACCATTCTGAGTAGGTAATAAGACTTTTAGTTGCTTGCTCAAACAAAATACTTTTCACACCACACACTTTTTGTCAAAGTTCAAACTCTTTTCAAAAACGAAACATTTACGAACACTTTGTATACATTCCTACATGAATCATTACAAAGTCAAAGCGAAATGCCTTTTCAAAACATTTTGTCAAACACACGAAAGCAATTTTAAAGTGAGCTAAAAGCAACTAAGAGCCCGTAGATAACTACGGATGGAAAGGGTGCTAATACCTTCCCTTTTCATAACCTTCTCCCTTACTCAATCTAACGAAGGTCTTTTCTGTTCTTTTCACCTTCCCTTAATTGGATAAAAGAAAAGTCGGTGGCGACTCTTGCTATCCGCATTTGCGATACAAAATTTCAAAGTCAGTTCACGTATTACACAAAAAGTGAACTAAGTCACACGTCGATTCGTCCATAATCACCGGACATGAATCCGCCTCACCACCCATAATCACCCGGAACGGTTATTGAAATACTCACTAATTCCATACAATGGGAATTAGCTACCACCAGAATGTATATACATGCACATCATAAAGCATGCAACATTCCATACAGGTTATGATCACATCAAACATCATATACCATCATCAAACCATAACATGATATCATCATCCATCATGAAATAAATCATAAAAACATAAACATGCAAGCACTTACTCCTCAATTAGTAAGGCTATCACCAATATACAATCACAACAAAACCTATACACACAATACGAATTATCCACAACTCTACATACACGAAATACAACACTACAACACCGGAAAAACCAACACTTTCCCATTTAAAATCAACTAATTATTATTTTCTCATTTTCATAAAATAGGTTGTTTAATTTAGAGAATAACGTCCAAAATGGCGATTAAAAAGGACTTACGGTTTGAAAGTTATGAATTTTTAAAGTTTAGTATTTTTCAAAAGTTATAGTGGTATCCGGTTCCTCCCAGGGAGAACCCGGTTCCCACACTATGTGAAAACACGCTCTCTGGAATTTTGTATGGGGAACCCGGTTCCTCCCACACAGGAACCGGTTCCTACGTTCAAAAAGTTGATTTTTACATGAAAAACACACTGGAACCCGGTTCCTCCCACCAAGGAACCGGTTCCTCAGACACAGAATTTCCACCCCTCTGGAATTTGTACCAGGAACCCGGTTCCTCCTACACAGGAACCGGTTCCTGCGACCTGCAGTAGCAAAAAAAAACTCAATTTTTGACAGCATGTTGGTTCCCAATCCAATTCTTATCATTCCAACACGAATCAAAAGACAAAACAACACCAAAATCATCCAACAGTCAGCATTATGATGCAAAACCACACATTCCAACAATACCTAACAATTATATATCATGTGGTTGGTTCAATCCCATGCAATTAGACAGTTTAGAGTCAAATTCTACAAACCTAGAAAATCTTAAATTGGGATTCCTAACATACTCAATCAATTCTATTGATCCCAAAACCTATAAGGCACAATAACTAAGAGAAATCACCCCTTACCTGTGAGAAATTCTTGACCTTGAGAGTTCTTGGTTCTTTCTTCCCTTGCTCTCTGCACTTCTCATGTACGATGAAAATCCCAATTGCCTTCTCACTTTTCTTTTCCTTTCTTTTTGTTCCTTATTATTCTAAAATACTAATAATAACAAATAATGGGATTAGAGCCTTTTACTACACGCACTCCCACTATACTCTTTACACCAAAGCCCAACTTTACACTTTATTTAACAAATTCCAAAATTTCAAAAATACTAATAATTTAATTTTTAATTAAATAAATAATTAAAATTCAAATTATTTAATAATTGATATATTGGGGTGTTACAATGAAGAGCATGCGGAACATCTCAGAATTGTGTTGGAGTTGTTAAAAGACAAGAAGCTTCATGCGAAGTTGTCTAAGTGTGAATTCTAGTTGAGTGAAGTAAGCTTTCTTGGTCATGTGATTTCCAAGAATGGTATTGTTGTTGACCCTACGAAGGTAAAAGTGGTATCTCAGTGGGAGGTGCCGAAGAATGCTTCTAAAATCCGTAGTTTTCTTGGTCTTGCAGGTTACTATAGAAAGTTCATTGAGGGATTTTCGAAGTTGGCATTGCCGTTGACTAAGTTGACGAGAAAAGAACAAGTGTTTGTGTAGGATTCTGAATGTGAGAAAGGTTTCCAAGAGTTGAAGAGTAGATTAACTAGTGCTCTGATCATGATATTTCTGAATTCGGCGGAATCTTTTACTGTGTACTGTGATGCTTAACTGATGGGTTTAGGCAGTGCTTTGATGCATGATAAGCAGGTAGTAGCTTATGCTTCAAGACAATTGAAGATTCATGAGAGGAATTATCTGACTCATGATTTGGAGTTGGCGACTGTAATATTTGTTTTGAAATTGTGGAGGCATTATTTGTATGGTTCTCGATTTGAGGTATTCAACAATCATAAGAGTTTGAAATATCTCTTTGATCATAAGGAACTCAATATGAGACAGCGAAGATGGTTAGAATTTCTGAAGGATTATGATTTTGGTTTGAATTACCATCCCGGTAAGGCAAACGTGGTTGCAGGTGCATTAAGTAGGAAATATTTGCATATTTCTATGTTGATGGTGCGTGAATTGGATTTAGTTGAGCAGTTCAGAGACTTGAGTCTAGTATGTGAGAACACTCCTAATAGTGTTAAGTTGGGTATGCTGAAGTTGACTAGTGGCATTCTTGATGAAATTCGAATCAGACAGAAATCTGATGTTGGTTTAGTTGATAGATTGACATTGATCAACCAAGGTGAAAGAGGTGAATTCCGAATTGACGGGAACGGTGTTATGATGTTTGGTGATAGAGTTTGTGTTTCGGATATTGCTGAACTTAGAAGAGTATTATGCAGGAAGGATATCGTAGTGGATTGAGTATTCATCCTGGTGCTACTAAGATGTATCATGATCTGAAGAAGTTGTTTTGGTGGCCTGGAATGAAGAAGGAAATTTCTAAGTTTGTTTATGCTTGTTTGATTTGTCAGAAGTCGAAGATCGAACATTAGAAACCGTCAGGATTGATGGAACCATTGTTTGTTTCAGATTAGAAATGAGATGGCATTTCTATGGACTTTGTGTCTGGTCTACCGAGGACAACTTAGAATTGTAATGCTATTTGGGTTATTGTGGACTGGTTGACGAAGTTTGCTCATTTTATACCAATGAGAATGGATTATCCGATGGAGAAATTGGCTCAATTATATGTCGAGAGGATCGTGAGTTTGCATGGTATTCCTGCTAGTATTGTTTCGGATAGAGATCTGAGGTTTACGTATAAGTTCTGGACATGATTGCAAGAAGCCTTGGGTACTAAGTTGAGGTTGAGTTCTGCTTATCATCCGTAGACAGATGGTCAGACGGAAAGAACGATTCAATCATTAGAAGACTTGTTGCGTGCTTGTGTGTTGGAGAAAGGTTGAGCTTGGGATAGTTACTTACCTTTGATTGAGTTTGCCTACAATAATAGTTTTCATTCAAGTATTGGTATGGCTCCATTTGAGGCATTGTATGGTAGGAGGTGTAGAATACCGTTGTGTTGGTATGAATATAGAGAAAGTGTTGTGATTGGGCCAGAGATTGTCCAACATACTTCAAAGAAGATTAAGATGATTCAGGAGAAGATGAGAGCTTCTCAGAGTCGTCAGAAGAGTTATCATGATAAGCAGAGGAAGAATCTCGAGTTTAGTGAAGGAGATCATGTGTTTATGCGAGTTACTCCTATGACTGGTATTGGTCGAGCCTTGAAGTCAAAGAAGTTAACTCCGTGTTTTATTGGTCCGTTCCAAATTACGAAAAAGGTTGGAAAGGTTGCTTATCAGATTGCTCTATCTCCGTCACTTGCGAATTTGCATGATGTATTTCATGTATCTCAGTTGAGGAAGTACATTGCTGATTCATCTCATGAGATTCAGGTAGATGATATACAAGTGCGGTATAATTTGACTGTTAAAACATTGCCTATGAGGATTGAGGATCGGAAGTTGAAGCAATTGCGGGGTAAAGAGATAGCTTTGGTGAAAATATCTTGGGGAGGACCAGCAGGTGGTAATGTTACCTGGGAGTTGGAGAGCCAGATGAAGGACTCTTACCCATAAATTTTTGTCTAAGGTATGTTTCCGAGGATGAAAACTCTTTTAGTAGGGGAGAGTTGTAGCACCCCAATATTATAATTTATTAAATAATTTGAATTTGAATTATTTATTTAATTAAAATTTGAATTATTGGTATTTTTGGAATTATTGGAAATAATTAAATAAAGAAAAAGAAATTGGACTTGTGGTGTGGTGAGTAAGAGTGAGGGGTGTGTGAAGTAAAAAACCTCTAACCCTATATTTATTGTTATTATTATAATAAAAAGGAAAGTAAGAAGGAAAGAGTTAGAAAGCCAAAAGTGAGAAGAATAGATCGTACGTGAGAAGAGAAAAGGAAAAAAGGAAGAGGAACACCCAAAGCTCTAGGAATTCAAAAATTTGGCTAAGGTAAGGGTGATTACTCTGATTGTGGTGTATTATAGGTTTTGGGAATAATAGGATCGATTGGGTGAATTAGGAATCCTAATTTAGGATTTTGAGATTTAGGGTTTATGACCCTAAAATGCTAAATTGATGAATTTGATGCAAATTGGTGTTGTGGTATTGCTCTAGGTTGTTAGAGTGTTGAATTTGCATTATAATTACCTGTTTGATGTTGTTTTGATGTTTCTCTGAAACGGATTCGTATTTGGATGGAATTGGGATAGTAACAATGCTGTCAAAATTAAGTTATGTTGCTACAGACGTCGCAGGAACCGGTTACCCTCTGGGAGGAACCATGTTCCTCATATAATTTCCAGTAAGGTGATTTCTGAGTCGTGGGAACCGATTACCCTGTGGGGGGAACCGGATTCCTAGTACTTTTTCCAGGAGCGTGTTTTCACAATGATAGTGGGAACCGGTTACTTTCCTGGAGGAACCGGTTACCACTGTTACTTTTTGAAAAATATTAAACTTTGAAAATTCATAACTTTTGAACCGTAAGTCCTTTTTAATCGCCGTTTTGGACGTGATTCCTTAAATTAAATGTTCTACTTTATGAAATAAAGAAAATAATATTTATTTTATTTTATTTTGGAAGTATTGGTTTTCCGACCTTGTGGTTATTCGTACCTTGTGTACTTGGTGGATAGGAAACGGTATATTGTTGTGCTGATGTATTATGTGCATATCGATGGTTGTACGCTTGTGTTGGTTATGGCATTACTGATTGATGGGTAATTGCTTGCATGATTATGCTATTGGTGATGTTCATGATAGTTGATTGATATCATGTTTTGGTTGATAATGTTGCATGCTTGTCGATGTGCATGCACATACATTTGGTGGTAATTAATTCCCATTGTGTGGAATTAGTGAGTTGGCCAATAACCGCTGCCGAGTTGGAATGGACAGTGAGGCGTATCTGTGTCCGAGTTGGAATGGAGAAAATGTTGATACTGTGTCCGAGTTGGAATGGAACAGTATGGTGAATTTAGTTCACTTTTGGTACCACATGCATAGAGTCTTGCATTGCATTTTGTATGAATTATAACATGATACGATGGTTTCTAGTGTTATAATCTGGTTTTTGTGTGTCATGTATATTTATGACTTGTATTGTTGAATGGATAAATAAATCTGATTATGCTGAATAGGGTGGAATAATAGCTTATGAAATTTTATTGTTTTATGAATTTATAATGCATTTTAATTATGACGTAGTCTCACTCTTACTTTGATGATTTCAGATTTAAGCTATAGCAGCTTAGGAGTTGGTGAGGATGGCTCGTAGAGCTATGCTATTTAATTATCATGTGTCGGTGTCATGCTCTGATCTTGTAACATTGGAGAACGTTTGTCTTTAGAGTTACTATTACACTCTAAATTGTTTAATTGTTTTAGTTGGATAATTATTTCTATGGATTAAGGCGTTGACCTTTTTGGGTTGGTGTTTATTTGGTTTGAATTATCCAAGTTTTGAATAAATAATTCCGCTGTGTTAAACATGTGTTGATTAAATTATGTTCCTCAGCTAAGCATGGCATATATATTGTAGTTTTATATTTTTATATCAATTGTGACACCCTTGTATGCATGTAACTCTGAATTAATTCGCGGGGTATTTAGAAGGGTGTTACACCAACGGATAGAGTTACCTACCAACTAATGCTATGGATAGCGCTATCCTAAAGGAGAAGGAAAATAACAAGAATGACCCTTATGAGTAGGTAATAAGACTCTAAATTGCTTACTCAATCCAATAAAAAATACTTTTTACACCTCACAAGAATCATTACGAAGTTAAAGCGAAATACTTTTCAAATACTTTCTGAAAATACTTTTCAAATCACGTACACACAGAAAGCAAAATTTCAAAAGTGAGCTAAGCAATTAAGAGCCTGTAGATAACTACGGATGGAAAGAGTGCTAATACCTTCCATTTTCATAATTACCTCCCGTACTCAGAATCGATAAAAGGTCTTTCTTGTTCTTTTCACCTTTCCTTCATTGAATAAAATAAAAGTCGGTGGCGACTCTTGCTATCCGCAATATTTGTGATAAAATGATAAACAAACAAGTCAGTTCTCCCGCCGTGTTACAGAACTGGCGACTCTACTAGGGACAACACCTAAAGAGAGTCTGGCTACCTTAGGTTTTTAGATCACTTTTTATTTCTTTCTGTTTTCTTTGTTTGCTTTACTTTTAAGGGTTTATTGGGTATTATATCTGTGGGGGATCCTACACCTGGATCCAGGTTTTCTTAGGTAAGTAGCAATAGATCATCGCGATTGTCCGGCGTAGACCAAAACTGTTAAAATGATGGCTACAATTAGTAAGACACTTTGGATGTCCTGATGTTCCTTATGTTTAGTTGAGGAAATATTTGGCATCTACATGGTGTCATCAAGCACTAACTAAACTTTTAATACCATAATTTACCCATCTTGGCCATTAGAAAGTAGTGGATAGTCGACTTTGGTGTAGACTGAGGTTGGTTGATACTCGATGCTACGCTCACTGAGATTCTACTTTCAGAATGTTTTGGTCAACCATTTGGTATTCGTATTAAAATAAAGCATGTGAGAAAGATCCGTGATATGAGATTCCTAGAACCCGATTACTATTGTAGGACAAGTTGAACCTACTTAAACTCCGGTGAAGGATAGACACCTATACGTCTTGCAAGTCCTAAACCTAGGGCTATTGTGTGAATTCCTTGTGCTTTATATTTAAACATGACATCATGACATCATAACATCATAACATTTTCTAAACATTTCAATGACCTAGGGATTTACTTTTGCTTTGTGTTGTGGGGTTATGGCTTCCAGGAAGACTATCCGAATTAACTTTGTGGGTATACCTTCTCAACTCAAGGAGTTAGTCTGAGAAGTTCCCAATCACTCTCAGTTCATCAAAACACATGGTTATCTACTCGACTTGGTTACGTTCGATTTTGAATAAAATATGATAAGTGTCGTGTTCCAGTTCTTTGATCTAAAACATCACTTCTTTACATTCCCAGATTATCAGTCGGTACCTACAATGGAAGAGTTATCTAAGCTACTTGGGATACTTATTCTTGATCAGGTACCTTTTACCGGTTCAGAAAAATTTCTGAGGTTTGAAGACATTGCAGTAGCCTTACATCTAAAGCGGCCAGACATTGAAGCTAATTGGGAAACAAGAAGTGGAGTTAAGGGTTTGGTTGCTAAGTTTTTGATAAAGAAGGCTCGAGAATTCTTAAAGGCTATGAGTTTTCACGCTTTCGAAGAAATTTTGGATTTGCTAATCCATGGTTTGGTACTATTTCCTAATCCAGATCAATTCATAGATGTAAACGCCATCAAGATATTCGTCACTCATAATCCTATGCCTACTTTGCTCGGAGATATTCTGCATTCTTTCCACACTCGTACTATGAAAAGACAAGGAAATCTCATGTGTTTCATATCGTTGTTATCCAGGTGGTTTATTTCGCACCTTCCTTGTTCAGTGATGAAGAATGAACAAGGTTTGAAGTGGTCTCAAAGGTTGATTTCACTCTCTCATTCAGATATCTGTTGGTGTCTCTACTCTCAAAAAGACTTCACTTTCATTGAGCGTTATGGAGAATTCCCTAATGTACCACTCCTTGGCATAAGGGGAAGTATCACTTACAACCCTTCTCTAGTGCTACGACAGTTTGATTATGATCAAAGAGATGGTCATCATGATATACTTATCCAAGGCATTATATTTGACTACGACAACGATCTCCAAGGTTACCGACAAAGATTTGTGCACGCTTTGGGCATGGTGAAGAAAACTGATACTAAAACCTTGGGGCATAAAAACTCCATTCCTCGGGAACCTTACCTCAAGTGGGTGCGGGCTCGTCCTCAAAATCTCATGATGCCATATGCTGCTATTCTATCAGTAATTATGGAACCTGTTGCTGAAGGAGATGAGTCTTATACCATTCTCCATCCAAATATGCCTACTGATTTCGAAGAATTGAAGAGATCCTGGATTCAGCTTAAAGAAGAAATGGATATACATTCGAAGCTCAATGCTATGCAAGTGAGAAAAGAGTATTGGAGTTAACGAAACTACTTCACAAGGAACAAAGCATTAACACCTATGTCAACACAAAGAGGAAGCGCCCATGAGAGGCTTAAGGCATTAGGAGTCTCACTTTTTGAACTTTCTTTTGTATTTACTAGTCAGACTAATAAAAAGTTTGTTCTTGCTTGTTTACCAAATTTAAATTCCTAGGTCCTTGAAAACATTGCATTACATAATATTGCATATCATAGCATATCATTTCCTAGCAGGTACTCTGAAGACCGGTTTTCTCATTCTCTCGCTGTTTATTTCAGCAGAAATGGCTCTCGAACAAATTGTCAAAGATCTCCAGGTCCAGAACGCTCAGTTCCAAGAGATGTTCACCAACTTGGCCCAAGGACAGAAAGATCTGAAAGAGCTCATCACCAAGAAGAAGAAGAAAGTACATGGCGTTCTCAACTTGGGAAGAAGGTTCAGAGGTCCAGTCAAGGTAGTCAGACAACTTGAATTCTCAAAAAAGAGCGGAGAAACTAAAGGAAGTGTCAAGGCCAATGAAGGAAGCCATCAGAGGTCTCAAGAAGTTGAGGAAGAAGACTATATGAGCGAGCAGTTTCATCCTGATGATGAGAAGTATAAGAAACTTGAAGACCGTCTGAATGTTGTGGAGAATCTGAAAATGTCACGATTGAATTTTGATGATTTAAGTCTGGTTCTTGGAGTGGTCATTCCCCACAATTTCAAAGTTCCTACTTTTTCTAAGTACGATGGCATTTCTTGTCCGAAGCTTCATCTGAAGTCCTATATTTAGAAGATTCAACCACACACTATTGACAAGAAATTATGGATGCATTTCTTCCAAGAGAGTCTATCCGGAGCATAGTTAGAATGGTACTATCAGCTAGAGAATACTCACACTTATACCTGGAATGAGTTGGCAGATGCTTTTTAAAAATAGTACCAGTACAATGCTGAATTGGCACTAACCCGTATGCAACTACAGAGTATGTCTATCGGGCGTGATGAAAATTTCAAAGAGTACGCCCAGAAATGCAGAGATCTAGCAGGCAGAGTCCAACCACCTTTGTCTAGTAGGGAATTGGTTGAAATTTTCATGGAAACACTGACAGACCCATTCTTCAATCATTTGATTGGGAACTCTTCTGCCAGATTCACCGAGCTGATATTGATAGGAGAACATATTGAAGCTGGAATCAAGAGTGGAGATATTCAAGTCGAAACATCTTCAAATACTGCGAAGAGATCTTTTGGTGGGAAGAAAGAACCCAATGTTGTGTATGGTCAGAAGAGTCGTGATAAAGCTGGTCACAATCAATCTGTGGGGTCAATCCTGATCTCCAATCCTACACCAGTGCAACCTCAACATGACAATACGCGTAGACAGAACGTGCCAAGAAGACAGTTTACGAAGATCAACATGCCGTTGTCTCAAGCATTACAACACATGTTGAAAGCAGAGATGATTGCTTTGAGAGATCCTCCTCAACATGTCAACACTTCTTCTCTAAAGTACAATCCTAATGAAAAGTGTGCATACCACTGCAATAGCCTAGGGCACGACACCAACAACTGTTGGGCACTGAAGAACAAGATCCAAGACATAATTGAAGCTCAGGAAATTAAATTAGACCCTTCTATCGAAACCCCAAATGTGATCAACGCACCTATGCTCGATCATGGTAAGAGTACCAATGCCATGGATAACGACTCATATGTCTTTGTTGTGAATGAGTTAACCGCTCCTTTAATGACTGTTAAGAAGAATCTGCTACAAGCTGGTTTATTTCCAAGATGTTTATACAACCGTCGTTACTGCGCATTCGAGCCCAATGGATGTGCCTGGTTGAAGAGAGTTTGTGCGAAGATGTTTCCCAAAGCTTGAAAATTGAAGACGTAAGTGAAGCCATACGAGAAGCCTGGGATACCTTGGGGCAGCCAAGTAGGAAGTTTGATTTCAGGGTGAAATATATTGCCCCCGAAAGCTACAAGAGTGCAATCCAAGACATCAAGGAAACCGGATGGGGAGATCATGACTATCCTGAAGAGTATTGTGATGTGAACATAATAAGGATCACCTCTGCCGATCCTGCACCTTAAGTGGCACCTTTGATTATTACCTCGCCCAGACCAATTCGATATTCCTCTGAGAAAGTTATACCTTGGAAGTATGGAGCCGAAGTTTACTATTATGGCGTCAAGCAAGAGCCATTAACCATTGAAGACAGTACAATTGAAGCTACTAATCTTGATGTCGACAATATCACTTGATCAAGCAAAGTAACCAGTACACGAGGAGTATTTTCTCCAGATATCTCTCCTTCAAAAGACACTATTGCACCAATTCGCATTCCTTCTATTGAAACAACTGCCGAGGCTCGCGGGAAAGAGAAAGTGACTCAACCTGCTCAGACAGAAGTACCAAAGGGAGTTTCTAAAGATACCTACAAGCAAGAAATAGAGGAAATCCTGAAGATTATTAAGAAAAGCGATTACAATGTCGTGGAGTAGTTGGCACAAACCCCATCCAAGATTTCCATGCTAGCTCTGTTGTTGTACTCCGAAGCTCATGCTAAAGCCTTGGTGAAGTTTCTGAAGAATGCTCACATACCGCAAGACACTACTACTGATCAGTTTGAAGTTTGTATTGCTAGCCTAACCGCAGATAATGGTTTAGGATTTTTTGATGCCGATCTAACTCCTGCCAGAAGGAAGCACAACAAACTCTTGCACTTCTCTATAGAGTGTAAGGGCATTACATTGTCTCATGTGTTGCTGGATATTGGCTCTGCTTTGAATGTCCTGCCGAAGAGTTCTCTCAACCGACTTGATGCTGAAGAAGTGGTCATGAAACCCAGTGGCACAATCATAAGAGCTTTTGATGGTTCAAAGACAACAGTACTTGGAGAGCTCAACCTGCCGATCAAAGTAGGTTCCTAGACTTTTGATTCTACTTTCTTTGTGATGGGCATTCGTCCAGCTTATTCTTGCTTCGCCCTTGGATACATGGGGGCGGCATACTCTACCCTACATCAAGTTGAAGTACCCAGTGAAGGGAAGATCTGCAGATGCGGAGAAGAAGAGTATATGATAAGCCATCTGCAGTCATTCCGATAAATTGAAATGGAAGGCGAATTTATCGAGACTCCCTGTCAAGATTTTGAAGTGGTTCCACGAGTCATGCCTGTCAACTCTCCCGTCACTCCTAAGGTTACTAGATTTCCACTGAAGATGGCCTCGTTGAAGGACGCCAGAGCTGTAATTGAAGAATGAGGTTGTACCGTTTAGGGTCAGCTACCTGAGTTTCCATTCAAATTTGATAAGACTAGATTAGGATTTACTTCCGAAGGGCAGAAAATGATACGCCATGAATGTGCCGGTGGACCTCCTTTCCACATCAACAAAAATGGAGTTCATTTTATAGAAGAAGATGATGGTGACTTTGACATAAACAATTGTATCTTCCCAACTCCCAGCGATGGACTCAACAATTAGACGGCTAAGGATGTTATGCCAATCACCTTTAGACAGGATTAATTGTTTTTCTTTTACCAAGAATGTTGTGGCTCAATTCATCAAACATAATATTGTGATATCTGCACCTGCAAATCCTGTTCCGTTATCGGCATATGTTACCAAGAACTAATATAGGATTATAGCTGATAAATCCTTTAGTTCCCATTAAGGGTATGTTTGGAAACTCTCTGCAAATGACAATGATTTCGGCTTTGCTTGATATTGTTTTCCACACTATATCATAGGATGTGAGCACAACGATCCGATTGGAGCATTTCATGGACTTAGAACGAACAACAAATGCACCCTTTTTTGGAAAGTGTGTATTGAACCACCGATAAATCAAAGGTATGCAACAAGTGACACACCCTTTCTTGCCATGGAGAGAGTGTATATCAAAATATGTATCGGCCAAGATAGTGGAAACTAGGTTGTTGTTCATGAATACGGATATGGCAGCAAGATCCACGAACTTTTCAACAACGGGAAAGATCACCTTTCCATAGATCATTGTAGCCAAAGCAACATTAAAGCTCAACCAATTACCGTCTTTAGCAAACTCATCGACTTTAGACAAGATAAAACTCAATGGAAGAATCCAATTATCTCTCACATCGCTAACACACAAATAAAGCGCTTTAGCGATGGCTTTATAATTAAGAATATCAGGCACTCGGACAAAAGGCATACTGCTTGTGATATTGAGACCCAAGAGGAAGGAGTACTCTTCAAGAGTAGGCGCTAACTGATAATCCTTAAAAGTGAAACATTTGAGCTCACTGTCATAAAACTGAAGCAGAGATTGCATGGCGAAGAACTCGTAATCCTCCATCAACAAAGGCAATATGTTCCTATAAGCATCTCTGAAATTATTCTCGATTGGTCCTTCCACAAGAGCGCCTCTGGCTCTAACTTCATAAATGTCAAATGAGCAGAAAGAATACACTGAAGACTTATTGAAAACCTCGGTGTTGGTCTGGTTGTTAGTATCCATCCCGATGCTGACAATAACCACATAAAGTCCTGGAAATGATATGCATGCAGGGTCAGATAAATAACATATTTTTCTGACATTTCTTTTTAGAAAGTAAACATGCTATGATGCAAGGTGCAAAGTGAATTGATCATGGGTTTACTACTTCCATGACATTGCTCAAACTGCTGTGCTGTTTTTGATCTGGTTGAAGAAAACAAAGATCACGGACAGAGTAATTGCTAGAAAATACCACTGAATAGAACCATAGTCACAAATAGAAAGTACCAAGTCACCATCATAATCAAGTCACCAACAGTCACCATCGGTACCTGTAATAATCATGATGATCCCGCCCCACTCACGGGTAAAACTAAGGTCTGGGTATGGTCAAGGTAACTCCAGGATCAGGTCCGCCCAGGAATACTACCATCGTAAGACCTACGTGATGATGATAACACCCTTTTTAAAACCTCCCTGAGCATGGACAACATGACCGCACTACTAGATCTGCATCTATAGCCGTCATGTTCCACTCTTGTCCTATGTGTTCCTATATGTCTCTCTGGACGGGGTATGGGGCCTTTTACCTCTAGTAACACCCACCCAATCCAGAAACAAATCACAACACAATAGTCAACCAATGTTTGAAAGCAATAAAATGTCACATAGGATGCAATGAAAACATACAAAGGATGGTGCAATAAAGCGAGTAAATAGATAAACACCCAATAAACAAGAAAATAAAAGCTAGGATCGACTCCTGGAATAACCAGCAATAGGTCAACTGTCCCTAGTGAAGTCGCCAGCTGAAACAACCCGACTGAACATCGATTAATAGGATATATCAATGAAGTCACCATCGAACATTTTTTATCCCGCGAGAGAAAAGGAAAACATCGAGTAAACTTGAAAAGGGAGAAATCATGGTCTTACGACCGAGAGATCGGGGTAAGGGAGTCTGTTACGCGAGTGGAAGATATTAGAACCCCACACGTCTGTAGTACTCTACGGTATCCACTTCTTATTTTTGTCTAAGGGGTGTGTTATATCTATCAATTGCGTAACTGCTACAATGCATGAGAAAGAAAAGTAAAATAAAGAAACCACAGGGAAAAGAAGGAATTTTTTACAAATTTTTGCTCGATCGAGCCCCGTGAAAAGATTCCTACATATTCCCTCCTGCAATGGAAAAGTCAGAGTGCCGTAGTTCGGCTTACTTTTTTGGTGGGTTTTGTGTTTTTTACTTATGAAAAAGATTTTAAGCACAAAAGAAAGTGTCCGTAGGCGAAAAAGGTTTGTACTGATTGGTTGATTTTACCTTTAAGAAAAGAGTTTTGAACCTTTATTACGTGTTTTAGTTTTCAAGGGAAAAAGAAAGCAAGTTTTAGTTTTAATTACATGCAAAGATGCAAAGAAACAAGCAAAACAAAAGGGAGACTAAATAGTACTAGCCTTAATGTTGTCATGCAAAGATTGGACCTATGGTTGAGGATGTAAGGGAATCTCTATCTATGTTGACATGTAAAGGATGTATATCCAAATGTCTAGGGTCGAGAGCTATCCTAGCCTAGCAGTCCTAAGGAAAAGTTATCCTATATCCGTCTTGGTTGTAAAACCAAGGGATGCAAAGGGATGAAGCAATCTAGTGCTTTGGCAGAGGCACACAAGCAATGCAATGCACAAACAAATGTCATAGAAGCGCAGGAAAAGGAGGATGTCTCTTATCCTACAACAGCAAGCCGAGGGCCAGAAGCAACCAGGAACCAACACATTCTGATTCCCGTGAATGGTATCACCGCATGACATGAATTATCAAGTGTGAAGAGTAAATGATGCGAGTTCAGCAGTAAATGTGAACCCCAGGAAAGCGTCGAGAGTCAGAATAGGGAACTGTTTCCACTTTTATTATCATTGACTCGATAAAGGAAGCAACACGATTCGTGTGTGCTGAGCCCATCATATCATCATCCTATACATCAATAAGTTTCAAAGCGGGACTTTACTTGGTGGTGCCACTCTGGGTTGCCTAACCACTCTGACCTATGCAAGCACAAATGTAAACATTTACTAAGAGGTACCTCCCTATGGATGGAAGAGGATTTTAAACAAACCAAACACAATTAGCACACAATTTGTGAAATGCCTAGCTACAGGTCTTTAAACAGAGACTTTGAGCACAATCCTCCTATCCTAATCATGGAAAATAAAGCGGTAAACCCCTACTTCTCGTGATATCTAGGAAAGCTTTAAAATAATGCGACAAACAAGGTATAACTAATACCAAACGGATAACAAATCCGTAGAGCACTGCGAGCTAAAAATACTCCGGAAAACTTCAAGTACTACAGCCATGAAATAAGAGTAAACTAGTGAGAAATGCGCGGAGTCATTAAAGCACATGTGGAGTGCGCGTTCGTACGCATCCGAAACAATAAACCTGCAAAAGATAATGATCTAGATAAAGCAAAAAAGTATTGCGAGTTTGTACGCAAAACAAATATCAAATTGCGAGTTCGTACGCAATTGATACACATACTCCTGCAAGAAAAGAGTAAAACCAAACAAGTAGACAATAGGATACCCATTTGTATGTAAACTAGGATTAGAATGCGCGTTCGTACGCATTCAAATAAAAAAACTACAAGAAAAGAGTAAAACCAAATAAGTAGACAATAGGATGCGCGTTCGTACACAAACAAGGATTAAAATGCGCGTTCTTACTTATTCAAATCAAAAACACCTGCAAGAAAGGAGTAAAACCCAACAAGTAGACAATAGAATGTACATGTATGTGCACAAGCGATGGAATGCACGTTCGTACACATTCAAACAGGAGCACCTGCAAGAATGGAGTAAAGCCAAACAAGTAGATAATAGAATATACATGTATGTGTAAAAGTGATATAATACGCGTTCATACGCATTCAAGCAATCGGATAACCTGCAAGAAGGTGTCAATCCAAGCAAACAGACAATAGAATGCACACGCATGTGTGCAAACGCAAAATAAGGATGCTAGAAGTCCATATCTCATGTAAAAGAGGTCAAAATACCTTGCACATGAAATAAAGTATCAAAATTAAAAAAGCAAGTGCTAGAAATAAAGCACCGAATGCAAAACCGATTGCAAATATGATTATAATCTAGTATAAGCATGTGAGAAGTGAAATAAAATCACAAAAATTGAAATGGGAAGACGGTTTTTCAAAATCCGAGTGAAAAAGTCAACTTCTCAGAATCGATTAAGAATCGCATGGTTGCTTGCAAAAGTGTCAACGGATTCAAAAATATGAGCGGTTTTAATTAACTCCGAGTGGAAGTGGCATTTTTCGGACCTTAAAGTGACGGGGCAGCCACTCTGTTTTGGCATGTTATGCTCAAAATTTGATTCTGAAACCTCCAAAATCAGTTCTGGATCGTGCCAAAATATAGGGAACATGTACCGTTAATTCAGACTTTCAAAGAAAAGTGAGTGTCGATGTACAAAAGTGCTGAAAAATGCTTACGGAACCACAAAATTCATGTTTTGAATTAAATTCCAATTCAAGTTTGTTTTGATTTTGAAATGTGAGATGAATCGGATTTTAATTCGCTACATGTAATCAAAAAATCAAAACAAAATGAAACACAAGTTATGTACAAGTTCGATTGAAAATCGGATCAAAAAGTATGCAAAAGTGCATGTTTTATGTATATTTTATGTTCATTTTTATGTCATTAAGATGGATGAAATGCAAGTGTATGTGATGTCATATGCAAATGATATATACTTAATGCAAATCCAATCTAAATGCAATGCAAAACATGTGTTAATGTCCATAAGAATCAAGTATGTGATGTGTGTTGGTGTTATGAAATCATACATGTGAAAATGTGAGTGAAAGTGAGGTTTCGACACACATTATTTTCATAAAAATTAAATACCGACGCACAAACTCGAATTGATTATTCCATATGCAAATGTATGAACATATAAGGATGCAATTTATATCCTAAGTGTGAGTTTAGGTGCATGTATATGTGTTATGTACTATGCAAATTGTTATACCCCAAAATTTTCCCTCATACTTCTCAAGACAATCCACCACTCCATACTCAAAGATTCCTCAAGGATTGATCAGACAAACCCTCTCCTAAGCAATCAATCCAAACTAGGGTTTTGCTCTTCTCAAGTCAAGATGGATTTCCAATGCTTCAAGTGGTCACCATACCTCATCATATGCCTCAAGGGATCACCATGTCAAATTTCAAGCCTTATAAGTCAAGATTGCTCATCCAATTGCTCAGATGGTTGAAAATCAGTTATATTAGACAAAAAGTCAATTGTGGTCAACATGCAATCAAACTTCATAATTTTTTATCAACATCAATATTTTTAAGTAATATTAATCATTTGATCAAGGTTTGACCATGATTCATCAAGAAAAGTCAATAATTGATCAAAAGTCAAAGTTTCTAAACTAGGGTTCTGTAGACAAAAGTCAACAGAACTTTGACCAGGCATAACTTTCACATACTTTATCAGAAATTTTTCCACCAAAGCTTATTTTTAAGAGAATTCAATTCTCTACAACTTCAATTCTCACAAGCTTGGGCTGGAAATGCTTCATTTGAAAGTCATGAATCAAAACATTACAGGTCCTTTTAAGAAGTCAACAAAAAGTCATCTTTTGCAAAGAAGTGTTCATGAGCATGAAAACTTCAATGAAGATGAGACCAAAATTTCTGTTTAGAAGACATCTTGAGCTCTAAAAGTCTAAGAACACCCAAAATGTTAAAATTTGAGCAAGATACAAGTCAAGTGGAGCATTTTGAGGAGGTGCATAAAAAATACCTAGCAAAAACAAATATTTTTCAAATGGGCCTAACATTTTATGATCCAAACTTGATTATAAGATTATCCATGGTCTCTATACTCCTTGCCATGACTCCCCTTTCAATTTATTTAATTTATTTTGGATTTAAAGCATTTAAATTTAATTTTAATTAAATAAAATACAAAAGCAAGGTCTAAGACAAGTTGGGCTTGATTTCTACTTATCTTGAGGACCAAGGAAGCCCAAAAAAGATGCCAAATTCGTGCAAAAGGCTACAAGGAAGGAAATATCTACTTTTGGCAAGTTTGGATGAATATTTGTGTGAAATTATTTTTGCATTGAAAGCAATATATTTTCTCTTGATTGCTGATCAAATCACTTGCTCTCTATATATACTACAAGTTCAGAAGCACAAGGGACGGAATCCGGGCCTCCAAGAGCAACCCTAAAAATCACAAAACCCAAAGAAACTTGAGAATTCGTGTTTCATATTCCCAGCCATTTTCAATCAAATCCAAGCACTCCATCATGCTCCTAAAGTATCACAGGGTAGGTATGGATCCATAACCATGGCTAAAACTCCCTGAACTGCATACATCATGAAACTCGTTTACTTTAAACTTTTGTTCTTCATATTTTTAATATTGTCGTGTTTTTGTTTGAACTAACACTACTAATGCTTTCCTGAGATGCTATGAAATAGTTTAGAACGATCGCATGAAGCTTTTCATGGCCAGAACTCAATCTGCCATTATTAGGGCTTCAAGCTCATGAAGCTTCAGATCTAGGATTACAGGCAGTTCTAGACTGAGATAATATCACCATTGAATTTGCAGCATCCTGGATATATGATTTGGGCTTTTGTTTTTCTTTAAATGATGCATTTTGCAGGTTTTCGGAAGGAGCACACAGCCAGAGAAGACGACTGGAGCCTCGCTCCGGCGCCTCTGACTCAGGGTAGGAACACACATATGTTTATGCCTTCACTTTGATACACAGATGTATCACCGGCCAGTGGTTAACCCTGCGCGTACTATGTCACTTTCCTCTCTAAGGGTGTGGGTTCGAACCCCACCTTTTGCTGTTTGTTTTCTTCTTCTTTTTTAACACAGGTTTCAGAATCTCCATAAGCCCCAGCTTCTGGACCCTTCCAGATGTAGAATCTCCAGAAGCTCCAGCTTCTGGATGCTTTCAGCACCAGATCCTCCAGAAGCTCCAGCTTCTGGACGTCCCCAGTAGTAGAACCTCTAGAAGCCCCAGCTTCTGGACACTTTCAGATGCAGAAGCTACAACTACTAGACACTCCCAGCAGAATCCTCACCAGAAACTCCAGTTTTTGGATGCCCAAGGCGCGTCATCCACAAAAGGTTTGACTTCTGTGGTAGCTTCCGTCAGAAGCTCTGATGGAATTTCTTGGCTTATTATTTATTTTTCTGCTGTTTTATTTCCTTTTCTTTAATTAATTCTTAATTAATTAGTAATTAGGATTAAATAATTAGCTTAATTAGGGTTAATTTCACAAATTATTTTCTCCATGTTTTTTTAATTAATTAACTTAATTATTTTAATTTAGGTTAATAATTTTCATTAAACTCCTCTTATTAATTAAAATCAATTAGAACTAGAATTTTTCTTACATTAATAATCTTCAAAAATGCCAAAAAATATTAGGATTTAGGCTTTCACTTAGACCATTTTTTTTCTCTATTTTTTTCTTTTGCATTTAAATTTATAGAAAGGATGTATAGGTTGCAAGGTTGTTTTCATGTAATAGCGTAGATTTATGTTTCTGCCTTTACTTTCCGCACCCCCTATTATGTATCTACCCCAAAGCCATGTAATAGCGTAGGACATTTACTTTCCCGCACTTTACATTCCTGCAATTTACTTTCCGCACCCGTTAACTGCTAGTAATTACGCTTGTATGGCAAGATAGAAACCAATCTAGACCGCTAAATACAAGATAGAAATATCAAAATACAACACATATTTCACACTTGCACCCCCTTAGGGTATCCTCTCTCGTTGCCTTATGAAAATGGTCATGTCCCTCGAACGTGGGGGTATCTTAGCACAGTTGCCTATAATACATCATCATAGTCCCTTCGACTTAAAAGATCATAGTCCCTCAATGACCCTCGATGTTGCCTACGAATACATGATCTAGTCCCTCGATTGTTGCCTACGAAAAGTGATGATCGTCCCTACGAATATGTTAGGATATCCCTACATGTTGCCTTCTATGACCATCTGATGTCCCTTCGAATGTCCCTTTTTACATCCAACGAATAAGGTTACCTATCAAACAATGGTATGGATAACTTTGTTCTAAAGGAAAGCAAAACAACACGGAAACGACCATTTTGAGTGGGTAAAAACAAGTCTCTTTTGCTTGCTCAAATAAAACATTTTTCACACCTCACACTTTCAAAAATCTTCTTTTCAAAAGACTTTGTATACATTCCAGCGTGAATCATTACAAAGTCCTTTTCCAAAACAAAACATTTCCAAACACTTCGTATACATTCCAGCATGAATCATTACGAAGTCAAAGCGAAATGCCTTTTCAAAAGTCTTTTCAAACACACACAAAAAGCAATTAAAGTGAGCTAAGAAATTAACAGCCCGTAGATAACTACAGATGGAAAGGGTGCTAACACCTTCTCTTTTCATAACCACCTCCCTTACTCAAAATCTAACGAAGGTCTTTTCCTATTCTTTTCGCCTTCCCTTAATTGGATAAAAGAAAAGTCAGTGGCGACTCTTGCTATCCGGAACATTTGCGATCAAACGCAAAACAAACAAGTCAGTTCTCCCACCGTGTTACACAAATACACCTAAGAATCAAAATGCCATGAATGCTACATTTCGACACAATTACGAATGCAAATTATGTCCTAATTCACATGTTCTAATGCAATTTAATCAATCTATATGCTCTATAATGCATGAGCATGTATTAGATGATGCAAAATGCATAAGTAAGTGACCTAAATGCAAAAGAAAACAATTACACAAGTGTATGTGTGTGTTATATACAATATTCCTTCACACCGACACACTTTAACGTCACAAAATCGGAATCAAATCAAAGAATTAGGCAAAAAAAATTCAAGAATCAAAATCCACATGGAAAATGTAATCAATTCGACTATTCAATTTCAATAAAAGTCAAAATAGAAAAAATGATTAACATAAGAACTTAATTGAATAAGTTACTTACTTGTTCTTGAATTTTTACTTGAATTGATGAAGAAAATACCAAAATCGATCTTCAATTAATGATAATAATTGTAATTAAAGTAGAAATCAGAATAAAAACGAAGAGGAAACGCTTGATCTCCTTGCTATAAGCCAAACAGAGCAAGATCCAAGAGGAGGATGTGTGATCTGAGCAAGAAGGCGGCGGAAGGGAGGATTCTGCCAGACAAGAAGGTCGGACGAAGGAGAAAGGGCAGATAAGAGCTCGTTGGGGATAGGGAGCAGCCGGAAAGGACGGCGTCCGAGGACAGAAGGCGCGCGCGGTGGCCTTGACGAAAGGGGTCGGTCCAGTTAGAGGATCAAACCGGTGAGGCAGGGCGGTAGGGGATGGTGACCAATCCAGTTGAGATGTGGTGACCGACCGGAGGTCGGACGATGGAGGAGAGGGCTGAGCGCGGTCCTTGTGGAGGAGCAAGGGTGGTTTTTGGGGTTTGATTGGAGGGAAAACTTTGTTTCCTCTTGAGTTTTTCCTTTGAGTTTTTGAGAGAGAATTATGAGTGATTTCAAGATGCAAATTCAGAAAATGATTGTGCGTTCTTGAATTGTGAAGGCAAAAATTTATTTATAGTGTAAAAATTTGGGCCTTAGAGTGCCTTGGATCCACAATTAATCCTAAATTGCGAGTATCCAAATAATTTTTGTAATTAGTCCAAAACAGCCAAATCCGTGCGAAATTTGAAATCGGAATGTAAACAAAAAATGTTAGGAACGCAATTTTGATTCCTTATGTCAAAATTTCGACTCAATCGGGAGAATGGTAAGAGCGATATGGATTTTTGAAGTTTCAGCACAGTTTTCATGCGTCTCGAACGAGGTTCTTCTGATCAAAATTTGAACTTGAGTATCTTTGACACAAATGAAGCCAACAAAAATTTTGAACTTTTGGCCCTGGTCCTACCTTGTTTCGATAAAAATCGAGCGAGATAAGATTTTTGGAACTTTGCGTATCAGATAAAAATTGCTCGGTTCAGCTCGAAAACAACTCCGAAGAATAATAAACTGCTCTTAAATGGTAATGAATTTGATATGGAGTTGCAAACGAAAGTAGGACACGAATTCAATACGGAATTTTAGACACCGGCCTCGCTCAGTTTCAAGTTTCCAGCTAGGAATTACAAATGCTTGAATGCATTGAGCGCACGGTACAACACTAAAATTTGCGTCCACTTGAGAAATGAATTCCTTTAGGGACCTTATTCACATAATTCGTGTCCGGCTCGTGAACAAAAGTTGTAGATAATAATGAGAGGGACTTGTCTGTCAAAACTCATTAGAAAATACCTGACAAGCTAAGAGATATGCCTTACGGAGCGCCCAAAACACACTAAAAACCCAAAATTCACTTTATTGAGAAATAAGAAAATAAAATCTTTTTCTTGATGAAACGGCCTTTGATCTGAACTGATAAACTAGAGAATAAATTGATATGATCCCAATGCTCATGGAATCAAACCAAAATAGCTTTCTAACCAGAAAATCTTGCGATAGCCATGCGAACCGAGAAATATCGATTTTTAGCTCAAAATGATCTGAGATAGCCGAGACACACAGTTTCTTCCACAAATTAAGGTATTTGGAACCCGGTGACCATACAATGAATGTTATGCATTGTTTAAAAAGTCATGAAAATCTTAAGCACCACCAATTATTAATGAAGAAGTTATTATAAGAAAAAAAACTGATGCTTTGGAGAAAAGCATGTAGAGTGCTACGTTGTTTTGCTTTACTTGCTATAAATTAAGGCAAATGCATAAACAATAAATATTCCAACTGAAATTCCTGGCAGCAGATACGTGATGTCACAGAGAATGTTATGACACACTATCTGACACTCTGTTCACAAATCACACAATAAATTTAAACAGCAGTAAAGAACACAATAATTTGTTTACCCGTTCAAAGGTCTAACTACACCTACATCCGGGGCTACCAAGCCAGGAGGAAATTCACTATTAGTAGAATTAATTCAGAATAAACCAACCATTTATCTCCTTCACTTAAGACCTACCTAATGCAACTTCAATCTAAGTCCTACTTAGATCCGAGTTCCTACCACCCCTCAATCACAGCGATATCAACCTATTGAATAATTGAATTGTGAAGACACACTTCAATAAACTATCTTGATTTTGCTTCAAAGCTTCAATCAAGAGACAAACACTCGTGCTTCAAAGCTTTGAGTGTTAAACTACCCTTACACACAAATCCTAGTCCAAGGCACTTATCAATTGATAGTTTCTTGGCTCACAAGAGAAACTAGAATTACACAAAATACAACTGTTAACTCTCCTAACAAAGACACAAGGCGCAATGAGTAATACGGTGAATGACTTTGTAGGATTTTGTATCCAAATGCGATAGCAAGAGCCACCGACTTTTATTTTATCCAATTAAGGTAAAAGTAACCGAAAAAGACCTTCGTTAGATTGAGTTGGAGAATGGTTATGGGAAGTATTAGCACCTTTCCATCCGTAGTTATCACGGCTCTAGTTGCTCTAGATCACTTTTAAAATTGCTTTCGTGTGTTTGACAAAGATATTTTGAAAAAAGGCATTTCGCTTTGACTTTGTAATGACTCATGTAGGAGTGTATACAAAGTGTTCGAAATGTTTTGTTTTGAAAAATTTGAACTTTGAAAGAGTGTGTGGTGTGAAAAGCATTTGATAGAGCAAGCAACTAAAAGACTTATTTACCCACCGAATTGGTCGCTTTGTTGTACTTCTACATTCCTTTAGAATAGCGCTAGCCATACCATTAGTTAGTAGGTAGCTCCATTCGATGTGCGGGACATTCAGGGACATCGGATGGTCATCGGCAACCAGGAAGTATCCAGCACATTCGAAGGGACTATCATCATTTTAGGCGACAATCGAGGTCAAGATCATGTATTCGACATCGGGTCTTATGATCTTGTATCGAAGGACTATGATGATTTGTTTGGAAGGCAACGGTGCTAGAATACCTCACGCTCGAGGGATGACCATTTTGAATTCGAAGGCATCGAGAGAATTACCCTAAAGTGCGTGTGTGAAAGAAGTGTGTCAAATTGATATTTTATCTTGGAGATTAGTGTGAGCTATGTTGATTTTAATCTTGCCACACGCCTAATTACTAGCAATTTATAGGGTGCGGAAAGTAAAACGCGGAATGTAAAGTGCGGGTAAATCCTACGCTATTACATGGCTTTGGGCGATACATAATTCAAAATGCGGAAAATAAAAACCCTAAATTAAACTATTACATCCCATGAACAGTTACATTATTGGAAAATAAACGATAAAAAGAACGTCCGAATCGAGCAACTGTGAAAGAATAAGAAAATCGGGAAATATGATGAAATCGAATAAGAGAAAAAATGTTAGAAAAATGCAATTTTTAATATGAGAAAATTAATACATGCTGGAAATAAGATAAATAAGCTAAAATAATTTTTTGGGATTTTTTAAATGCAATTTAGCAATTTAAAATGAATTTATAATGATTTAAATGCTAAATTATAAATAAAAATAAATATGCATGCAAAAATATGTTTTTTTAATTTATTAAATTAAATAAAGATTTTCAGAATATAAATGTGAAAATAAAATATTTTTTGGTAATTTTTTAATGCAGAATAAAAATTATGAAAAGAAATTAAAACAATGCAAAATATGAAAATATTGGAAAAAATTGAAGTTTGTAAAAAGGAGAAAAGATGATGGTCCCTGGCTGGATCGAACCGGTGCCCTTTGAGAGAATCTCCATCATCCCACGCCTTAACCAACTGAGCTAGAGCGTCCACGTGTTTAAGAAACTGAACGAATTGCTTTTAAACGAAACTGCTTCCTGGGAATTCAAATTCACGCGCGAAGAACATCATCTTCTTCATTTGAATTTCTGGGAAGTTTGCGTCGGCCAAACTCGACGCTAAGGCCCCTGCAAACATCAAAAAGCCAGCACACGCAATATAAATAAAATCTAAAAGCATGGTTCGATTCGAAATTTCATTCTAAACGCGATGGTGGTGATTGTTTTGTCCAATTTTTCCGTTTTAAGGAAGCCCTAATTCGAACCAGGAAACCCTAAACATGGCAGATTTCGATTTAGGCCACAAGAATGCAATTCGATTGTCCAGATAGCTTGCAAACTTCAAACTAAACACAAATCAAACATCAAAACATGTTAAAAATGCATGATAAACAGAATTCGATTTTGAAAAAAATAAGAACAAACCGAAATCGGGATTGCTTGATTCTCAATGGTTTTGAATGAGGTAAGGGTCTGGAAAGCTTCAGGAGATATCAAGGAATGTATTTGGATACTCAAAATCGATTGAATCAAGCTGGAGCTAGGGCTGCCACTTGCTTGCTTGCCACGATTTTTTTGACTTTGGAAATAGGGTTTCTGAGCAATTTTTTCGTCCTCTTGTGATTGGTATGTATCAAGTATATATGCTGGATGGATTTGGGATCATATTTGGCAAGAATCAATCACCATTCAATGATAATCAAATTTGATTTTTCATGAAAATCAAATTTTCAAAATTTGCTCAATTCAATCCAATCTTGCCTTTTTGGTCCAATTTTAAAATCGGCTTTTAATGGATTGCTTGGTCTTAAGAAGAGAATAAAATCAATCTTTCAAATAATTTTGATTTTATAATTTATTTTTAAATTTAATTTGCATTTAAATGAATAAATTACAAATTAAATAGAAAAATAAATCAAAAATTGTGGTATTGGGCTTGGATATTCCTAATTGCATGAGGAATAAGTTAGGATGAAGAAAAGTAGGCCCATTTGCAAAAGATTTGATTTTTGAAGTATCTGCATTCCTTCAAAATTGCCCAACTTGTGAATGGTGTAACTTGCTCAATTTTCCACATTTTGAGTGTTCTTGGACTTTTGAAAGCTCTAAGAGTCCTCTAAACAATGTATTTGGTTTCATCTCAATTGGAGTTACCATGCTCAATATATCTTCAAAACAAAAGTTGACTTTTGTTGACTTTGAAAATGACCGTAATATTTTGAGCTATACCTCTCAAATGAAGCATTTTGGACATTCTTGTGAGACATGAAGTTTTAGAGAATTGAATTTCCTTCAAAACAAGAGGTGGTGGAAAATTTCGAGAAATTATGAGGAAGTTATGATCATCAAAGTTCATTGACTTTTCACCTAGAAACCCTAATTTAGAAAGTTTGACTTTTGAGCAAATCTTGAGTTTTCTTGATGAATCATGATCAACCCTTGATCAAATGATGAATGTAACTTCAAATGAGGATGTTGACCAAAATTATGAAGTTTGATTGTATGTTGACCAGCTGACTTTTGTCCAATACAACCGATTTTCAACCATCCGAGCAATTGCGAGGAAACTTGACTTGAAGCTTGAAACTTGACATGGAGAATCTTTAAAGCATATGAGGAGGCATGAAGACCATTGGAGATATTGGAAGCCCATCTTGGCTCGAGATACCAAACCCTAGTTTGGGTTGATTGTCTAGAGAGAGTTTATCCGATCAACTCTCGAGGAACCGAGTATAGATGTATGAAATCTCTTGAGTAAATGGAGGGCAAATTTTGGGGTATGACAAGCAGCAGATAAGGGTTGAATTCCTTTATAGAAGCAGTCCTGAAACTTCGGGCTTCCATAAAGATAGCTAGGGTTCACTTAATTTAATTCTAAAACATGGTCTTTTCAACAACCAATTTAGGTTTAATTAAGATTAACCTAGCGACCACGTGAGCATGCATTCTAGCAATGTAAAAACATAATATAGCAGCTCAACAAACTTCCCCGAAAATCTCAGAAAAATAGATTCTGAATGAATGTCACACCGAATGTCATAACATCTGTTATGACATCAGACTATTTTCTGCAGAATTTCCAGCATAGCTTTTAGCTTCCAGTTCTGAGTTGTCCTTTAACATCCTTGTCATGTAGGATTTATCTTCAATCTCTGAATGTCATGACATTTATCAAGACATTGCTATAGCCTAGTGTCATACCCCAAAATTTGCCCTCCATCTACTCAAAAGATTTCATACATCTATGCTCAAGGATTCCTCAAGAGTTGATCAGACAAACTCTCTCCTAGACAATCAACCCAAACTAGGGTTTGGTATCTTTCAAGTCAAGATGGATTCCCAACATCTTCAATGGTCTTCATGCCTCCTCATATGCTTCAAAGATTCTCCATGTCAAGTTTCAAGCCTCACAAGTCAAGTTTCCTCAGACAATTGCTCAGATGGTTGAAAATCGGGTGTATTGGACAAAAAGTCAATTGTGGTCAACATACAGTCAAAACTTCTGATTTTTGGTCAACATCCTCATTTTGAAGTTACATTCATCATTTGATCAAGGGTTGATCATGATTCATCAAGAAAACTCAAGATTTGCTCAAAAGTCAAACTTTCTAAATTAGGGTTTCTAGGTGAAAAGTCAACTGAACTTTGACTGATCATAACTTTCTCATACATTCTCAGAAATTTTCCCACCAAAGCTCATTTTGAAGGAAATTCAATTCTCTACAACTTCATGTCTCACAAGAATGTCCAAAAAATGCTTCATTTGAGAGGTATAGCTCAAAACATTATAGGTCATTTTCAAAGTCAACAAAAAAGTCAACTTTTTTGTTTTGAAGATATATTGAGCATGGTAACTCCAAATGAGATGATACCCAAGACATTGTTTAGAGGACTCTTAGAGCTTTCCAAAAAGTCCAAGAACACTAAAAAAATGTGGAAAATTGAGCAAGTTACACCATTCACAAGTTGGGCAATTTTGGAAGAATGCACAAAGAGAGATACTTCAAAAAATCAAATCTTTTGCAAATGGGCCTACTTTTTCTTCATCCTAACTTGTTCCTCATGCAATTAAGAGTGTCCAAGCCCAATGCCACGAATTTTTGATTTATTTTTCTATTTAATTTGTAATTTATTTATTTAAATGCAAATTAAATCTTAAAATAAATTATAAAATTGAAATCAATAAAATTGATTTTATTCTCTTTAAGGTCCAATTAACTCATAAATGCCGCAAATCGAAATTGGAGCAAGAAAGGCAAGATTGGATTGAAATTGATCAAGTTGAAGATTTGATTTTCATGGAAATATCAAATTTGATTTCCATTGAATATTGATTGATTCTTTCCAAATTCAATCCCAAATCCATCCAGTATAAATACATGATGCATACCTATCAAGAAAGAACGAAAAAATTGGCTCAGAAACCCTAATCCGAACTCAAAGAAACCGTGCACTTGAAGCAACTGCAACCCTAGTTTTGCTCTCGATTCGATAATTCAAGCCTTCCATTGTGTTCCTTGAGGCCTCTAATCGATTCGCACTTACAACTCTCAAAAACATCAAGAATTGAGAGAACACGATTTCGGTTTGTCATACTTTTCAAAATTCGATTTCTATCATTCATGCACTTTTAACATGTTTCGTGGTTTGTTTTGTGTTTAGATGAAGTTTGCAAGTCGATAGTTTGATTGAATTTTCATGGCGGAATCGAACTTACCATAGCTAGGGTTCCATGGTTCGAATTGGGATCTCATGAAATTGGACAAATTGGACAAAACGAATACCACCATCATGTTTAGAATGATGAATCCAACGAACCATGCCTTTGAATGAATTTATATTACGTGTGTTGCATTTTTGATGTTTGTTGGTCATAGCGCCTGAGGCCGACGAAATGCCCTGATTCAAACAAGAACGATGAAGTTCTTGGCTAAAACGACCATAATGGAACATGCGTAAATTCCACTCACTCCATTTCCAAACAAGAAGGCGTGTTGCCTGGAGTGGCAATGCGGTTGGTTTTCGAGTTTGAGGCCATGACTCAGTTCGATCCCCGGCCATGACATTCAAGTTTGCAAACTCATATTTTCTAACATATTTTCCTATTTTCTTTTATTTTAATATTTTCCATTCATTTTAATTTCTTTTCTATATTTTATTTCTGCATTAAAAAATTACCAAAAAATATTTTCTTTTTGCATTTATATTCTAAAAATCTTTATTTAATTTAATAAATTAAAAAATATATTTTTGCATGCATATTTATTTTTATTTATATTTTTGCATTTAATTCACTTTAATTGCATTTTAATTATTAAATCTTTTCCAAAAAATCCCAAAAAATTATTTTAATATATTTATCTTATTTCTAGCATATATTAATTTTCTCATATTAAAATTTGCATTTTTCTAACATTTTTTCTCTTGTTCAATTCATATTGCATTTCCCGATTTTCTTATTATCACGTTGCTGCTCAATTCGGACGTTTTCTTTTTATCGTTTATTTTTTCCAATAATGTAATTGCTCATGGGTTGTAATAGTTTAATCTAGGGTTTTATTTTCCGCAAGTTTAAATTATGTATCTGCCCCAAAGCCTTGTAATAGCGTAGGTTTTATTTTCCGCACTTTACATTCCGCATTTTACTTTCCGCACCCTTATCAATTGCTAGTAATTAGCGTATGGCAAGACTAATAATTGGACATAGCTCACACTAATCTTCAAGATAAAATATCCGAATTTAACACACTTCTTTCACACATGCACCCCTTTAGGTAATTTCTCTCGATGCCTTCGATTCAAAATGGTCATGTTCCTCGAACGTAGAGGTATTCTAGCACCGTTGCTACAAACAAATCATCATAGTCCCTTCGACAAAGATCATAAGACCCATGATGTCGCCGAATACATGATTTTGACCCTCGATTGTCGCCACGAAAAATGATGATAGTCCTTCGAATGTGCTAGGATACTTCCTACAAGTTGCTTTATGACCATCCGATGTCCCTTCGAATGTCCCGCTTACATCCAACGAATGGAGCTACCTACTAACTAATGGTATGGCTAGCTATTCTAAAGGAATGTAGAAGTACAACAAAACGACCAATTTGAGTGGGTAAATAAGTCTCTTAGCTGCTTCTCTATCATTCTTTTCACACACACACACTTTCTTCAAAGTTCAAATTTTTCAAAACAAACAAACATTTCCGAACACTTTGTATACACTCTACATGAGTCATTACAAAGTCAAAGCAAAATGCCTTTTTCAAAACATCTTTGTCAAACACATGAAAGCAATTTTAAAAGTGATCTAGAGCAACTAAGCCCGTAGATAACTACGGATGGAAAGGGTGCTAATACCTTCCTTTTCATAACCATTCTCCGAACTCTTAATCTAACGAAGGTCTTTTTCTCATTTTTACCTTCCCTTAATTGGATAAAAATAAAAGTCGGTGGCGACTCGCTATCCGCACATTTGGATACAAAATCCTACAAAGTCAGCTTCATCAGATACACCTAGTTTTACCAAAATTAATGCCAACTTAAAACACTAACAAACTCCCCTTTGCACATTTTTGGCTAAAACTACTTAACACAACAGAGTACCTATGTTAGAAGACAAACTAGTTCTAAGCTTAAAGAAACTAGAACCTAGAGATAAGATAAATTTTACCCATACGTAAATCCCACAATTCCCAACAATTGCCCACATAAATTTAAAATCCATACGCTTCCCAATATACAAGGTCCCAAATTTTCAATACTCCCAAAATATTTCTTCTACCCTTTTTAGCCATAAAGGCAAAGGAAACAATACAATTGCCCCAAACATTCAACATATATCAGTACCAAGATTGTTTAGAGTACAATGTCACAACAAGAATTACAATCATCCAAACAAAATTGGGAAAAATGGGACAAGAAACAAGAAACAATTGATGAATAATCAAAAGTATAACCCATGTGGAGTACAACTCAAGTGCTTTATTCTCCGTATAGCTTAATCGTGGAAGGAACCATCTTCAAAGCCTTCTTCACCAATGCTTATCAAGATCGATCTTCACCCATACGAGCAGCAGAATTATCACCATCAAGCCCTTCTCCTCGTCTTCTCCTCTTCAAGTGTAGAGATCTTCCAGATTTTGCTTTCTTGCTTCAAGCTCCTTGCAAGTTTCTTTTAGCACAAAGAATGACATTTTCCTTTTGAGAATTTTCTTTGACATTGATGTCTTAGCAGATGTCACAATATCCGGACATGTTTTCCCTGGAAGAGTTTATAATGAAACCAAGAGCAGGCCCTTTTGCATATTGAGTCTCTATCACCAAGTATGTCGTGGCACGATCCACTAAAATTCCACATGCAGGAGGAAAGGCTATGGGTCCTTTGATATCATAGCTTTCAGATACTGAGGGTCTGCTCAATATATAGGATATGGTCAAATGTAATCGAGTGCCTACTCATAAATGAATCTTCCACCATTAGAGATGGTGGATTTGTGATTGGTTGGGACCCGCTAGCAGACTAATCTTATGCAGGATGGCAAATTTGACACTCAACTTGCTTTCGAGAGTTTTCCTTCGTGAGGCCATTGCCTTACTTGTTTGGCGTTGATGGTTTGATGATCTTGTTGTCCGCTTCCTCCACGAGTATTATCAGATCTACCAGAATCATGATCACATTTGGAGAAAACTTGACTTTCCTCCCCTTACATATACAGTCTGGTAGTCAGCAGA
>CM038793.1:207393315-207515548 GCA_021764765.1 Vicia sativa
ATGAGAGTTTTCTTCAATTAATCGAACATGAGTTGAGGAAGAATAATATGAACTCACGAAGTGAGAATAAGAAGAATAACTTTTCCTCAATATCTAATGAATCTAAATCCTTATTCCTTGGTAAAAAGTTGGTGTTCATAAGTTGATGCCACATCGTTGCTTGGAAAGAAGATTAGCAACATCGGAAGTGTTGGATATATTGACAAAGATGAATTAAAGAGGAAAGTAGTAATCCCGCAACAAAATTCCCATGGAACCCCACCATCTTTCGGTTTATTGAATTATCAATAGAGATTATGGTAATGGCAATAGGAATACTCAGTTTAATTGTTGGATAAAGCGTTTCGCATAACTATTCGATGAGGTTTAAGTAAGACAATCCAAAATATTAATGAAGTAGCCATTTCATTCTTGTTGAGATACTACTATGAAAATTCTATCCAAGGGATAACAATTATTCAAAAATCAACCGACTTTTCATTGATGGCAACTATGGTTCTTAACATCATAAGCGGTTTTGGAAGCCATCTCGGATTGAGTAAATGCAAAAGAGGTTTTAAAAAAGATACAAAAGAATAACCAATTTGATAAGAAGGAGTTCTCAAAGACTTAACCAAGAGTAATGCAGGACAACATCTTTTCTTATGGTTCATTCAAGAAAGGTCTTTAAAGGAACAAAAAAAAATCAAAAGTATAAAAGAAATAATTTTTTTAAATAAAATAACCTTTAAAAATGTTTTGAAAACACATGACAAAAAAAAACAATATGAAAGAAGATGGAGTAGTACATAAAATATTAAAGGGGTACATAACATTACCCATAAGACTTTAACCTTAGAGCAACTAAGCAACACAAACAATTATCATAAGCATGGAGTTATAAGAGAGACATGTGTCATCACATGTCAACATGATTTTCCACTTAAGTGATATTAGTATTAAATAATTCATGTCAAATCCTAGTATCCAAAGTAATTTAGAAGCCACTTTTCATCAGAGTTAGATTATCAGATTTTAATTGAAGTTACTTCTGACTGACAATAGACAATGATACTTGATCCATAAACAAGCACATATCTCTTTAAGAATGTGTTTGTTCTAAGGATTTAATTGTTTCTTTAAGCATACAACTCAAATGATAACCACCTTATTTCCATACAAGTGACAATTATCTTGCTAATATATTAATTAGATTAGTTGTGTGCAATATTCATAGTTGAGATGAATTCTATTTCTTCTCTAGACATAGTAACAAATTACTTGTCCTTTAATTGGCTAAAAATACTTAGCTTTCACCAATAAATTGACAGTTTCTATGAGTGGACTTTTCTCTCAATTATATCCTGAGTATAATCAACATTATAGAATTCAACTAGCTGATCTTTTTCAGATACATAAAGATTTCCTTAATTATTATTAACTCAACTTCTCTGATATGATTGAAATCTTTCACACAAATAGACAATGCATAATATACCATGCTAAGCGACAAAGATTAAATAAAAGACATACCTCTTGAAGGAACTTTTGATCATTTTTGGTGAAAATACCCTTTAATGTTATGATTGCATGAAATATGTTGGATATTCTCAGATGTAACTGGTCTTCAAAGTTGAACTTCTTAAAAATCTTTCATTTGAATACTTAGACTAAAAAATATTGATTTTATTTTCTTTAGTTGATCATTTCTTTTGTTTATCCACTTGAGTTAGTTCTAACAAGATTTTTCTTGTTTTCGCTTTCCTTGGTGAACTAAAAATCGATAAATGCAATTTCTTCACAAATAGTAAGTCTTTTATTTGTACCTTTCCATAAATGATAATTAGAACCATTCAACAATACCATATTCATCTTTGTATTTGACTCCATCATTCAAACAAGTAAAATAACCCTTAACCAAGAGTTTTAATGTCACTCTGATGAAAATTAACACAATAACATACCAATACACAACATATATAAAATTCTCCATATTTATAGGAACTTTGACGATCAACAATAAATATAAGATGGCAAATCAAACAAATAAAGGCACAAAGGAACACCGATATTTTAACGTGGAAAACCACTCAATATGAGGTAAAACCACGAGTCGTCCATACCAAAAAGTGGCTCACAATAATCAATTTAGGGTACAAGAGAGTCTTAAAGTGATTCACAAAATAGTGATAAACCGAAATCACAAAGAAAACTAGCTTACAAATAAGAATAAAAGATGAAAAATTACCTAAATTTGCACTTCGAAGTAGATATCTCTTAACTCATAACTTGTTTAGAAATTGAGCGGGTAAGGTAGATAAATGTGTTGCAAACATGCCCTAAAATTGCTTGATATGGCGGTGAACAAATTGAGGATGCGATCGATTAGTGAAACTTGTTGCAGAAAAATGAGAATGAGTTTCTCTCCTCTTTTATCTCTTTTGAATCCTTATTTTCTCTCTATCTCGCTCAACCCTAAATTGATACTCTCCACTTAAATAAGTGAGACAAATAGGCTATTCATATTTGGGTCTTTCTCCACATAGAAAAGGAGCTCAAGCCCACCAATACAATGATAAACAGTAGCATAATCGGTTACGAAAAGCTTTAATTTGCTTCTATTTTGATTATGTTTGTTGTTGGAAGGCATGTAAAAAGTTATAACCCCGCTCTATATCTCAATTTGTGAAATTCTAGAACGCTCAATAATACAAGTCAAGACCAATGCCTCAACAACACACGATGTCATAGCGGATGTGAAACAACCGGATAAACATCAAATGATAGGATATATCAATAAATCGCCATCGAACATTTTTATCCCGCGAAAGGAAGGAAAATGTCGAGTAAACTGAAAAAGGAGAAATCACGGTCTTCGATCGAGAGATCGGGGTAAAGTACATGCGAGGAAAGGTTAGCACCCACTTGCCCGTAATACTCGATATCCACTTATATTATCATCTAAGAGGTGTGTTATATCTATCTATTGCTACTTGCTATAATACACGAGAAAAAAAAAATAAAGAAACCACGAGGAAAAGAAGGAAGGTTTTACAAGGTTTTGCTCGATCGAGCCCTATGACAAGATGCCTACATATTCCTCGTGCAATGGGAAAGTCGAGCATCATAGTTCGGCTCACTTGTTTTGGTGGGTTTAGTGTTTTTAACGTATGAAAAGGTTTTAATTGGTTGGTTGCTTTTACCTTTAAGAAAAGAGTTTGAACCTTTATTAGGTGTTTAAGTTTTCAAAGGAAAAAGAAAGCAAGTTTTAGTTTTAATTACATGCAAAGATGCAAAACAAGCAAAACAAAGGGAGACTAACTAATTACATCCCTAATGTTGTCATGCAAAGATTGGACCTATAGTGGAGGATGTAGAGAATCTCTATGTTGACATGTAAAGGATGTATATCCTAATGTCTAGGCTCGAGAAACTATCCTAGCGAAAGCGGTCCTAAGGAAAGCTTTCCTATATTCGTCTTAGTTGTAAAACCAAGGGATGCAAAGGGATAAAGCAATTAAGTGCTGGCGAAGCACACAATCAATGCAATGCACAAACAAATGTCATAGGCGTAGGAAAAGAAGATGTCCCTTAGCCTACAATGCAGTGAGGGTGGGAGAAACCGGGAACCAACATTATGATTCCATGAATAGTATCACCGCATGACATGAATTGTCAAGTGTGAAGAAAAATGACGAGTTCATGCGTCTGCAAACCCTAGGAAAGCGTGGAGAGTTAGAATGGGAATTGTTGCCACTTTTATATCATTGACTCGATAAAGGATACACGATTCGCGTGTCTTTGAGTTGACATAGACTAGGCGTGCGAAATTCGATTGCGGACCATTTTCGCATGCCCATCATATCATCATCATATACATCAATAAGTATCAAAGTAGGAATTTGCTTGGTGGTACCACTCGGGTTGCCTAACCACTCGACCTATGTAAGCACAAATGTAAACACTGCGTGATTACCTCCATATGCATGGAATAGGATTTTAAACAAATCAAACACAATTAGCACACAATTTGTGGAATGCGTGCTATAGGTCTTAACAACTTTGAACCCATTTGTTATCCTAATCATCAAAGACGGTAAACCCCTACTTCTCGGGATGTCTAGGAAAGCGTAAAGAATGCGATAAACAAGGTATAGCTAATACCAAAGGATAACAAATCCGTAGAAACCGTGAGCTAAAAATACTCCGAAAACATCAATCTGCAGCCAAGCAATAAGAGTAAACCGGTGAGAAATCGTGGGAGGCATTAAAGCATATCGGTCTTGCGATCGTCGCGCATCAAAATAATAAACACGCAAAAATAATGTCAAACAAGCAAAGTATTGCGCATTCATATAAAACAAATATCAAATTGTGCTTCGTACATAATTGATACACACTCTACGCAAGAAAGGAGTAAAACCAAACAAGCGAGACAATAGGATGCGTTAGTACCAAACAAGGATTAGAATGTCAAACGTTGCGCCAAATAAAAAACACCTGCAAGAAGGTAAAACCAAACAAGCGAGACAATAAGATGCGCATTAAATGCATAAACAAAAAGTTAGAATGCGCGTTAAATGCGCAAATCAAAAACATGTAAGAAATGAGTAAAACCCAACAAGCGAGACAATAGAATGTACACGTATGTGCACAAGCGATGGAATCTTGGCGTTTGTCTGTTCAAACAAGAGCATATGCAAGAATGGAGTAAAACCAAACAAGCATACAATAGAATGTACACATATATGCGCGGCGATGGAATGCGTTAAATGCATGATAAACAAGAGCACGCAATAATGGAGTAAAACCAAACAAGCAAATAATAGAATATACACGTGTCACGCCAAGCGATATAATGCCGTTTGTATGCATTCAAGCGATCGAGATAACCTGCGAAGGTGTCAATCCAAGTAAACAAACAATAGAATGCACACTTACGTGTGCAAGCGCAAAATAAGGATGCTAGAAGTCCATATCTCATGTAAAGAGGTCAAAATACGCTTGCACATGAAATAAAGTGTCAAAATTAACAAAGCAAGTGCTAGAAATAAAGCATCGAATGCAAACCGATTGCAAATATGATTATAATCTAGTATAAGCATGTGAAAGTGAAATAAAATTACAAGAATTAGAATGGGAAGGAGGTTCTTTGAAATCGAGGTGAAAAAGTCAACTTCTCGAATCGATTAAGAATCGCATGGTTGCTTGCAAAAGCGTGTGATTCAAAAACATGGCGGTTTTAATTAATTCCGGTGGAAGTGGAATTTTCGGACCTTAAAGTGACGGGAAGCCACTCCGTTTTGGCATGATGCTCAAAATTTGGTTTTAAATCTCAAAATCGGTTCAGGGATGCCAAACATCGGGAACATGTACGATGCCGTACTTTCAAAGAAAGTGAGTGTCGGTGTACAAAAGTGCTAAAAATGCTTACGGAACCACATAATTCATGTTTTGAATTAAATTCGATTCAAGTTTGTCTTGATTTTGAAATGTGAAATGAATCGGTTTTAATTACTACATGTAATAAAAAGTCAAAACAAAATGAAACACAAGTTATGTACAAGTTCGATCAAAATCGGATAAAAAGTATGCAAAATGCATGTTTTTTTGTATATTTTATGTCATTAAGATGGATGAAATGCAAGTGTATGTGATATCACATGCAAATGATATATACTTAATACAAATCCTATCTAAATGCTATGCAAAACATGTGTTAATGTCCATAAGAATCAAGCATGTGATGTGTGTTGGTGTTATGAAATCATACATGTGAAAATGTAAGTGAAAGTGAGGTTTCGACACACATTATTGTCAAAAAATTAAACAGGCACTGAAACTCGAATTGATTATTCCATATGCAAATGTATGAACATATAAGGATGCAATTTATATCCTAAGTGTTTGTTTAGGTGCATGTATATGTGTTATGTACAATGCAAATGCACCTAAGAATCAAAATGGCATGAACTACATTTTGACACAATTCGCATGTAAATTATGTCTAATTCACATGTTCCAATGCAATTTAATCAATCTATATGCTCTCTAATGCATGAGCATGTGATAGATGATGCAAAATGCACAAGTAAGTGGCCTAAATGCAAAAAAAACAATTACACAAGTGTATGTGTATTCCTTCACACCGACACACTTTAACGTCACAAAATCGAAATCAAATCAAAGAATTTGCCAACACAAATTCAAGAATCAGAATCTACATGGAAAATGCAATCAATTCAACAATTCAATTTCAATAAAAGTCAAAATCGAAAAAATGATTAAAATAAGCACTTAATTGAATAAGTTACTTACTTGTTCTTGAAGGTTGACTTGAATTGATGAAGAAAATACAAAAATCGATCTTCAATTGATAGTAGAAATCAGAAGAAAAACAAAGAGGAAAGGCTTGATCTCCTCGCTATAAGCCAAACCGAGCAAGATACAAGATGGGGATGTATGATATGGGCAGAAGGCGTCAAAGGGAGGATTCAGCGGGCAGCAAGGTCGGACGGAGGAGGAGAAGAGAAGATCTCGTCGAGGATAAGGAGGCGGTCGGAAAGCAGGTCGGAACCTAGTCCGAGCAAGGGATCGCGTGTGCGGTGGCCTTGATGGAAGGGGCCAGTTTGGTGAGAGGATCAAATGGCCGAAGGAGGAAGGTCGGGGACGGTGTTATACCCAAAAATTTCCCTCATATTTTCAAGTCAATACATATCTCTATACTCAAGAGTTCCTGAAGGGTTGACCAGATGAACCCTCTCCTAAGCAGTCAACCCATAACTAGGGTTTTGATTCTCTCAAGTCAAAGATGGTTTCTATTGCCTCAAGTGAGCATAATGTCTCCTCATATGTCTCAATGTGTCACCATTTCAAGTGTCAAGCCTCACAACTCAAGTTTTCTCAATCAATTGCTTAGATGGTAGGAAATTGTATGGGACAAAATCAGTGGTCAACATACATTCAAACTTCATCATTTTGGTCAACATCAATATTTTGAAGTTACATTTATCATTTGATCAAGGGTTGATCATGATTTATCAAGAAAGTCAAAGATTTGATCAAAAATCAAAGTTTCTAAATTAGGGTTTCTTAAGGGGAAAGTCAACAGAACTTTGACCGAACTCACATACTTCATCGAAATTTTTCCACCACTCATTTTAAAGGGAATTCAATTCTCTACAACTTTGTGTCTCACAAGCTTTGGCCAAAAATGCTTCATTTGAATTTATTTCTAAGATAGTCGTGACTTCTAAGCCACTTGCATACCACTCTTCCATTTACTTAATTTATTTTTGAATTAAAAGATTAAAATTCAATTTAAATTAAATAAAATGCAAAAATACAAGGAAGTGCGTGTGGGCTTGATTTTGTTGTCTTGAGGTCCAAGCAAGTCCATGAAAGCGGCAATAAGCATAATAGGAATGATTCCATGAATATTGGCCAAGTTTGAAAATATTACATTTTGATTTTTAATCAAATATTTTTCATTAAAGGCAATAATTTCCTTACAAATGCTTTACCTAATTCCATTCCTCTATAAATATTCAGCATAATGGACCATATGGACACGATTTGGCGGTCAAAACACAAGGGTTTCAAAAGTGCACAAATTCTCAAAGAACTTGCAAATTCATATTCCTTCTCCGATACATTCAATTCAAAACAACCATCATTACTTCTTCCCAGGTAATAAAGGGTAGGTATAGGTTGTGCTTGATGGCCAGCATGGAACATGCCAACGTCACCATGCATATTCATGTTTTTAAATTCATACTTTAATTTTCGTAATGATTTAATGCAAACTAACAGCCCAGACTTTGTTAGTATGTTGTTTAGAACAGGAACAAACCCTTAAATAAGAGCTTCAACGTCAAAATCATGAACTACCATTATTAGGGCTTTGGATCGGAGAAGCTTCGTATCACATGTTTTGGGTTATTTCAAACCAAAGCGATACCACCATTGAACTGCAGAGGTCGATTTGGGAAGGGGGTAGCCATGATATCTTGCCTTGAATTTCATTATTTTGCAGGTTTAAGTTTTTGATTGATCGGAGACGACGATGGAAACCACCATGCACGATGGTCAAGGGTTTGGAGGGTGGTGCTGACCCAGACGTGGCTAATCCCATCCATCCCATTGGTTCATTCAAAGCTCGGGGCCCATGATTGATCGTTTGAAATCCAAAATACAACGCCGGTTATTATGATCGTATGGTTCTAATTCAATAACAAATGAAACGGATAGCTCGGATGGCAAGGCATTGGCACTAGTAACCGGGGTCCGAGTTCAATCTCGGTGACCCCATTTTCCTTCTTTTTCTGATTTTCACTCCTTTTATTTTCTAACCTATTTTCATTTATTTTCATAATTTATTTATTTTTAATTAATAATTAGGTTAGTTAATTAGGTTGATTTAATTAGTTAATTAGGTTAATAATTAGTTAAATAATTAGGATTAGTAAATAATTAACTTTATTTTCTATTTTCTTAATTAATTTAATTAGTTTAATTTATGTTAATTAATTTAATTTTAATTTAATTCCTTTTATTAAATAAAAACAATTAGACTTAGGGTTTTACGATTCACTGATTTTCACGTAGGTTAACTTAATAAGGACTTAATTAACCTTAAAACATTTTTACTAAACATCAATTTTTATTTTTTCTGATTTATTACTTTTAGCATTTTAAATTCCGAATCGTTGTATAGGTGCATAAGGTTTTTTTGTAATAGCGTAGATTTAAATTCTAGCATTTACTTTTGCACCTCTATTATATAAGCGCCCTAAAGCCTGTAATAGCTTAGGATGTACTTTCTTTTTTTCTTTTAGCACCTTTACTTTTTATGTACAATATTCTTTGCTTAGATGTATGGCTAATAGGATTGCATGACAAGAGCTAAAATCAATCTTAGATACCCTAATAATCAAGATAAAATATTTGAATCAAACACATTACTTTCACACTTGCACCCTCTAGGGTATCCTCTCTTGTTGCCTTTCCGAATAAAAATGGTCATGTCCCTCGAACGTAGGGGTACCATTAGCAAAAGTCACTCAATTCAAAAATCATCACAAAGATAATAGTCCCTCGACGACCCTCGATATTTCCTAGAATATATGATCTGGTCCCTCGGTTGTTGCCTACGAATAAGTGATGATCGTACCTATGAAATGCTAATGATCCTTACAATGTTGCCTTCAATGACCATACGATGATTCTATGTTTGTCCTTCACATCCAACTGTAACACCCCAATATTTTAAATTATTAAATAATTTGAATTTGAATTATTTATTTAATTAAAAGTTGAGTTATTGGTATTTTTGGAATTATTGGAAATAATTAAATAAAGAAAAAGAAATTGGACTTGTGGTGTGGTGAGTAGGAGTGAGGGGTGTGTGAAGTCAAAAACTATAACCCTATTTTTATTGTTATTATTATAATAAAAAGGAAAATAAGAAGGAAAGAGTTAGAAAGCCAAAAGTGAGACGAATAGATAAATGCGTGAGAAGAGAAGAGGCAAAAAGGAAGAGGAACACCCAAAGCTCTAGGAATTCAAGAATTTGGCTAAGGTAAGGGGTGATTACTCTGATTATGGTGTATTATAGGTTTTGGGAATAATAGGATCGATTGGGTGAATTATGAATCCCAATTTAGGATTTTGAGCTTTAGGGGTTTTGACCATAAAATGCTAAATTGATGAATTTGATGCAAATTGTTGTTGTGGTATTGCTTTAGGTTGTTAGAGTGTGTTGAATTTGCATTAGAATTACCTGTTTCATGTTGTTTTGATGTTGCTCTAGAATGGATTCGTATTTGGATGGAATTGGGATAGTAACAATGCTGTCAAAATTAAGTTTTGTTGCTACAAACGTCACAGGAACCAGTTACCCTCTGGGAGGAACCGGGTTCCTCATATAATTTCCAATAAGGTGATTTTCGAGTCATTGGAACCGATTACCCTGTGGGGGGAACCGGGTTCCTAGTAGTTTTTCCACAAGCGTGTTTTCACAATGATAGTGGGAACGGTTACTTCTTCGGAGGGCAGTTACCAGCTATATTTGAAAAATATTAAACTTTGAAAATTCATAACTTTTGAACCGTAAGTCCTTTTTAATCGCTGTTTTGGACGTTATTCCTTAAATTAAATTTACTATTTTATGAAATAAGGAAAATAATATTTATTTTATTTTATTTTGGAAGTATTGGTTTTCCGACCTTGTGGTTATTCGTACCTTGTGTACTTGGTGGATAGGAAACAATATGTTGTTGTGCTGATGTATTATGTGCATATTGATGGTTGTACACTTGTGTTGGTGATATCATTACTAATTGATGGGTAATTACTTGCATGTTTATGCTATTGGTGATGTTCATGATAGTTGATTGATATCATGTTTTGGTTGATAATGTTGCATGCTTGTCGATGTGCATGCATATACATTTGGTGGTAGCTAATTCCCATTGTGTGGAATTGGTGAGTTGGCCAATAACCGTTGCCGAGTTGGAATGGGCGGTGAGGCGTATCTGTGTCTGAGTTGGAATGGAGCAGATGTTGATACTGGGTCCGAGTTGGAATGGAACAGTATGGTGAATTTAGTTCACTTTTGGTGCCACATGCATAGAGTCTTACATAGCATTTTGTATGGATTATAACATGATAGGATGGTTTCCAGTGTTATAATCTGGTTGTTGTGTGTTATGTATATTTATGACTTGTGTTGTTGAATGGATGAATAAACTGATTATCTTTGAATAGGGTGAAATAATAGCTTATGAAATTCTATTGTTTTATGAATTTATAATGCATTTTAATTATGATGTAGTCTCACCCTTACTTTGATGATTTGATTGAAGTTATAGAAGCTTAGGAGTTGGTGAAGATGGCTCGTGAGATATGCTATTTAATTATCATGTGTGGGTGTCATGCTCTGGTCTTGTAACCTTTGAGGAACGTTTGTCTTTAGAGTTACTATTACACTCTAAATTATTTAATTGTTTTAGTTGGATAATTATTTTTATGGAGTAAGGTGTTGACCTTTTTGGTGTTTATTTAGTTTGAATTATCCAAGTTTTGAATAAATAATTCATTGTGTTAAACATGTGTTGATTAAATTATGTTCCTCATTAAGCATGACATATGTATTGGATTTTATATTTTATATCAATTGTGATGCCCTTGTATGCATGTTAACTATGAATTAATTATATTATCCGCGGGGTATTTATAAGGGTGTTACAATAGTGGTATCAGAACATAGTCGGTCGTTGTGACCAGTGTCTTAGTGTCGTTATCCCTTTTGTATGTGACTAGTGCAAGGTAACACTATCGATACTTGTGTTCTAATGAGAATTGTTTTGTGGATTCTCATAACAATGGCTAAAAGAGGTATGGAAGAGATGACGCTGCAATTCTTGAGGCTTTGGGATGCTTGCTGCTTTGCTTGGAGGAAATCAACAAGGAGGTGGTATTGGTGATGACGGTGAAACTTTCAAAGGAACAATCCTCCGTTCTTGAAAGGCACACATGACCCTGGTGGCGCTCGAGGAAGCGGTTGAGGAAGATTGAAAGGATCTTCCGAGTGATTGACTTTGTTGAGGATCTGAAAGTGAGGTATGGTACTTATATGCTGGCAGAAGAAGTTGACGACTGGTGGGTTGCTACCAGAAGTGAGATGGAGCAAGATGGTCTTGTCTTGACTTGGTTTGTGTTTAGAAGGGCTTTTCTGAGAAGGTATTTTCCTGAAGACATTTGGGGAAATAAAGAGATCGAATTTTTGGAGCTCAAGCAGGATGACAAGATTGTAAGTGAGTATGCTTCTAAGTCCACTGAGTTGGCTAAGTATTATGCTCACTATAACAATGATGAGGATGGAGAATTCTCTAAGTGTATCAAGTTTGAAATTAAGCAAGGTATCAGGTATCACCGTATTCGCAGGTTTTCTGATTTGGTGGATTGTAGTAGGATTCTGGAAGAGGATCTTGCTAATACTAGGTCGAACTCATGGGTTTCTGCCGACAAGAAGGAAAGCAAAAAATGGATCGTGGCAAACCGTATGACAGGAATAACCAGAAGTCTGGTGGGTGGAAAAGGCCTAGTGGGGGAGATTATAATGCTCATATTAGGTGCTATAAATGTGGTGAGTTTGGGCATCGAGTTCAGGAATGCAAGAGTACTGAGAAAAGTGTTATAATTATGGGAAGCATGGGCATATCGCTAATGAATGTAGATCAAGGAAAGTGACTTGTTACAACATGGAGAAGAGGGTCATACTAGTCCATGGTGCACTAAGCCAGAGAGAAGGAGCATTCTAGTGGGAAAGTGTTTGCGTTAGTTGTGCAAGAGACTAAGCATGATGATCGACTCATTAAAGGTACGTGTTTTTATTAATGGCACACATTTGATTGCGATTATTGATACTAGAGCGACTCATTCGTTCATTTCTTTGGATTGTGCTAAAAGATTGAATTTGGAAATATATGATATGAAAGGAAGTATGGTTATTGAGACTCCTGCGTCGGGTTCAGTGACTACTTCATTTGTGTGTAGGAACTGTCCTATTATAATTTTTGGTAGAGGCTTTGGTATGGATTTAGTATGCCTACCGTTAGAACAACTTGACATTGTCCTTGGAACGATGGTTGGAATTCAACCAGGTTCAAATCAACTATTTTTCGAAGACAATTAGCTTTCATAAAGTTGTTAGTGTCAAAGATTTGACTATGTTTGTTAAGCAGATAAATGTAGCTGTTAATGACGGTGCGGTAGTTTTATATTGTGTGTTCTTAGATGGAAGTGAAGGAAAGGTTAAAGTAATGAGTTACCCGTTGTGAATGAATTTCTCGAAGTTTTCGAGGAAGGCGTTAACAAGTTGCCACAGAAAGTGGAATTTGCTATAGATTTGATTCTGGAACTAGTCCGTGTCGATAGAGCCTTATCGCATATCGCTCCAGTTGGCTGAATTGAAGAAGCAATTAGAGGAGTTACTTGAGAAGAGTTTATTCATCCAGTGTTTATTGTGGGTTGCTCACGTGTTGTTGTTTAAAAAGAAGGTTCGATGAGGCGTGTGTTGATTCTGAGCGGTTGAATAAAGTTACAATAAAGAATGTATCCATTGCCGAGGATTGATGATTTGATGGATCAAGTGGTTGGAGCTTATGTATTCGTAAGATTGATCGCGAGTGCGGATATCTCAGATTCGTGTAAGCGGAAGATATTCGAGGCGCATTCGAACAAGGTATGGACATTACGAGTATTACGTTATGCCGTTTGGGTTACTAATACATGGTGTTTTGGAGTATGAACAAGATATTCCATCTGTATCTTGATAAGTTCGTGGTGGTTTTATTGATGACACCCTTTAAAAATACCTAGCAAATATATAATTAATTCGAGTTGACATGTAAATAAGGTGTCACAATTGGTAAAATAAATCCAAGCGGATGTCATGCTTTCTTGAAGAACATTATAAAATAATCATAAAAACATATTTCTAGGAATTATTCTCAAGACTTGGATAAATTAAAACCTAACAAAACTTCAAGGTCAAGCATGTAGTTCTCAAAACAATTATCCAAAACAATCTTAAATAATCAACATAGTATAATTATAACTCTAAACCAGCGTTCTGATGTTGCAAGACCAGGCATGACAACATGCAAATAAAAATAAATATGCAGCTCATGAGCCATCTCACTAGTTCACAATAGCTAAACTAATCAACTGAAATCATCAAAGTAAGGGTGAGACTTCATCATAATTAAAATGCATTATAGTTTCTCAAAACAATAATATCTCAAGTTATTAATCCACCATTTTAGCATAATCGGTTAGTCAATTTCACCATTATAATTCATAAACATACACCCAAACATAACAAACAAATTATAACACAGGAAACCATCCTATCATGTTATAATTCACACAAAATTCAATGCAAGACTCTATGCATGGTACATCATACCCCAAAATTTTCCCTCTGTTCCTCAGACATTTCATATCCATACTCAAGGATTCCTCAAGGGTTGATCGGACAAACCCTCTCCTAGACAATCATCCAAAACTAGGGTTTGGCTATCCTCGGATCAAGATGGAATTCCAACATCTCCAGTGGTCATCATGCCTCCTCATATGCTTCAAAGAATCTCCATGACAAGTTTCAAGCCTTACAAGTTTCCTCGAACGATTGCTCGGATGGTTGAAAATCGATTGTATTGGACAAAAGTCAATGGTGGTCAACATATAGTCAAACTTTATGATTTTGGTCAACATCCTCATTTTGAAGTAACATTCATCATTTGATCAAGGTTGATCATGATTCATCAAGAAAACTCAAGATTTGCTCAAATGTCAAACTTTCCAAATTAGGGTTTTAAGAGAAAAGTCAACTGAACTTTGTACATAACTTTCTCATACTTTGTAAATTTTCCACCACCTGTCATTTTGAAGGAAATTCAATTCTCTACACTTCATGTCTCACAAGCATGTTCAAAAATGCTTCATTTGGAAGATATGGATCAAAACCTTACAGGTCCTTTTTATAAGTCAACAAAAAGTCAACTTTTTGTAGTGAAGTGTTATTGAGCATGGAAACTCCAATTGAGATGAAAATAAATAGGTTGTTTAGAGGACATCTAGAGCTTTCTAAAGAGTCCAAGAACACCCAAAAATGTTGAAAATTGAGCAAGATACACCTTGCACAAGTTGGACATTTTTGAAGAGGTTACAAAGAAATACTTTTCAAAACCCAAAATTTTCAAAATGGGCCTAACTTTTGGTTCAAACTTGTTCCTCAACTTATTTGGAACCTCCAAGCCCAATGCCACAATTTTCTTTATTTTTCTATTTAATTTGGATTTTATTCATTTAAAAACAAATTAAATTAAAATAAAAGGTAAAATCAAAATTAAATGAAAAATTGATTTTCTCTCATTCTTGAGGTCAAGCAACTCATAAAGGCATGAAATTCGAAATTGACTTTGATTTGGCAAGAAATTGATGAAAATTGGATCAAAAGGAAAGATTTGGTATACACAAAATCAAATATTTTTTACATTGATTGATCATTATTTGCTCTTGAATTAGACCTAAAATCCATCCATTATAAATATCAATGCATACAACATGAGAAAGAGCAGAAAATTGCTTGAAAGAACCCTAACCAAAAGTCAAAAAAGCTGTGTTCTTGAGCAACTGTCTGGTTCTAGCTTGTTTTGGTCGATTTAAATTCCATCAAATTCTTGAGTCTTTAGAATCGATCAATACCTTACGTTGCAAAAACCATTCCAATCGAACATCCGTTTCGGTTTGTTCTTCTTTCAAATTCGATTTTTAATTCTCATGCATTTTAACGTGTTTTGATGTTTGTTTGTGTTTAGAATGAAGTTTGGAAACTTTCTGGCAATTTATGTTTTGTGGCTGAATCGAAATCCACCATGGCTAGGGTTTTCATCGGTGGGGTTTCTCTAAATCAGTTAAATTGGAAACCTACCATTGTGTTTAGAATGTTGTTTGCAATCGATTCATGTATTCATATCATTTATATTCTTGTAAAGTTTTGGAAAATTGCGAGGGGCTATAAGCGTCGAGCAAGGGCGTGCAGTGTTCAAAAAGCAGAAGAAGATGAAGATCTTGGCGTAATACGGCAATCGGGAGCGGTTTGTTTAAAAGCAGCGTTGTTTCAATATCTAACACCAAAAGCAGTTTGGTCGATGGTGAAGGCGTGTTTTCACTCTCAGGACTGAGTTCGAACACAGGCAGGACCATTCTTTTACCTTACAAACTAACTTGTTTTTTTATTTTCTTATTTTCTTTAATATTTTTATCATGCATTTAAAAACACCAAAAATATTTTCTTTTTGCATTATTATCAGAAAATGTTTTTAATTTTTAATATTAAAATTAATATTTTGCATGCATATTTTATTTAATTACTAATTAATCATTAATTTGACTTTTAATTGCATTTAATTATCGAAAACGATCAGAAAATTACCCAAAATTATCTTATCATTATTATCATTACTAATCAAAAACCTTTTTCTTCATTCAAAATATCTCTTTTTACTAACATTTTTCCTCTTATCGAATTTCTCTTATTTTCGATTATATACATTCGGTTGTAGTTTGGACGATTTTTCTTGCTTTTCTTTTCAATTATGTAACTACCTATGGGATGTAATAGTTTAATTAGGACTTTTATTTTCCGCACTCCTATTATGTAGCCCCCAAAGCCATGTAATAGCGTGGGACTTTCTTTCCCGCACTTTACATTTCCTTGATTTACTTTACGCACCCTAAAGCGCTAGTAATTAGGCGTGTATGGCAAGATAAAATTGGACATAGATCACTCATAATGCCAAGATAAAATATATAAAATTTGACACACTCTTTTCACACGCACTTAAGGTAATTCTCTCGTTGCCTTACGAATACAAATGGTCAAGTCCTCGAGCATGAAATTCTAGCACTTTATTGCCTTCAAAACAAATCATCACGGTCCCCGATCACAGATCATAGACCCACGATGTACCTGAAAATGATGATAGTCCCTTCAATGTAGGATACTCCTACAAAGTTGCCTTCTATGACCATCGAGATGTCCTTCGAATGTCCTTCTACATCAACGAATAGGGTTACCTACCAACCAATGAATGGATAGCACTATTCTAAAGGAAAGTAAAACAACACGAAAATGACCATTACGAGTAGGTAATAAGACTTTTAGTTGCTTGCTCAAACAAAATACTTTTCACACACACTTTTGTCAAAGTTCAAACTCTTTTCAAAAGCGAAACATTTAGAACACTTTATACATTCCTACATGAATCATTACAAAGTCAAAGCGAAATTCCTTTTCAAAACATTTTTGTCAAACACAGAAAGAAATTTTTAAAGTGAGCTAAAAAGCAACTAAGAGCCCGTAGATAACCACGGATGGAAAGGGGTGCTAATACCTTCCCTTTTCATAACCTTCTCCCTTACTCAGAATCTAACGAAGGTCTTTTCTTGTTCTTTTCACCTTCCCTTAATTGGATAAAATAAAAGTCGGTGGCGACTCTTGCTATCCGCACATTTGCGATACAAAATCTCGTCGGTTCAAGTATTCTACGAGGCGACTACATTGAGAGACACCCTAAAGAGAGAATACCTTAGGGATTTTTAGATCATTTTACTACTTTCTGTTTGACTTGTATGCTTTATCTTAAGGGTTTCATGGGTATTATACTTGTGGGGGATCCTACACCCGGATCCAGGTTTCCTTAGGTAAGTAGCAATAGATCATCGCGACCGTTGGACGTATATCGAAACGGTCAACATGATGGCTACGTTAGTGCGACACTTTGGATGTCCTCATACTCTTCATTTCCAAGTTGAGGATAGTATTTGGCTTCTGCGTGGTGTCATCAGCACTAACTCAACTTTTAGAACCCTAATTGACCCATCTTGGCCATTAGAAGGTAGTGAGATGACCGGCTTTGGTGTAGACTAAGGTTGGCTGATACTCAATGCTACGCTCATGAAGATCAGACTTTTGGGATATTTTCGGTCGACCACTTTGTAGTCTTATTGAAATAAACGACTACGAGAAAGATCAATGATATGAGATTCCTAGAACCCGGTTACTATCATAGGACAGGATGAACCGACTCAAACATTTGGTAGGGTAGACACCTATACTTCATGCAAGCCTTAAACCTAGGGCTTTTGTGTGATTTGTTTGTGCTTGCTAAACATGACATCATGACATCATATCATTGCATATCATCTCTAACTATTTCAAGGACCTAGGGATTTATCTTTGCTCTGTTTTGTAGGATAATGGCTTCCAGAAAGACTATCCGAATCAACTTCATGGGTATACCTTCTCAGTTCAAAGAATTGGTTTCAGAAATTCCTGATCATGCTCAATTCCTCAAAAGACATGGTTATCTACTTAACTTGGTTATCTCCAGTTTTGAAGAAGATATGATGCATGTCTTATTCCAGTTCTTGATCCGAAACACCATTGCTTTACATTCCAGTTATCAAACTTGGGATACTTATTCTTGATCAAATGCCATTCACCGGTTTAGAAAAGGTTCTTAGGTATAAAGACATCGATCGCATTACATCTAAAGCGGTGGACATTGAAGCCAATTGGGAAATAGAAGCGGAGTTAAGGGTCTACTTGCTAAGTTCTAATAAAGAAAGCTCGAGAATTCCTCAAAGCTATGAGTTTTCAAGCATTCGAAGACATTTTGGCCTTACTAATCTATGGTTTGGTGCTATTTCCTAATCGGATCAATTCATAGCGTGAACGCATCATCAAGATATTCCTCACTCACAATCCTGTGCCTACCTTACTTGGAGACATCCTACATTCTCTCCACACTCGTACCATCAAAAGACAAGGAACTCTCATGTGTTGCATACCGTTACTTTCCAGGTGGTTTATTTCGCACCTTCCTCCATCAGTATTGAAGAACGAGCAAAGATTGAAGTGGTCTCAAAGACTAATGTCACTCTCCCATTCAGATATCCGTTGGTGTCTTTTCTCTCAAAAGGACTTCACATTCATTGAGCGTTGTGGAGAATTCCCTAATGTACCATTCCTTGGCACAAGAAGAGGTATCACTTACAACCCTTCTTTAGCTCTACGTCAGTTTGGTTATGCTCGAAGAGATGGTCCACATGATATGCTTCTCCAAGATATTGTGTTTGACTACAACAACGATTTCCAGAATTACCACCGAAGGTTCATACACGCTTGGGGCATGGTAAAGAAGACTGATACCAAGACTTTGGGGCACCAAAACTCCATTCCTTGGGAACCTTACCTCAAATGGGTGCGAGCTCGAGCTCAAAAACCTCATGATGCCATTTACACCCGTGTTACCAGTAATTATGGAACTTGTTGCTATAGGTGACGTACCCTATACTGTTCTCCATCCCGACATGCCTACTGATTTTGAAGACTCGAAGAGATCCTGGATTCAGCTTAAAGAAGAAAGGAATACATTCGAAGCTCAGTGTTATGCAAGCGAGAAAAAGGTACTAGAGTTGACAAAGCTACTTCACGAGGAGCGAAACATCAACGCCTACTTCAACACCAAGAGGAAGCGCCCGTGGGAGACTTAGAGCTTTAGGATTTTTGTTCTTTTATTTTTCCAAACTATCTTTTGTACTTAAAAAGAAAAAAGAAAAAAAAAGAAAGAGAAAAAAGAAACTAATAAAGTTTGTTCATGCTTGTTTAAAAAATTTAAATTCCTAAGGTCCTTGAAAACATTGCATTACATTGCATAAACATCGCATATCATGGCATGACATATCATAACAGGTACATTGAAGACCAGTCTTCTTATTTTCTTGCTGTTTATTTTAGCAGAAATGGCTCTTGAACAGTCTGTCAAAGATATCCAAGCTCAAAATGCTCAGTTCCAGGAAATGTTCACCAACTTGGCCCAAGGCCAAAAGGATCTGAAAGAGATCATCAAGAATCTCGAAGACAACAAAGATGGATGATTTGAACAAATGCAAGCTGAGATAGTAGAGATGAGAATCTAGATGATGGGTCAAATGGCTCTTATCCAAAACTTAGCTCGGGGGCAAGAAGAATTGAGAGTCTTCATCAACGAGCTCCTCAAGTTCAAAGACAACCGAATGGTACGAACCGCTAGAGTTGGGGATCCAAGCGTCAACCTACCTCCAATGAGACCGAAGCTGACTTGTTCACAAGAAAGGGGCAAGTTCCCATTGCTTCGCCAACAACAACAAGGTAATCAGCATAAGCAAGGTACACCCAGGATACAATTGGCCAAGATCAACATGCCATTGTCTCAGTGTCATACCCAAATTTTTGACCTAATATACCACCTTACATTTGCATCATTGCATCACTAACAGTTCAGAACAGAATTAATCGGGTGTAGCTTTCACAGGTCAAAATTAGGGTTTCATCAAATTTTCATCTGAGACAAGAGGCAAGAAATTAGGGTTTAAGTTTCACTCACCTCATTTGATCTATCTTGATCAAATCATCAACCTCTGATCTTCATATATCCAACTTTTCTCATTGATCTATCAAGGATCGACCAATTAGGGTTTTTGTCGAGCATGAGTAATCTCAGATTTTCTGATCAATGGATGACTTTTTTGGTTAGAGATTGATCTTAATATCTTAGATACAACATGTTGACCTAATTTTTGGATTCAAAACATCACAGAAGTTCACAGGATTCATCAGTCAATTTCTGAAACATCTGATGAAATTTCATCTGCACAGAAAAGTCAAACTTTGACTTTTGGTCAACTTTTTTCAAAACAAAACTTTTTCAATCATCAAAATACTTCAAATGATCCATCATGATCATAAAAAATCAAGAAATTTGGAAAAGTCAACAAAAAGTCAAAATTTCTAACACTTAGAAAAAATTTCAAGTGTTAAAATTTTGTACTTTTTCCAAACTTCATGGCATTTTTTCACATAGTTCCAGTTTGAATTGGAAAAAACTCAAAACATGAAATTTGTAGCCCTTGAAACAAGATTTCCAAAATGTCCAAGAACTCTAAAATCCATGGAGTCTAGCCATACTTTTGAATTTGAAACTTAGAGCTCCAAAATCCATAATTTTCAAGTACAAACTTCAAATTTATAGGTCATTTTGCATTTTCTTCTTCTAGAACACATGCCACCTTGCCAATTGAGGATTAGAGCTGATAAATATCAGAGGAGAATAATTGTAAAGAGATAAGATCAAGTTGGAAAAATTAACCATGGTTAAAAGGAAGTTTCCTTTTGCATTTAATGCAAAAATGACTTCCTTGCCCTCTAAGGCAAGTTAAAATTACCAGGGCCAAACTTTCTCAATTATCTTTCAAAGTTCATGGCCTATAAATAGAGGTATTATTTGCCATTCAAACTACACCAAAGTAATGCAAAGACATGCTTTCTCTCTTCTTTCTTAAAAATCAAGAAACATAGTGCATTTTGAGAAATCTTGTGATTTTGAAAACTAGTGAAAAATATTGAGTAATATGGTGTCTAACATGTTCTAATACCAACATGAAACTTGTTTGAAACATAAAATCAACACTAACCAAACTGAAAAATAGATTTTGCATTCTATGCACATAAGCTTTAAAGCGCCTTAGGATTCGAATTCATAGCTTGGCTCGAGCAACTTGAGTTTTAACCATCCAAACATCATCAACATACATCATAGACATGATGCAGACCCTTAGCAACAATCTGTAACAGCTCTAACATTGATTTCAAGTTTTAGTTTGAACCATATGCAGTTCGACTTGGGTAGAATGATTCAAGCAAGCTCATGAAGTGCAGACCATTCATACACCTTCCATAGAGGCCATTGGTGCTCAAGCAATCATAAAAACTCAACTGGAAACACTCCTCCATCGAATTCGATTCCAGCTTCAACAGGTAATGAACTCAAACTCGAACTCTGTGATTTCTTGATTCAAATGAAAAAAACTCTTGGCCATTTGTTTTCTGCACTATCCACGATCATTAACCCTCAATCAATTGAATAAATCATCAACCATACACGATTTCAATTAGATTTTTCAGTTTTAGGGTTCTTCGTGTTCTTCAGAAATTTAATCATTCTGGGCTTAAAATAAATGAAATTAATGAACACCATCATGTTCCTGGGTTTGAAACGAGCAAGATTGATGTTTACATCTTTTGATTTCATCAAGAAACGAAGATTTGAGGACTGATTGAAGATTGGAGAAGAAGAACAAGGCTTGCGCGCGTTTTTCAAATTCAAAAGTCTGTTTTAAAATATATTTAGTTAGTTTAAACACAATACACGGATGTATTGCCGCCCCAGAGGTTGCCAGCTCACTCTTAAGTCATTACACCTTGCCTTGCCTAATGGTCCGGGTTCAAGCCTCCTTGGGACCATTTTTTACCAAACTTTTGTATTTTTTACAAACTTTGACATTTTCAAAACCCAACCAAAACTCCTCATTTTGAGGTGATTTTTTACCTTGTCAATTAATGTATCTATTTTATGATAGTACAAAATTTTCAGAAAAACTTCCATCGATTATATTTCGATCGATAAAAGCGACACTTTGAGCACTTTTCAAAACCACTTTAAAAGGTGAATTTTCAAACTTTGAAGCCCGATTCTTTTCAAAACTTCTCATAAATGAGCTTCACATTTCAAAAACACTTTCAAATAATATTTTCAAAACTTTTCATCAAACTTGCATCTTTTTCCATGATCGATCCGATTAAGCGATAAAACCGAATTCGTTTTCTCTCGTTTTCTTAACCGATCATGGGCCTCCCTCTGGTCTAAGTCCCAACATTCTTTATGTACATACATATTTTCCTTGTACATATCAAATTCTTTTCATATACATACAAATTTTACACAGTACATGATCGATACTTTTGTAAATACTCAAACACGGATAAACTTGATCGTTTTTTCCGTTTAAATCGTATATACATTGAATACCATTGGTATTGAAAGGAGCATTATTCCCGGTGAAACTGCTTTTAAACCAATGGGCCACCCTTATGGTGTAAGTCCCAACCCTCCTATGTACATCCACATCTCTTGTACATAAATACTCGTTCGTGTACATACTTACTTCCTTGTACACAATTCAAACTTGTAAATAATCAAGTTACGCTCGTTTCAAACGTTCTTTTCACAGACACTTGTTTATATTTCCTTCATAAACTCTTGTAAATAAACATCATGCATTGTTTATATTTCCTTCATAAACTCCTGTGAATACATATCACACACACACTTGTTTATACAACTGTCTAGTTATAACATAACAACTAGTCTAACCAATAGGTCCCCCACAGTTTAGCCTCCTCTTGGGCTTTATACAAGATGACTCTCCCCACAGAGTTAGCCTCCTCTTAGGCTTTATATAAGAAAACTCATTCATCTGAGTTTAGCCTCCGCTTAGGCTTCATATAAGACAACACTCCCCTGTTGAGTCAGCCTTCTCTTGGGCTTCGTTCAAAAGAACTCCTCATTGAGTTTAGCCTTCTCTTGGGCATCATACAATGAAAGAGACCATAAAATCTATTAACAACCTCCTATTGGGCTTCCAATACAAAGAATCACCCGCGTTAGGATAGAACCCTGAGAGTATAATTTCTCGGTGAAATTGCTCTTAATTCCAAAAGGATGGTTTCCCTGTGAAATCCCTTTTAAAGCCAAAAGCCAGCCATACCCTATAGCTTCCTCTTGAGCTTCATACAAGGACCCTCGATGACCCTCGATGACCCTCGAAATGCCTCCTCTTGGGCTTACAATATAAGGACCCATGGGCTTCTTAAAAGCATCCCTTTAATCCAATCAATTTCTCCTCGAGATTTAGACGTTTATCATTGATCATGCACAAAATCCTCAGCCGAGATGGCTGCCTGGATGGAAGGATCCGGGATAGGTCTCGACCGTCAAGGAGGAGATCTATGTCCGACTTGGATCTCGGGGAAAGACACGAGGACGGCTTAAGTCCGAGGTATAGCTCGGCAAGTACTCCAGTAAGAACGGTTGAATGGACGTTATGAAGATAAAGAGTTCCTAGAGCCTTTATGAGGCGTTTCTAGTGAATGATTACAAGCTGTAACAGCTAACTCCTTGCCTTCAAAGCCATAGTTAATGAGCTGAGACGATTCTGAAGGAAGGATATAGCTTCAAGGAAGGAATGATATAAATAGGGCTCCCTTGGATAAACAAGACAATCACAAGCTTGGAACTTAAGTTCGACACTTGAGCTTCAAATCCTAAAATCATTTTAGTAAGGTTTTTCTGCCAAGAACATTTGGCGCCCACCGTGGGGCCTCGGTGAAATCATTCCCGGGCCGCTGGTAAAAACATATACCGCAGACGACGACAATGTCTCAAGCATCACCAACAGATCCACGGATCTCACTCGATTCTTGGCAATGATCGGCGACCTCGTCGGCATAGCGAAACACAGGATAACGTTCAAGCCCTTCAACGAAGAGTTTGGACGAGGCGAGGATCAAGTAGAACCTCAGGAGCCACGACCTGTCTCGAGCAATGCAGGAGGATCTTTGTTCGAGATAATTTCAAACCCCTATCTGGCATCATACGATGGCAAGGCGGACCCAGGGAGCACATCATTCTTTGTTAACAACACGATGGCACTTATTGGAGCCGACTCCCTCAAGTGCAAGCGATGGCGGTACCTTGGAGAGAGTCTTGCGGTATATGGGGCTGCCCCGGTTGTCCGTAGTGAGCTATCAAGATTTCAATCGGAAAATCATTCAGCAGTTCTCAGCTAATCGTCATCGCAAGGTAGCCAATACCTCCCTCTTCAATGTGAAACAACGCCCTTCCGAGTCTCTCAGGGACTTCATGGCTAGATTCAACGAGGAGACTATCAAGGTCTCACATCCTAATCAGGAGATATTTGTGGCTGCGTTCCAGCATGGCCTTAAGGCCGGACAGTTCAATGAGTCCTTAGCCCAAAAACCCGCCAAAAGCATGGATGAGATCATTACTCGGGCTGAGTGCTACGTGAAGGGAGAAAAAGTAACATGGAAGCGAGCTCGAGATTCTAAAGCGGGGGCGGGGCGTGGAGCGAGTCGATCCGGGATAATGCCACCACCCGTGAACGAGCTCGAGACAAACGACCTTCGCGTCCGCGATCGGCTTTCGGTTCCAGGGAGACGTTTACGCCCCTCAATACCAGAAGGGAAGATATCCTCCGGGACGTCAGTCATTTAAAGCTGCTCACTCCACCTTACAGCAGTAAGTGGACTGTTAACACGGTTCTAGGAAGTGATCCAGGAGCATGGTGTGAATTTCATCGTCTGAAGGGGCACACCACGGAGTCCTGCGTACAATTGCGGAGGGAGATCGAAAAATTAATTCAAAGAGGAAAGCTGTCAACATATGTGAAGGAAGATCCTGGGCGGACCAGCAAACGGGATTCATCCCTGCGACGAGATCCGGTTTCTGATTCCCGGTCCAAGAAAAAGGGCAAGGCTGTGGAGGAGGTAAAGGAAGCAAGGTCGGCCCGGCATACTCTAAACACCATCTCTGGGGGATTTGCAGGAGGTGGCTCCACTAGTTCAGCCAGAAAAAGATATGCTCGGGGCTCGGCGGTACCGATATTGGAACTTGAGGTTTGATCCCGGGGTGGTAACCTTCTCGGGGGAAGATGCCAAAGTTCTTCCACATGAGCGACCAATGGTGATTGAGGTGCAGATCCGGGATTGGGGCGTTAAGCGTGTGTTAGTCGACCCGGGAAGCTCCGCGGACGTCCTCTACTGGGAGGCCTTCAAAGGTATGGGTTTCGAGCCAAATGAGTTGTTACCTTTCAGCGGAACTCTTGTAGGGTTCTCCGGCGAGCAGGTGCAGGTTCTGGGGTATCTCCCCCTTATCAACTACTTTTGGAGAAGGAGAAAATGCCAAGGCCGTTCCAGGTTAGGTATTTGGTGGTTAACGCGTCGTCACCCTACAACATTATCGTCGGGCGACCTTCATTTAATGCACTTGAAGCGGTATTGTCAACATTGTTCTTGACTATGAAGTATCCTCTCGGCAACGGGCGTGTCGGGGTTATCCGTGGGGACCAAGGTTTGGCCGGAAGTGCTATAAGGCGATCACAGCTAAGAAAGGTCGGGTCCATCGAAGCCTCTCGAAACACGATGTCGGCATGGTGCGACATTGATCCAAGAAGAAAGGACGGGGAGGATGGACTTACTCCTCGGAGGTCAAAGATATTCGAGATCGGCCCGTTGCCCTCACAAATTACCCACCTCGGGCCGAGTTGACAAAGGAGGAGGAGACCGAGATAGTTCGGTATTAAGGCGAATCTAGACCTTTTGCACAGGAAGCCGTCGAGATATGCGGGCATAGATCCCGAAATCATGTGTCATCATTTGTCAATTGATCCGAGTCGGCCGGTGTCACAAAGGAAGCGGAAGATGGGGAAGAAGGGGACAGTTTTCGGAGGATGTAGGAAAGTTGTTGAAAGCCGGTTTCGTGAAAGAAGTACAATACCCAACTTGGCTATCAAACGTCGTTATGGTGAAGAAGAAAAATGGCAAGTGGAGGATGTGTGTAGACTTCACCGACCTGAACAAGGCATGTCCGAAGGATCCATATCCATTACCTCACATTGACCGTTTGATCGACAGCTCCTCTGGTTTTCGCCTCCTAAGTTTTTTGGATGCGTACTCAGGGTACAATCAAATTCGCATGAACCCGGCTGATGCGTCCAAAACAGCCTTCATGACGGAGCGAAAGAATTTCTATTACAGAGTTATGCCGTTTGGTTTGAAGAACGCCGGCGCGACCTACCAGAGACTGATGGATATGGTGTTTGCCCCTCAGATTGGACGCAATATTGAAGTGTATGTAGACGACATGGTGATAAAAACCACGTCGGAGGAAGACCATGTGATAGACATTAGGGAGACCTTCGCGGCGGTTCGGAAATTCAATATGCGCTTGAACCCAGACAAGTGTACATTTGGAGTTCAAGCCGGCAAGTTCCTGGGTTTCATGCTCACAAATCGGGGTATCGAGGCCAATCCAGACAAGTGCCAGGCGATCATTGACATCGGTCCGACCTCGATCACGAAGTGCGGCGGCTACCGGCCGTGCGCGTTGTCTCGCTTTTTGTCTTGTGCAGGCGACAAATCCATTCATTTCTTCTCGGCAATCAAGAAGAGAGCTCAGTTTGAATGGACGGAAGCATGTGAAGAAGCATTCAGTGGTGTAAAGCAGTTGCTGTCGGCACCTCCGGTACTAGTCGGACCGAAGGTTCTCAATTGACACTTTACAGCGATGGCGATGGGCAATCAGCTCCGTGTTGAGTGGAGACACGGATGAAGAGCGTCCGTATATTTTGTGGTAAGGTATTAAAAGGCGAGACCGGTACGGAAGATAGAAGTTGGCCTTGGCGCTTGTAACCACGGCACGAAAACTGGACATTACTTCCTTGGACACCCGTCCGGTGAAGACTAACTTTCCTTTAGGCGGTGTTTAAGCGGACGGCGGAAGGATGGTGTCTGGGCGTAGAACTATCGGAGTATGAGATCGGTTTCGGTCCTCGTACCGATATCAAATCCAGTCTCTAGGCGATTTCATGGTGGAATTTGTCTATTCGCCGAGAGAGGATGTTGCTCGAAGTGGATTACATGCAGCCGATGGCTCCTCAATCTCAAAGGTAGTGGCGCGGGGGTAGTTACGGAGGTCCGGGAGATGGTGCTTGAATATTCTTTGCGTTTGGATTTTCTCGAGCAACAACCAGGCAGAATATGAAGCTTTGCTGGCCGGTCTGAGGTTAGCTTTGGAAGTGGGGGTGACACACTTGCTGGTCCGTACAGATTCACAATTGGTGGCTGGACAAGTGGACGGGTCGTTTCAGGTAAAGGATCCCATTTTGGAGAAATATTTGCAACAAGCCGTTTCATTGAGTCGGCAGTTTAAGGTTTTTGAAATATGTCATGTGGCCCGGGAAGAAAATACTCGAGCCGATGTACTATCGCGGTTGGCTAGTTCTAAAGATTCCGGGGTGAACAAATCGGTCATCCGTGAGGTACTTCCAGTGCCCAGTGTGGAAAAAGGAGAATCCCTGACAATACGTGAGGTAGATGGCGGGTGGATGAGCCCGATCGTTCGTTATCTACAACAAGAGAGCTACAGAAGGCGGAGAGAGCCAGCGAATCAAGAAGATTTCATCTCGGTTTGTAATGGAGTCCGGAAAGCTATACCGTTTGGGTCGTGCAGCTCCCATGTTACGCTGTGTGTCAGAAGAAGATATGTTAATAGTGATGAAGGAAGTTCATGAGGGGACTTGTGGAAATCATGGGGGAGGAAGGGCTTTGGCTGGTCGGATCTTAAGGGCCGGGTACTACTGGCCTACGTTAACAAAAGATTGTCGTGAATATGTGGCACAATGCACAAAATGCCAGACGTTTGCTCCAGCCATTCACACACCATCCGAGTTCTTGCATACCGTTCTGGTGCCGTGGCCTTTTTATCAGTGGGGGGCTGACATCCTGGGCCCATTCCCGGTGGCTCCGGGACAGTTGAAGTTCCTGATCGTAGCGGTGGATTATTTTACTAAGTGGGTGGGCGAGAAGTGTCCGGATCTCGGCGGACCGGGTTCGGCGTTTTTATTGGAGAAGCATCATTTGCCGATTTGGATTACCTCGGGTCATTGTCTCGGACAACGGGGCACAGTTCGCAAGTACTTCGGTAGTAGAGTTCTGCAAGGAGCTCGGAATCCAAAACAAGTTTATATCCGTAGAACATCCACAGGCAAATGGGCGGTGAGTCGTAACAAGGTCATACTTAATGCAATAAAAAAGAAGCTGGATTCGGCCAAAGGGTTGTGGGCACAATGCCTACATGAAGTCTTGTGGGCATACCATACCACCATCCATTCCACAACACAAGAGACTCCTTTTCGGATGGTTTTGGGTGATGCCATGATTAGGTAGAAGTGGTTTTACCCTCTTGGCGTCGAGAAAATTTTGAAGAAGGCCAATAACCAAGCTTTGAAAGAAGAGGCGGATTTCTGGGCGAGATAAGGGACACGGCCCATGTTAGAAGTAGCGACCAGCGAGAATGACGGGCCTTCAATTTGCAAGTGAAGCGGCGAGGTTCAAGGTTGGAATTTGGTACTAAGAAGATAACCGATCCTACCAAGAAGGGTAGCTAGACCCCAATGGGAGGGACCATTCGAGGTCTCGGAAGAATTGCAAAGCAGCCTATAAATTGGAGGCGTTGGGCGGATCAGGACTACCAAGGACTTGGAATGTTGCCAAGTCTTAAGTTTTATTTTAGTTAAACATCTTTATGTAAAAATAATTGGTGTACTCTTTTCCTAGGCAAGGGCGGGGTTTTAATGGCGTCTATCTAATAAATTCTATTGCACATCGATTGGTAGCGACTATGGTGGCGTCTTTGATAAGTTGGTCTATGATCGTCTTTCGATCCGGAAGGCTCTGTTCTCGAGGAATACTCCTTGGTCAACCTCGCTTGAGGCTCTGAACCCTATGGCGACGTACTGCTAAGCTCGGTCTATGATCGTCTTTCAGTCACGGAAAGGCTCTGTTCCTACGAGGAATACTCCTTGGTCAACCTCGCTTGAGGCTCTGAACCCTATGGCGACGTACTGCTAAGCTCGGTCTATGATCGTCTTTCAGTCACGGAAAGGCTCTGTTCCTACGAGGAATACTCCTTGGTCAACCTCGGTTGGGCTCTGAAAATCCGTCTCGGATCATCCCTATAGAGGCTCTGAACCCTCTGGTCAACCTCGGTTGGGCTCTGAAAATCCGTCTCGGATCATCCCTATAGAGCTCTGAACCCTCTGGTCAACCTCGGTTGGGCTCTGAAAATCCGTCTCGGATCATCCCTATAGAGGCTCTGAACCTCAAGGTTCTGTTCACTCGGAACAACCTTCAAAGGCTCTGTTCCTACTCGGAACAACCTTCAAAGGCTCTGTTCCTACTCGGAACAACCTTCAAAGGCTCTGAACCTCGGAATGAGACTCTGAACCGTTGATAGAGCAATCTTGAAGATGTCTTGAGCTGCATCTAAGCGTTCCCTAACACTTTCTTGATCTCGGCAAGGCGGGATTGACAAGAGATGCGTGTGGGGTTCTGAACAAATGTTATGTGTTCTTTTCTCAAAAACCACTAGGATTGCTTGTTACATCCACAGACGAGAACTGTAAATATCACATAAAGTTCGCAACTAGACTCGGAAGATTGGTAACAAAAACTCGAGCAAAAGCAATTAAAATAGCCAGTGGGCGAATATTGATACAAATTGCATAAAGCCGGCGAATATTCAAAATAAAACGCATCCGCTACAAGGATGACTAACTATGAAGACAAAGAAGAAGTCAAGGATTGAGGTCGGCGGATCGGCATCCATCTTAGCGTTTTCTTCGCTAATAGTGGTCTCATTGTCATCTTGTCAACCTCCACCGACTTCCCATCCACAATGGTCTTGAGTAATCAACCTACGAGATGTCTAGGTCGGGTATAAGCGGATGACTTGAGCTTTGCACGATCAAAGCCAAGTCCCGACATCTAGCATACCCATAAGATTTCTTGATGCTTCCTTTAGCTCGGAGCATGATTTTTCAGAATCCTGGAACTTCTTAGACATCTGGGCAAGCTCATCTTCTAAGGTCTTTATCCGTTTACTGGCTTCTGAATTCTTCTCTTCAAGGCTTGAAATGTCATCGGCGACCTAGAGTTTGTTCTTGAATGCATTGTTGGCATTGAGAAGGGCTGTTCGTTGTCGGCTAACCTTTTGACTTCTAACTCTAGATCGGTCTTTTTCTTCTCCACGCGATCACCAGACTCAAACAAGCTTCGGGTGAGTACATCACACCTCATCAGGTATGAGCTCGGCATTTAGTGATCTCTGCGAGCCTAGGCCCAGTCGGTTTGTTCACATCGGTTGTGGCATTTAGATGATCATCTGAAACTTGAGGCCGTCAAAATCGGTAGACGAAGCGATTTTACGAAGAGGCATGATCATGGCTACCTCGGTATCCTTTAGCAAATGGAGATGGCCCGATGCCGAGTTAGTCTCATTCCCCATAACGGTCTTGACTTTTTGGGATAGGCTCGATCTCAGTTCTGCGGGCGCTTTAGTGGGGAAGCGAGAGAATGATTGTTTGGAGGCGGGGTCACGGGTCGTGGCGTTTTTCTTTCTTGGATTACGAACTTCGGTCCGGCCAAATTGGATTTGGACTCGGAAGGTCATGACATCCATCCGGCGTGACCAGACCATCGACTTCTTACATTCTTTCATTGACATATCGGTCATTTTATGCGGGAAGCGGAACAAGGAGTAAGCATACAAATAAACAAAAATGGAATAAAGCTAAATGAGAAAGCTTACCTAGGAAGTCGAGAACTTCCTCAGGAGATAGGGCAAGTAGATCCTTGACCCGGATCGGTCTGAAGGAGTCTAGAATTTCTAGGGAAAGGATCTCAGAATCACTCAGACTATCATAGTCAAAACCAGAAATAGGAAGCGGATCACAAGTCCAATAAAGGGGGAACTTATGATGCCCATCCGTGCCATAAATAACATAAGGGCATCGGGACCCACATCTAACTCGGAGGAAACGTTCTTTGTAGCCCTTGAAATTGGAGGTGTAGGCTTGGAGGAAACTTCTTTTTGGGATGCCGCTGATAGCAACCCAGTTTCCAGGCTCCGTGCTTTTTATTTCAAAGAAGGAAAATAACAGACCAACTGTGGGGGTTATAGATAGGGCTCGGCATATTATTTCAAAGGCCCGGATGAAGCCCCAACTGTTAGGACGGAGTTGGGAGGAAGCAAGGTTGATGGAACGAAGGATATCGGTCTCGAAGTCGGAGAAGAATTGAATGTCAAACTCTTGATCACCCGGTATAAAAGTAAAACCACTACGGTTTGACTTCACGAGGACGGATCATGCAGACACTTTCCCCAGACTCACAAGACTCCAGAATCACGTCATCTTCGTCTCCTGTAGACGAGACACTTCTTAAAGAGCGTAGGGCAGCAATTTCTTCATCTTGTATTAGGCTCCGTTTAAAGCCTACAGCTTCTCCTTTGATCAGACGGTTGGTTTCCATTATTAGCTCCACCGAACCTGAAGAGTCAGGGTCAGAATCACTCTCAGAAGTAAAAACTTCAGTGCAAACCCTATCTGTGACTCTCTTTAGGTCAGTTATTCTTTGAGCATTGCTCATCTCGCGCATGCATTCCTCAAACAGGGTTTTTCGTTCCTCGTTTTCTAAGTGGATTTTGCGACCAAAATCATCGCATTCCCTAATGATGACCATGTTTAGAATGAAACAAAAAAGCAATGTAGAGAAAAGAGGATACCTGAATTTGATGATCGATCGATTGAAAGGATGTGTTTTGAAATGGCGCGGCAAGAGAGTGCGTGGGATTTGGTGATTTGTAGAAAAGATTTCTGGAGAGCAATTAAGTGAAATATAATGAGTAGGAGGAAGGGAGGCGTCGGGTTTTCCTATTATAGGGCAATCACAAAAATTTGCAAATGTAGTTGGATGGTGTCACGTGAGTCACGTGTCACACTTTTGGAAAGTTTGAAAATGTAACACATCTCGCTAAGGGATTAAGGGCTTAAAGCGATTGGTGACACGGAGTTCAAGAAGCTTAAAAGGCGACCAAGGGGCTTATGATCATGCACAAAATCCTCGGCCGAGATGGTGCACGGATGGAAGGATCCGGGATAGGTCTCGACCGTCAAGGAGGAGATCTATGTCGACTTGGATCTCGAGGAAAGACACGAGGGCGGCTTAAGTCCGGTATAGCTCGGCAAGTACTCCAATAAGAACGGTTGAATGGGCGTTATGAAGATAAAGTTCCTAGAGCCTTTATGAGGCGTTTCTAGTGAATGATTACAAGTAACGTAACTCCTTGCCTTCAAAGCCATAGTTAATGAGAGACGATTCACGGAAGGAAGGATATAGCTTCAAGGAAGGAATGATATAAATAGGGCTCCCGCCAGCGGGATAAGCAAGACAATCACAAGCTTGGAACTTAAGTTACGACACTTGAGCTTCCAAATCCCTAAAATCATTTTAGTAAGGTTTTTCCTGCAAGAACAATCATCTCTATGGAAGAAGTATCTCATCTATCACATCACATACAATCAAAAAAAACTTTTCAAACTCTTTTCAAACAAAAAACATCTCTTAATTGTAAGTGGTAACGCTTGTACACTCAAGCAAAACACCCAATGCTTACAGTTAAAAGATTCAATCATCTTTTTCAAAACATCTTTCTTAAACATGTAAGTGGTAACACTTGTACACTCAAGCAAAATACCTGTAACTTACGACGAAAGATTTTAATCAGTCAAACTTTCAAAAATGTATGTGATGAAATAGATTAGATAAATTTTTCATTAAGATGACATTAAATGCGTGTCTCTTACTAACATCCCGTTGCTTTCCACTAGCATAAGTGGGAACTACGATTGCTCTGACTTTCTCAACATCCTTTTGAGAATACGTAGGCACAAGGTCTCATCCTTGCCGAGCAAAAATTTCTTTCTCCCTCAGACCAAACAAACCATAGATCCCTTTAGATCCGAGCTACAAATGCTCTGATTCCCTCTAGGGGATATGTATGCAGAAGATCCAAAGATCTTTGTAAGCACAATAATAACAAACATTAGGATCCCACATAAGCTATCCTTCTTAAAATCCCAAAGAAACTTTCCCAATCATAGAAATAACCATTAAAATACACAAACATATCAAACATATTCATATATAAAGCTATAGATAACTATATATATTTAGGGTGCTCCATCTATTCCCTTTATATAACAAACCCCTTACCGAATACTCCCCGATGCATTGCGTCTAGTTTGTGCTAGTCGTTCGCATATCATAATCAATTGAGGGTATTAGCGCTTTCCCTTTTCATAATCATTAAATCATCTTTTCTTGTGTTGAAAATAATAAAGCTTGATGCTCATGGCATCTTTATAAACAAATCAAAAGAGTAAATCGTTTTGAGCGAGAATCAAATTCATATTCGATTCTCTAGCACGTCACTTTACGAACACTCGGGCATTACAACACATGTCAAAAGAGGTCATTACTGAAGAATCCTCCTCGGCATGTTAACACTTCCTCTCAAAGTACAATCCTAATATAAGGTCATACCACTCAAACGGCCGGGCATGACACAACAAGCTGTTGGGCCTTGAAGAACAAGATTCGAGGATCGATCGGCGAGAGGTACTCAACTTCACGCAAGATGGTCAGATTGAGGTTCCTCCACCATCCATCAAATATCGAAGCGCAAGGCATGCAATCTAAAGTGGCGAGTTCAGGCAGAAAAGCTTTCATTTATTTGAATTTTTAGTCGTAATTTCTTTTGTTTGCTTGAACATTTATCCTTATGTCAAACTTTGGATTTTTCACATTAATGCATTGCGCGTGTTTGTCTTGAAGTAATCCATTTGTTTCACTATATTTAAATTGTGTTTTCTTACTTTTGTGATATTCAACTCTTGTTAAAGCGGTAAGCCTTTAGAGGAGGATGGCGAACGATACCATAACTTACGGTATGATTTTGAGCAGAGCGATCTTGACGATGTCTGAGCCTTGTTTTAATTCCTAAGCAGTGGAGATATAAGGAAGTTAATCCTAGTCAACCCCTTTGAGCCTAAGGGTAGAAGTTTTCTTTCTTTACACAAACTAAAACCCTTAATCATAACCTGAGGCAGGGTAGTTTCTCAGTTAATCTAAATGTGCGGTCAGTTACGACAAATAATGTCGAAGATATCCTTCTAAGTCAAAATCTGGTGATGGTTCCATGTGATCATTAAGTCAGGCAGTCAATATCTATCAAAAGCTCGCTAAGTCAAAAACCTATGAAGGAGACTTAAGAGAAAAAATGAGACATCCATTGTTGTAACCTCAAAATAAGCAGTTCGAGGCAAAAGTTAGGGATAACAAAGTCAAAAGAGAGGTCACTACAAACCCTTAACAATATAAAAGGTTACAAAAATGATGACTTTCTTTTCAAATAAACCATCACGGATGTAAGTGTTGCAATTCAAGGAAGCACAATTAAGCGAACATAGGACTAAAGAACATCACGGAGATTGGGTTGGGTACAAATAAATTTTGAGCCTTTATCTTTTGTTTCTTAAACCATGAACCACCAATCCTAAGTCCTAAGCGAGTTGTTAGTTGACTTGTTATAAAAAGGTATCGACTCCTATAAGGCTTACTATAATTTACGAGTTGATATCATTTTGCTTATAAATTTTGTTTTACTAAAATGCATTCAAACGGAACAGACACGCATTTGCACCCTTTGTTTGCATATGACTAAATGTTTGACAATAGAGGATTTTGCATGAATATTCAATGGATGGAGGTTCTCCCAATGGACAAAGTTACTACAAATACAAACATCTCTAGTAACAAGCCTTTATCAAGGGCATGGGGATATCAAGGGGGCAAGACATAGCCACCTTTGAATAGCTCGATTTGATCTCGGGGCGTCATTTACCGTCATGAGCCAATAGTATCGGATGGTGTCGATGTCGTTATCACATAACATTCCTAAGAAACTACTTGAGAAGGTCAAGACTATCAAAATTTCTAAATCAATAACCCCACATACAAAGGGCATATCTCGATAGTTGCTAGAGCGCTCACTACCATGAGCAGCGAAGACTTTCCATACCTGTGATAGCGAGACATAGTCAAAAAATACTACGCATAAATGAGACCCGCTAGGTCGGTGGCCTAGGAAAAATAAGGGCATCTGGCGAACCAAAGGGTTCGGGCAAAAGTTAAGGATATATATAAAAATGTACACCGGTAAGTCGAAAACGAAAAGGTGGCTTGGGCAAAAAGGTATCATTGGTGAAAACCGAAAGGCGGTCTAGGCAAAAGTTAGGGATTTAAGCGTACGACTATGTCTCGTCGGATCACCTATCTGAGACTACTATCGGCATTCAAGATTCAAATGGCGAAGATCAATTCACTCACTTTCAACTGACAGCAAGGAGATGAGATAGTCGAAATATATGAGTACTAGCATAGTTGGAACTTAACGAGATTGTTTCCGCATAGCTTTTTACTTTTCTTGTGTACAAACTACTTGGCCATACATCACCTTTCAAGTTAATACAAGTTCTTTCTCTTTACAAATTTTCCTTTGTTGTTGTTTGCATAAAGTCCAACGTTTGCTTTGAATGATTATATGCATCTAACAATAAAAATCTATCTACAAACATGCGAAGAGTGAACAAACCAGGATAATTACTACAGGCTCTAGGAATTGAGATGGCGAAAGTTACCAATCGTTCCCACACAAAATACCAATCCCCGGTGTCACTCACTACAAACTCCCCAGTGAGTACAAATTTCTTTCCACTTGTTCCAAGCTTCATCACGTCGGTCCCGAGCAATGATCGGTCAACTTAACTTGATTATACGGTCTTCAAGCATAAAGTTTCATCACCGGTGAGGTATTTATCCCTAGCAGGATATCTCTGCGATCATCATTCCCCCGGCAGCAGCAATATCCAGACTCGAAACTTGGTCAGATAGTGCATCGGAGGAAACCTACACCTTTTATCCCTCAGCCAGAGGTCTCAGCGGGCTTCAGATCCTTCTATCTCTGTCTTCTAGCAAACACTCTCCAGTGGGATCTATACGCAAGACCCCCAGTAGAGCGCCTCCTAAATTTTCCCCAGCAGGGTCTACGCACAAGATCCTCGGCAGCGTACCTCTCGATCTCTACCATCCTCAACAATATCTAGGCTCAAGACTTGGTCAGATAGTGCATCGGAGGAATCAAGGTTATCTTTCTTCTCGGGGCTTCCATTCGTTTCATCCCCAAACAGAAGCCAGAATCCCCAAGAGGAGCATTCACATCTTCTTCAAGATGGATATGTTTTGAAATACCACAACATCTATCATTCATACATTATTCATAAAAGTCATAATTTGTCGCATGTCATTCATACACATTGTCATGCATCATAATCTACATAAGACTAACGATATTCCATCAAAGTTTCTTTTGTTTTCCCAAACAGTGAAAATCACTTACGAAACAGGTCCGGGATTAATACCCGAAGCCGACGGAAACCCTATCGACGGCCGCCCCTTGTCCTCCGACAATAGGTCCGGATTAATACACGAAGCGGGCGGAAACCCTATCGAGCGACCGCCCTAGTTGTCCTCCGACAACGGATCCGAGATTAATACGGCGGACGGAAACCCTATCCGACGATCACACAAGTTATCCTCCGATACGAGCATTGGATCAACACCGAGCGTAACGGAAGCTATCCACATTTTGCCGACTATTATCCCTCGAGTAATCAAGATGAAGATTTATTCGACTCTCTCTTATTATCAACAACAACTATAGAGTCGGTGCGACTCGGTTGCCTTGGATGGCATCTTAAGCCCATCTCCGACTATTTGTCGACATCTCTCCACTTTCAGAATGCTGCATATTTGGTTAAAAAATACAAACCAATAACTTCAAGGCGGCGTGAAGTCTAACGTACGACTCTCTCCGGATGGCATCTTAAGCCCATCTCGTGCTCCTTTCTACTTTCGGAGCACCTACGACCTAGCGTGCGGCTCATTCCCCAGCGTCGTTCTCTTGGATGGCATCTTAAGCCCATCTCGGCGACTCTCTATTCAGACGACATTCTTGAGTCTAACGCACGACTCATTCCCCAGTGAAGTCTCCAGCTTCTCCAAATGGCATCTGTAAGCCCATTCCCTAGCATCATCAATCAACAGCGAGTGCAAAGTTTCAGGTGTACTCGAGTGTTCAATCATCTTCTACCTCCAGGTTACGAAAGGAAAACATGCCAATCTAACCCTTCCAGTACAAGAAGATTGAATAGGGGCAGCTGTCATACCCCAAAATTTTCCCTCCTGTTCCTCAAGACATTTCACATATCCATACTCAAGGATTCCTCAAGGGTTGATCAAACAAACCCTCTCCTAGACAATCAACCCAAACTAGGGTTTGGCTATCCTCAGATCAAGATGGACTTCCAACATCTCCAGTGGTCATCATGCCTCCTCATATGCTTCAAAGAATCTCCATGACAAGTTTTAAGCCTTACAAGTCAAGTTTCCTCAGACAATTGCTCAGATGGTTGAAAATCAGTTGTATTGGACAAAAAGTCAACTGTGGTCAACATACAGTCAAACTTCATAATTTTTGGTCAACATCCTCATTTTGAAGTAACATTCATGATTTGATCAAGGGTTTATCATGATTCATCAAGAAAACTCAAGATTTGCTCAAAAGTCAAACTTTCCAAATTAGGGTTTTCTAGAGAAAAGTCAACTGAACTTTGACTGATCATAACATTCTCATACTTTGTCAAAATTTTTTCCACCACCTCTCATTTTGAAGGAAATTCAATTCTCTACAACTTCATGTCTCACAAGCATGTTCAAAAATGCTTCATTTGGAAGATATGGATCAAAACATTACAGGTCCTTTTCAAAAGTCAATAAAAAGTCAACTTTTTGTAGTGAAGTGTTATTGAGCATGGAAACTCCAATTGAGATGAAACCAAATAGGTTGTTTAGAGGGCATCTAGAGCTTTCTAAAAAGTCCAAGAAAACCCAAAAATGTTGAAAATTGAGCAAGATACACCTTGCACAAGTTGGGCATTTTGAAGAGTGCACAAAAATACTTGTCAAAACCAAAATTTTGCAAATGGGCCCAACTTTTCTTGGTTCAAACTTGTTCCTCGACTTATTTGGAACCTCCAGCCCAATGCCATGAATTTTATCTTTATTTTTCTATTTAATTTGGATTTTATTCATTTAAAAACAAATTAAATTAAAAATAAGGTAGAAAATCAAAATTAAATGCAAAATTGATTTTCTCTCATTCTTGAGGTCCAAGCAACTCATAAAGGCTGGAAAATTTCGAAATTGTCTTTGATTTGGCAAGAAATTGATGAAAATTAGATCAAAAGGAAAGATTTGGTATCACACAAAATCAAATATTTTTACATTGATTGATCATTATTTACTCTTGAATTGGACCTAAATCCATCCATTATAAATATACAATGCATACAACATGAGAAAAACGGAAAAATTGCTTGAAAGAACCGTAACAAAAGTCAAAAACCGTGTTCTTGAAGCAACTTACAACCCAGTTCTAGCTTGTTTCGTCGATTTTGAGCATTCCATCACATTCCTTGGAGTCTTTAGAATCGATCCGACCTCTACAAGTTGCAAAACCATTGATCGAACAATCCGATTTGGTTTGTTCTTCTTTTCAAATTCAATTTTAATTCTCATGCATTTTTAACGTGTTTTGATGTTTGTTTGTGTTTAGCATGAAGTTTGGAAACTTTCGCATAGCTTGATTGTGTTTTGTGGCTGAATCGAAATCCACCATGGCTAGGGTTTTGCTCGATTGGGGTTTCTCTAAATTAAATTGGACAAAACCGGTACCACCATTGTGTTTAGAATGTTGTTTGCAATCGATTCATGTATTCATAACTCATTTATATTGTTTGTATGAAGTTTTGGAAAATTGCGGGGGCTATAGCGTCGAGAAGCTAAGTGTTTGAAATTTCAAGCGAAGAAGATGAAGATCTTGGCGCATAATCTGGCAATCGAGGCGAGTTTGTTTAAAGCGCGTTGTTTCAATATCCTAACACCAAAAGCAGTTTGGTCCAGTGGTGAAGGAGGCGCGTGTTTTCCTTGGGGACCTGAGTTCAAACCTGGGCAGGACCACTTCTTTTTATCACCTTACAAACTAACTTGTTTTTTCTACTTTCTTATTTTCTTTAATATTTTTCATGCAAGTTAATTAATCTTCAAATAATTTTATGATGCATTTAAAAAACACCAAAAATATTTTCTTTTTTGCATTATTATCAGAAAAATGTTTATTTAATTTTTAATATTAAAATTAATATTTTTGCATGCATATTTTATTTAATTACTAATTAATCATTAATTTGACTTTTAATTGCATTTAATTATCAAAAACGATCCAGAAAATTACCCAAAAATTATCTTATCATCTTAATGTCATTACTAATCAAAAACCTTTTTCTTCATTCAAAAATATCTCTTTTTTACTAACATTTTTCCTCTTATGCGAATTTCTCTTATTTTCCGATTATGTATATGTTCACAGGTTGTAACGTTTCGGACGATTTTTCTTGCTTTTCTTTTCAATTATGTAACTGCCTATGGGATTAATAGTTTCATTAGGACTTTTATTTTCCGCACTCCTATTATATAGCGCCCCAAAGCCATGTAATAGCGTAGGACTTTATCTTTCCGCACTTTACATTTCCAATTTACTTTGCACCTATAATGCTAGTAATTAGGCGTGTATGGCAAGATAAAATTGGACATAGATCACTCATAATGCCAAGATAAAATATATCTGAATTTGACACACTCTTTTCACACATGCACCCCTTAAGGTAATTCTCTCTGGTTGCCTTACGAATACAAATGGTCAAGTCCCTCGAACGTAGAGGTATTCTAGCATTGTTGCCTTCAAAACAAATCATCATAGTCCCTTCGATACAAAGATCATAGACCCACGATGTCGCCTACGAATACATGATCTTGACCCTCGATTGTCACCTACGAAAAATGATGATAGTCCCTTCAAATGTGCTAGGATACTCCTACAAAGTTGCCTTCTATGACCATCGGATGTCCCTTGAATGTCCTTCTAAATCCAACAAATAGGGTTACCTACCAACCATTGGTACGGATAGCACTATTCTAAAGGAAAGTAAAACAACACAACGACCATTCGAGTAGGTAATAAGACTTTTAGTTGCTTGCTCAAACAAAATACTTTTCACACCACACTTTTGTCAAAGTTCAAACTCTTTTCAAAAACGAAACATTTCAGAACACTTTGTATACATTCCTACATGAATCATTACAAAGTCAAAGCGAAATGCCTTTTTCAAAACATTTTTGTCAAACACACAGAAAGCAATTTTTAAAGTGAGCTAAAAAGCAACTAAGAGCCCGTAGATAACTACGGATGGAAAGGGGGTGCTAATACCTTCCCTTTTCATAACCTTCTCCCTTACTCAGAATCTAACGAAGGTCTTTTCCTGTTCTTTTCACCTTCCCTTAATTGGATAAAAGAAAAGTCGGTGGCGACTCTTGCTATCCGCACATTTGCGATACAAAAATTTCAAAGTCAGTTCACCGTATTACAGTACCAAAAAGTGAACTAAGTCACACACGTCGATTCGTCCATAATCACCCGGACATGAATCCAGCCTCACCACCCATAATCACCCGGGAACGGTTATTGGAAATACTCACTAATTCCATACAATGGGAATTAGCTACCACCAGAATGTATATACATGCACATCATAAAGCATGCAACATTCCATACAGGTTATGATCACATCAAACATCATATACCATCATCAAACCATAACATGATATCATCATCCATCATGAAATAAATCATAAAAACATAAACATGCAAGCACTTACTCCTCAATTAGTAAGGCTATCACCAATATACAATCACAACAAAACCTATACACACAATACGAATTATCCACACTCTACATACGAAAACAACACTACAACCGGAAAAACCAACACTTTCCCATTTAAAATCAACTAATTATTATTTTCTCATTTTCATAAAATAGGTTGTTTAATTTAGAGAATAACGTCCAAAATGGCGATTAAAAAGGACTTACGGTTTGAAAGTTATGAATTTTTAAAGTTTAGTATTTTTCAAAAGTTATAGTGGTATCGGTTCCTCAGGAGAACCGGTTCCCACACTATGTGGCTCACGCTCTGGAATTTTGTATGGGAACCCGGTTCCTCCACACGAGAACCGGTTCCTACGTTCAAAAGTTGATTTTACATGAAAAACACCTTTGGAACCGGTTCCTCCACCAAGAACGGTTCCTCGGACCTAATTTCCACCCCTCTGGAATTTGTACCAGGAACCCGGTTCCTCCTACACAGGAACCGGTTCCTGCGACCTGCAATAGCAAAAAAAACTCAATTTTTGACAGCATGTTGGTTCCCAATCCAATTCTTATCATTCCAACACGAATCAAAAGACAAAACAACACCAAAATCATCCAACAGTCAGCATTATGATGCAAAACCACACATTCCAACAATACCTAACAATTATATATCATGTGGTTGGTTCAATCCCATGCAATTAGGCAGTTTAAGTCAAATTCTACAAACCTAGAAAATCTTAAATTGGGATTCCTAACATACTCAATCAATTCTATTGATCCCAAAACCTATAAGGCACAATAACTAAGAGAAATCACCCTTACACTGAGAAATTCTTGACCTTGAGAGTTCTTGGTTCTTTCTTCCCTTGCTCTCTGCTTCTCATATACGATGAAAATCCCAATTGCCTTCTCACTTTTCTTTTCCTTTCTTTTTTTCCTATTATTCTAAAATACTAATAATAACAAATAATGGGATTAGAGCCTTTTACTACACACTCCACTATACTCTTTACACCAAAGCCCAACTTTACACTTTATTTAACAAATTCCAAAATTTCAAAAATACTAATAATTTAATTTTTAATTAAATAAATAATTAAAATTCAAATTATTTAATAATTGATATATTGGGGTGTTACAATGAAGAGCATCGCGAACATCTCGAATTGTGTTGGAGTTGTTAAAAGACAAGAAGCTTCATGCGAAGTTGTCTAAGTGTGAATTCTAGTTGAGTGAAGTAAGCTTTCTTGGTCATGTGATTTCCAAGAATGGTATTGTTGTTGACCCTACGAAGGTAAAAGTGGTATCTCAGTGGGAGGTGCCGAAGAATGCTTCTAAAATCCGTAGTTTTCTTGGTCTTGCAGGTTACTATAGAAAGTTCATTGAGGGATTTTCGAAGTTGGCATTGCCGTTGACTAAGTTGACGAGAAAAGAACAAGTGTTTGTGTAGGATTCTGAATGTGAGAAAGGTTTCCAAGAGTTGAAGAGTAGATTAACTAGTGCTCTGATCATGATATTTCTGAATTCGGCGGAATCTTTTAGTGTGTACTGTGATGCTTAGCTGATGGGTTTAGGCAGTGCTTTGATGCATGATAAGCAGGTAGTAGCTTATGCTTCAAGACAATTGAAGATTCATGAGAGGAATTATCTGACTCATGATTTGGAGTTGGCGACTGTAATATTTGTTTTGAAATTGTGGAGGCATTATTTGTATGGTTCTCGATTTGAGGTATTCAACAATCATAAGAGTTTGAAATATCTCTTTGATCATAAGGAACTCAATATGAGACAGCGAAGATGGTTAGAATTTACGAAGGATTATGATTTTGGTTTGAATTACCATCCGGTAAGGCAAAGCGTGGTTGCGGTGCATTAAGTAGGAAATATTTGCATATTTCTATGTTGATGGTGCGTGAATTGGATTTAGTTGAGCAGTTCAGAGACTTGAGTCTAGTATGTGAGAACACTCCTAATAGTGTTAAGTTGGGTATGCTGAAGTTGACTAGTGGCATTCTTGATGAAATTCGAATCAGACAGAAATCTGATGTTGGTTTAGTTGATAGATTGACATTGATCAACCAAGGTGAAAGAGGTGAATTCCGAATTGACGGGAACGGTGTTATGATGTTTGGTGATAGAGTTTGTGTTTGGATATTCTTGAACTTAGAAGAGTATTATGCAGGAAGGATATCGTAGTGGATTGAGTATTCATCCTGGTGCTACTAAGATGTATCATGATCTGAAGAAGTTGTTTTGGTGGCCTGGAATGAAGAAGGAAATTTCTAAGTTTGTTTATGCTTGTTTGATTTGTCAGAAGTCGAAGATCGAACATTAGAAACCGTCAGGATTGATGGAACCATTGTTTGTTTCAGATTAGAAATGAGATGGCATTTCTATGGACTTTGTGTCACGTCTACGAGACAACTTAGAATTGTAATGCTATTTGGGTTATTGTGGATTGGTTGTGAAGTTTGCTCATTTATACCAATGAGAATGGATTATCCGATGGAGAAATTGGCTCAATTATATGTCGAGAGGATCGTGAGTTTGCATGGTATTCCTGCTAGTATTGTTTCGGATAGAGATCTGAGGTTTACGTATAAGTTCTGGACATGATTGCAAGAAGCCTTGGGTACTAAGTTGAGGTTGAGTTACGCTTATCATCCGTGAGCGGATGGTCGAGACGGAAAGAGCGATTCAATCATTAGAAGACTTGTTGCGTGCTTGTGTGTTGGAGAAAGGTTGAGCTTGGGATAGTTACTTACCTTTGATTGAGTTTGCCTACAATAATAGTTTTCATTCAAGTATTGGTATGGCTCCATTTGAGGCATTGTATGGTAGGAGGTGTAGAATACCGTTGTGTTGGTATGAATATAGAGAAAGTGTTGTGATTGGGCCAGAGATTGTCCAACATACTTCAAAGAAGATTAAGATGATTCAGGAGAAGATGAGAGCTTCTCAGAGTCGTCAGAAGAGTTATCATGATAAGCAGAGGAAGAATCTCGAGTTTAGTGAAGGAGATCATGTGTTTATGCGAGTTACTCCTATGAGTGGTATTGGTCGAGCCTTGAAGTCAAAGAAGTTAACTCCGTGTTTTATTGGTCCGTTCAAATTACGAAAAAGGTTGGAAAGGTTGCTTGTCAGATTGCTCTATCTCCGTCACTTGCGAATTTGCATGATGTATTTCATGTATCTCAGTTGAGGAAGTACATTGCTGATTCATCTCATGAGATTCAGGTAGATGATATACAAGTGCGGTATAATTTGATTGTTAAAACATTGCCTATGAGGATTGAGGATCGGAAGTTGAAGCAATTGCGGGGTAAAGAGATAGCTTTGGTGAAAATATCTTGGGGAGGACCAGCAGGTGGTAATGTTACCTGGGAGTTGGAGAGCCAGATGAAGGACTCTTACCCATAAATTTTTGTCTAAGGTATGTTTCCGAGGATGAAAACTCTTTTAGTAGGGGAGAGTTGTAGCACCCCAATATTATAATTTATTAAATAATTTGAATTTGAATTATTTATTTAATTAAAATTTGAATTATTGGTATTTTTGGAATTATTGGAAATAATTAAATAAAGAAAAAGAAATTGGACTTGTGGTGTGGTGAGTAAGAGTGAGGGGTGTGTGAAGTAAAAACCTCTAACCCTATATTTATTGTTATTATTATAATAAAAAGGAAAGTAAGAAGGAAAGAGTTAGAAAGCCAAAAGTGAGAAGAATAGATCGTACGTGAGAAGAGAAAAGGAAAAAAGGAAGAGGAACACCCAAAGCTCTAGGAATTCAAAAATTTGGCTAAGGTAAGGGTGATTACTCTGATTGTGGTGTATTATAGGTTTTGGGAATAATAGGATCGATTGGGTGAATTAGGAATCCTAATTTAGGATTTTGAGATTTAGGGTTTATGACCCTAAAATGCTAAATTGATGAATTTGATGCAAATTGGTGTTGTGGTATTGCTCTAGGTTGTTAGAGTGTTGAATTTGCATTATAATTACCTGTTTGATGTTGTTTTGATGTTTCTACGAAGCGGATTCGTATTTGGATGGAATTGGGATAGTAACAATCTTTGTCAAAATTAAGTTATGTTGCTCTGAGACGTCGCGAGGAACGGTTACCCTCAGGAGGAACCATGTTCCTCATATAATTTCGATGGGTGATTTACGAGTCGTGGGAACCGATTACCTGTGGGGGAGATTCCTAGTACTTTTCGGGGCGTGTTTTCACAATGATAGTGGGAACCGGTTACTTTCCTGGAGGAACCGGTTACCACTGTTACTTTTTGAAAAATATTAAACTTTGAAAATTCATAACTTTTGAACCGTAAGTCCTTTTTAATCGCCGTTTTGGACGTGATTCCTTAAATTAAATGTTCTACTTTATGAAATAAAGAAAATAATATTTATTTTATTTTATTTTGGAAGTATTGGTTTCCGACCTTGTGGTTATTAGTACCTTGTGTACTTGGTGGATAGGAAGCGGTATATTGTTGTCTTGATGTATTATGTGCATATCGATGGTTTATGCTTGTGTTGGTTATGGCATTCTTGATTGATGGGTAATTGCTTGCATGATTATGCTATTGGTGATGTTCATGATAGTTGATTGATATCATGTTTTGGTTGATAATGTTGCATGCTTGTCGATGTGCATGCACATACATTTGGTGGTAATTAATTCCCATTGTGTGGAATTAGTGAGTTATTAATAACATTGCCGAGTTGGAATGGACGGTGAGGCGTATCGTGTCAGAGTTGGAATGGAGAAAATGTTGATCACGTGTCAGAGTTGGAATGGAACAGTATGGTGAATTTAGTTCACTTTTGGTACCACATGCATAGAGTCTTGCATTGCATTTTGTATGAATTATAACATGATACGATGGTTTCTAGTGTTATAATCTGGTTTTTGTGTGTCATGTATATTTATGACTTGTATTGTTGAATGGATAAATAAATCTGATTATGCTGAATAGGGTGGAATAATAGCTTATGAAATTTTATTGTTTTATGAATTTATAATGCATTTTAATTATGACGTAGTCTCACTCTTACTTTGATGATTTCAGATTTAAGCTATAGCAGCTTAGGAGTTGGTGAGGATGGCTCGTAGAGCTATGCTATTTAATTATCATGTGTCGGTGTCATGCTCTGATCTTGTAACATTGGAGAACGTTTGTCTTTAGAGTTACTATTACACTCTAAATTGTTTAATTGTTTTAGTTGGATAATTATTTCTATGGATTAAGGCGTTGACCTTTTTGGGTTGGTGTTTATTTGGTTTGAATTATCCAAGTTTTGAATAAATAATTCCGCTGTGTTAAACATGTGTTGATTAAATTATGTTCCTCAGCTAAGCATGGCATATATATTGTAGTTTTATATTTTTATATCAATTGTGACACCCTTGTATGCATGTAACTCTGAATTAATTCGCGGGGTATTTAGAAGGGTGTTACACCAACGGATAGAGTTACCTACCAACTAATGCTATGGATAGCGCTATCCTAAAGGAAGGAAAATAACAAGAATGACCCTTATGAGTAGGTAATAAGACTCTAAATTGCTTACTCAATCCAATAAAAAATACTTTTTACACCTCACAAGAATCATTACGAAGTTAAAGCGAAATACTTTTCAAATACTTTCTGAAAATACTTTTCAAATCACGTACACACAGAAAGCAAAATTTCAAAAGTGAGCTAAGCAATTAAGAGCCTGTAGATAACTACGGATGGAAAGAGTGCTAATACCTTCCATTTTCATAATTACCTCCATTACTCGAGTCGATAAAAGGTCTTTCTTGTTCTTTTCACCTTTCCTTCATTGAATAAAATAAAAGTCGGTGGCGACTCTTGCTATCCGCAATATTTGTGATAAAATGATAAACAAACAAGTCAGTTCTCCCGCCGTGTTAGCTGGCGACTCTACTAGGACAACACCTAAAGAGAGTCGGCTACCTTAGGTTTTTAGATCACTTTTTATTTCTTTCTGTTTTCTTTGTTTGCTTTACTTTTAAGGGTTTATTGGGTATTATATCTGTGGGGGATCCTACACCTGGATCCAGGTTTTCTTAGGTAAGTAGCAATAGATCATCGCGATTGTCCGGCGTAGACCAAAACTGTTAAAATGATGGCTACAATTAGTAAGACACTTTGGATGTCCTGATGTTCCTTATGTTTAGTTGAGGAAATATTTGGCATCTACATGGTGTCATCAAGCACTAACTAAACTTTTAATACCATAATTTACCCATCTTGGCCATTAGAAAGTAGTGGATAGTCGACTTTGGTGTAGACTGAGGTTGGTTGATACTCGATGCTACGCTCACTGAGATTCTACTTTCAGAATGTTTTGGTCAACCATTTGGTATTCGTATTAAAATAAAGCATGTGAGAAAGATCCGTGATATGAGATTCCTAGAACCCGATTACTATTGTAGGACAAGTTGAACCTACTTAAACTCGGTGAAGGATAGACACCTATCGTCTTGCAAGTCCTAAACCTAGGGCTATTGTGTGAATTCCTTGTGCTTTATATTTAAACATGACATCATGACATCATAACATCATAACATTTTCTAAACATTTCAATGACCTAGGGTTTACTTTTGCTTTGTGTTGTGGGGTTATGGCTTCGGAAGACTATCGAATTAACTTTGTGGGTATACCTTCTCAACTCAAGGAGTTAGTCTGAGAAGTTCCCAATCACTCTCAGTTCATCAAAACACATGGTTATCTACTCGACTTGGTTACGTTCGATTTTGAATAAAATATGATAAGTGTCGTGTTCCAGTTCTTTGATCTAAAACATCACTTCTTTACATTCCCAGATTATCAGTCGGTACCTACAATGGAAGAGTTATCTAAGCTACTTGGGATACTTATTCTTGATCAGGTACCTTTTACCGGTTCAGAAAAATTTCTGAGGTTTGAAGACATTGCAGTAGCCTTACATCTAAGCGGCCAGACATTGAAGCTAATTGGGAAACAAGAAGTGGAGTTAAGGGTTTGGTTGCTAAGTTTTTGATAAAGAAGGCTCGAGAATTCTTAAAGGCTATGAGTTTTCACGCTTTCGAAGAAATTTTGGATTTGCTAATCCATGGTTTGGTACTATTTCCTAATCCAGATCAATTCATAGATGTAAACGCCATCAAGATATTCGTCACTCATAATCCTATGCCTACTTTGCTCGGAGATATTCTGCATTCTTTCCACACTCGTACTATGAAAAGACAAGGAAATCTCATGTGTTTCATATCGTTGTTATCCAGGTGGTTTATTTCGCACCTTCCTTGTTCAGTGATGAAGAATGAACAAGGTTTGAAGTAGTCTCAAAGGTTGATTTCACTCTCTCATTCAGATATCTGTTGGTGTCTCTACTCTCAAAAAGACTTCACTTTCATTGAGCGTTATGGAGAATTCCCTAATGTACCACTCCTTGGCATAAGGGGAAGTATCACTTACAACCCTTCTCTAGTGCTACGACAGTTTGATTATGATCAAAGAGATGGTCATCATGATATACTTATCAAGGCATTATATTTGACTACGACAACGATCTCGAGGTTACAGACAAAGATTTGTGCGCTTTGGGCATGGTGAAGAAAACTGATACTAAAACCTTGGGGCATAAAAACTCCATTCCTCGGGAACCTTACCTCAAGTGGGTGCGGGCTCGTCCTCAAAATCTCATGATGCCATATGCTGCTATTCTATCAGTAATTATGGAACCTGTTGCTGAAGGAGATGAGTCTTATACCATTCTCCATCCAAATATGCCTCTTGATTTGAAGAATTGAAGAGATCCTGGATTCAGCTTCAAGAAGAAATGGATATACATTCGAAGCTCAATGCTATGCAAGTGAGAAAAGAGTATTGGAGTTAACGAAACTACTTCACAAGGAACAAAGCATTAACACCTATGTCAACACAAAGAGGAAGCGCCCATGAGAGGCTTAAGGCATTAGGAGTCTCACTTTTTGAACTTTCTTTTGTATTTACTAGTCAGACTAATAAAAAGTTTGTTCTTGCTTGTTTACCAAATTTAAATTCCTAGGTCCTTGAAAACATTGCATTACATAATATTGCATATCATAGCATATCATTTCCTAGCAGGTACTCTGAAGACCGGTTTTCTCATTCTCTCGCTGTTTATTTCAGCAGAAATGGCTCTCGAACAAATTGTCAAAGATCTCCAGGTCCAGAACGCTCAGTTCCAAGAGATGTTCACCAACTTGGCCCAAGGACAGAAAGATCTGAAAGAGCTCATCACCAAGAAGAAGAAGAAAGTACATGGCGTTCTCAACTTGGGAAGAAGGTTCAGAGGTCCAGTCAAGGTAGTCGAGACAACTTGAATTCTCAAAAAAGCGGAGAAACTAAAGGAAGTGTCAAGGCCAATGAAGGAAGCCATCGGAGGTCTCGAAGTTGAGGAAGAAGACTATATGAGCGAGTTTCATCGATGATGAGAAGTATAAGAAACTTGAAGACCGTCTGAATGTTGTGGAGAATCTGAAAATGTCAGGATTGAATCTTGATGATTTAAGCCTAGTTCCTGGAGTGGTCATTCCCCGCAAGCTCAAAGTTCCTAAGTACGATGGCATTTCTTGTCCGAAGCTTCATCTGAAGTCCTATATTTAGAAGATTCAACCACACACTATTGACAAGAAATTATGGATGCATTTCTTCCAAGAGAGTCTATCCGGAGCATAGTTAGAATGGTACTATCAGCTAGAGAATACTCACACTTATACCTGGAATGAGTTGGCAGATGCTTTTTAAAAATAGTACCAGTACAATGCTGAATTGGCACTAACCCGTATGCAACTACAGAGTATGTCTATCGGGCGTGATGAAAATTTCAAAATGCGCCAATCGCGAGATCTAGCGGTGAGTCCAACCACCTTTGTCTAGTAGGGAATTGGTTGAAATTTTCATGGAAACACTGACAGACCCATTCTTCAATCATTTGATTGGGAACTCTTCTGCCAGATTCACCGAGCTGATATTGATAGGAGAACATATTGAAGCTGGAATCAAGAGTGGAGATATTCAAGTCGAAACATCTTCAAATACTGCGAAGAGATCTTTTGGTGGGAAGAAAGAACCCAATGTTGTGTATGGTCAGAAGAGTCGTGATAAAGCTGGTCACAATCAATCTGTGGGGTCAATCCTGATCTCCAATCCTACACCAGTGCAACCTCAACATGACAATACGCGTAGACAGAACGTGCCAAGAAGACAGTTTACGAAGATCAACATGCCGTTGTCTCAAGCATTACAACACATGTTGAAAGCAGAGATGATTGCTTTGAGAGATCCTCCTCAACATGTCAACACTTCTTCTCTAAAGTACAATCCTAATGAAAAGTGTGCATACCACTGCAATAGCCTAGGGCACGACACCAACAACTGTTGGGCACTGAAGAACAAGATCCAAGACATAATTGAAGCTCGGGAAATTAAATTAGACCCTTCTATGAAACCCCAAATGTGATCAGCACCTATGCTCGATCATGGTAAGAGTACCAATGCCATGGATAACGACTCATATGTCTTTGTTGTGAATGAGTTAACCGCTCCTTTAATGACTGTTAAGAAGAATCTGCTACAAGCTGGTTTATTTCCAAGATGTTTATACAACCGTCGTTACTGCGCATTCGAGCCCAATGGATGTGCCTGGTTGAAGAGAGTTTGTGCGAAGATGTTTCCCAAAGCTTGAAAATTGAAGACGTAAGTGAAGCCATACGAGAAGCCTGGGATACCTTGGGGCAGCCAAGTAGGAAGTTTGATTTCAGGGTGAAATATATTGCCCCCGAAAGCTACAAGAGTGCAATCCAAGACATCAAGGAAACCGGATGGGGAGATCATGACTATCCTGAAGAGTATTGTGATGTGAACATAATAAGGATCACCTCTGCCGATCCTGCACCTTAAGTGGCACCTTTGATTATTACCTCGCCCAGACCAATTCGATATTCCTCTGAGAAAGTTATACCTTGGAAGTATGGAGCCGAAGTTTACTATTATGGCGTCAAGCAAGAGCCATTAACCATTGAAGACAGTACAATTGAAGCTACTAATCTTGATGTCGACAATATCACTTGATCAAGCAAAGTAACCAGTACACGAGGAGTATTTTCTCCAGATATCTCTCCTTCAAAGACACTATTGCACAATTCATTCCTTCTATTGAAACAAGCTGCGAGGCTCGCGGGAAGAAAGTGACTCACACCTTTCGAGACGAAGTACCAAAGGGTTTCTAAAGATACCTACAAGCAAGAAAGAGAAATCTGAAGATTATTAAGAAAAGCGATTACAATGTCGTGGAGTAGTTGGCACAAACCCCATCCAAGATTTCCATGCTAGCTCTGTTGTTGTACTCGAAGCTCATACTAAAGCCTTGGTGAAGTTTAGAAGAATGCTCACATACATGAAGACACTACTACTTGATCGGTTTGAAGTTTGTATTGCTAGCCTAACATGAGATAATGGTTTAGGATTTTTGATGCCGATCTAACTCCTACCAGAAGGAAGCACAACAAACTCTTGCACTTCTCTATAGAGTGTAAGGGCATTACATTGTCTCATGTGTTGCTGGATATTGGCTCTGCTTTGAATGTCCTGCCGAAGAGTTCTCTCAACCGACTTGATGCTGAAGAAGTGGTCATGAAACCCAGTGGCACAATCATAAGAGCTTTTGATGGTTCAAAGACAACAGTACTTGGAGAGCTCAACCTGCCGATCAAAGTAGGTTCCTAGACTTTTGATTCTACTTTCTTTGTGATGGGCATTCGTCCAGCTTATTCTTGCCTGCTTGGACGCCCTTGGATACATGGGGCAGGCGCTGTTACCTCTACCCTACATCAGAAGTTGAAGTACCCAGTGAAGGGGAAGATCGTTGCAGTATGCGGAGAAGAAGAGTATATGATAAGCCATCTGCAGTCATTCCGATAAATTGAAATGGAAGGCGAATTTATCGAGACTCCCTGTCAAGATTTTGAAGTGGTTCCACGAGTCATGCCTGTCAACTCTCCCGTCACTCCTAAGGTTACTAGATTTCCACTGAAGATGGCCTCGTTGAAGGACGCCAGAGCTGTAATTGAAGAATGAGGTTGTACCGTTTAGGGTCAGCTACCTGAGTTTCCATTCAAATTTGATAAGACTAGATTAGGATTTACTTCCGAAGGGCAGAAAATGATACGCCATGAATGTGCCGGTGGACCTCCTTTCCACATCAACAAAAATGGAGTTCATTTTATAGAAGAAGATGATGGTGACTTTGACATAAACAATTGTATCTTCGACTCCGCGATGGACTCAACAATTAGACGGCTAAGGATGTTATGCCAATCACCTTTAGACAGGATTAATTGTTTTTCTTTTACCAAGAATGTTGTGGCTCAATTCATCAAACATAATATTGTGATATCTGCACCTGCAAATCCTGTTCCGTTATCGGCATATGTTACCAAGAACTAATATAGGATTATAGCTGATAAATCCTTTAGTTCCCATTAAGGGTATGTTTGGAAACTCTCTGCAAATGACAATGATTTCGGCTTTGCTTGATATTGTTTTCCACACTATATCATAGGATGTGAGCACAACGATCCGATTGGAGCATTTCATGGACTTAGAACGAACAACAAATGCACCCTTTTTTGGAAAGTGTGTATTGAACCACCGATAAATCAAAGGTATGCAACAAGTGACACACCCTTTCTTGCCATGGAGAGAGTGTATATCAAAATATGTATCGGCCAAGATAGTGGAAACTAGGTTGTTGTTCATGAATACGGATATGGCAGCAAGATCCACGAACTTTTCAACAACGGGAAAGATCACCTTTCCATAGATCATTGTAGCCAAAGCAACATTAAAGCTCAACCAATTACCGTCTTTAGCAAACTCATCGACTTTAGACAAGATAAAACTCAATGGAAGAATCCAATTATCTCTCACATCGCTAACACACAAATAAAGCGCTTTAGCGATGGCTTTATAATTAAGAATATCAGGCACTCGGACAAAAGGCATACTGCTTGTGATATTGAGACCCAGAGGAAGGAGTACTCTTCAAGTAGGCGCTAGCAGATAATCCTTAAAAGTGAAACATTTGAGCTCAACATCATAAAAGCTGAGCGAGATTGCATGGCGAAGAACTCGTAATCCTCCATCAACAAAGGCAATATGTTCCTATAAGCATCTCTGAAATTATTCTCGATTGGTCCTTCCACAAGAGCGCCTCTGGCTCTAACTTCATAAATGTCAAATGAGCGAGAAAAGAATACCGAAGACTTATTGAAAACCTCGGTGTTGAGTGCGGTTGTTAGTATCCATCCGATCTTGACAATAACCACATAAAGTCACGGAAATGATATGCATGCGGTCGGATAAATAACATATTTTTCGACATTTCTTTTAAAGTAAACATGCTATGATGCAAGGTGCAAAGTGAATTGATCATGGGTTTACTACTTCCATGACATTGCTCAAGCTGTCTTTTTTTGATGCAGTTGAAGAAAACAAAGATCACGGACGGTAATTGCTAGAAAATACCGAATAGAACCATAGTCACAAATAGAAAGTACCAAGTCACCATCATAATCAAGTCACCATGGTCACCATCGGTACTGTAATAATCATGATGATCCGCCCCTCACGGGTAAAACTAAGGTGCAGGTATGGTCAAGGTAACTCCAGGATCAGGTCCGCCCAGGAATACTACCATCGTAAGACCTACGTGATGATGATAACACCCTTTTTAAAACCTCCCTGAGCATGGACAACATGACCGCACTACTAGATCTGCATCTATAGCCGTCATGTTCCACTCTTGTCCTATGTGTTCCTATATGTCTCTCTGGACGGGTATGGGGCCTTTTACCTCTAGTAACACCACGATCCAGAAACAAATCACAACACAATAGTCAACCAATGTTTGAAAGCAATAAAATGTCACATAGGATGCAATGAAAACATACAAAGGATGGTGCAATAAAGCGAGTAAATAGATAAACACCCAATAAACAAGAAAATAAAAGCTAGGATCGACTCCTGGAATAACCAGCAATAGGTCAACTGTCCCTAGTGAAGTCGCCAGCTGAAACAACCCGACTGAACATCGATTAATAGGATATATCAATGAAGTCACCATCGAACATTTTTATCCAGAGAAAAGGAAAACATCGAGTAAACTTGAAAGGGAGAAATCATGGTCTTCGACCGAGAGATCGGGGTAAGGGAGTCATGCAGTGGAAGATATTAGAACCCCACGTCTGTACTCTACGGTATCCACTTCTTATTTTTGTCTAAGGGGTGTGTTATATCTATCAATTGCGTAACTGCTACAATGCATGAGAAAGAAAAGTAAAATAAAGAAACCACAGGGAAAAGAAGGAATTTTTTACAAATTTTTGCTCGATCGAGCCCGTGAAAAGATTCCTACATATTCCCTCCTGCAATGGAAAAGTCAGTGCCGTAGTTAAACACTTTTTAATGGGTTTGTGTTTTTACTTATGAAAAGATTTTAAGCACAAAAGAAAGTGTCGTGGCGAAAAGGTTTATCTTGATTGGTTGATTTTACCTTTAAGAAAAGAGTTTTGAACCTTTATTACGTGTTTTAGTTTTCAAGGGAAAAAGAAAGCAAGTTTTAGTTTTAATTACATGCAAAGATGCAAAGAAACAAGCAAAACAAAAGGGAGACTAAATAGTACTAGCCTTAATGTTGTCATGCAAAGATTGGACCTATGGTTGAGGATGTAAGGAATCTCTATCTATGTTGACATGTAAAGGATGTATATCCAAATGTCTAGGGTAAAAGCTATCCTAGCCTAGCAGTCCTAAGGAAAAGTTATCCTATATCCGTCTTGGTTGTAAAACCAAGGGATGCAAAGGGATGAAGCAATCTAGTGCTTTGGCAGAGGCACACAAGCAATGCAATGCACAAACAAATGTCATAGAAGCGCAGGAAAAGGAGGATGTCTCTTATCCTACAACACAAGCCGAGGCGGAAGCAACCGGGAACCAACACATTCGATTCCGTGAATGGTATCACATGACATGAATTATCAAGTGTGAAGAGTAAATGATGCGAGTTCAGCAGTAAATGTGAACCCCAGGAAAGCGTCGAGAGTCAGAATAGGGAACTGTTTCCACTTTTATTATCATTGACTCGATAAAGGAAGCAACACGATTCGTGTGTGCTGAGCCCATCATATCATCATCCTATACATCAATAAGTTTCAAAGCGGGACTTTACTTGGTGGTGCCACTCTGGGTTGCCTAACCACTCTGACCTATGCAAGCACAAATGTAAACATTTACTAAGAGGTACCTCCCTATGGATGGAAGAGGATTTTAAACAAACCAAACACAATTAGCACACAATTTGTGAAATGCCTAGCTACAGGTCTTTAAACAGAGACTTTGAGCACAATCCTCCTATCCTAATCATGGAAAATAAAGCGGTAAACCCCTACTTCTCGTGATATCTAGGAAAGCTTTAAAATAATGCGACAAACAAGGTATAACTAATACCAAACGGATAACAAATCCGTAGAAGCACTGCGAACTAAAAATACTCCGGAAAACTTCAAGTACTACAGCCATGAAATAAGAGTAAACTAGTGAGAAATCGCGAGTCATTAAAGCACATGTGGAGTCGGCGTTCGTGCGCATCGAAACAATAAACACGCAAAGATAATGATCTAGATAAAGCAAAAAGTATTGCGGTTTATGCATAAAACAAATATCAAATTGCGAGTTAAATGCATAATTGATACACATCTGCAAGAAAAGAGTAAAACCAAACAAGTAGACAATAGGATACCCATTTGTATGTAAACTAGGATTAGAATGCGGCGTTAAATGCATTCAAATAAAAAAACTACAAGAAAAGAGTAAAACCAAATAAGTAGACAATAGGATGCGCGTTCGTACACAAACAAGGATTAAAATGCGGCGTTCTTATTCAAATCAAAAACACACTGCAAGAAAGGAGTAAAACCCAACAAGTAGACAATAGAATGTACATGTATGTGCCTGGCGATGGAATGCGTTCGTACACATTCAAAGACACACTGCAAGAATGGAGTAAAGCCAAACAAGTAGATAATAGAATATACATGTATGTGTAAAGTGATATGTCTGGCGTTCATACGCATTCAAGCAATCGGATAACTGCAAGAAGGTGTCAATCCAAGCAAGCAGACAATAGAATGCACTGTGTCTGAAAGCATAAATAAGGATGCTAAGTCCATATCTCATGTAAAGAGGTCAAAATACCTTGCACATGAAATAAAGTATCAAAATTAAAAAAGCAAGTGCTAGAAATAAAGCACCGAATGCAAAACCGATTGCAAATATGATTATAATCTAGTATAAGCATGTGAGAAGTGAAATAAAATCACAAAAATTGAAATGGGAAGACGGTTTTTCAAAATCCGAGTGAAAAAGTCAACTTCACAGAATCGATTAAGAATCGCATGGTTGCTTGCAAAAGTGTCAGCAGTTCAAAAATATGAGCGGTTTTAATTAACTCCGAGTGGAAGTGGCATTTTTCGGACCTTAAAGTGACGAGGCAGCCACTCTGTTTTGGCATGTTATGCTCAAAATTTGATTCTGAAACCTCCAAAATCAGTTCTGGATCGTGCCAAAATATAGGGAACATGTACCGTTAATTCAGACTTTCAAAGAAAAGTGAGTGTCGATGTACAAAAGTGCTGAAAAATGCTTACGGAACCACAAAATTCATGTTTTGAATTAAATTCCAATTCAAGTTTGTTTTGATTTTGAAATGTGAGATGAATCGGATTTTAATTCGCTACATGTAATCAAAAAATCAAAACAAAATGAAACACAAGTTATGTACAAGTTCGATTGAAAATCGGATCAAAAAGTATGCAAAAGTGCATGTTTTATGTATATTTTATGTTCATTTTTATGTCATTAAGATGGATGAAATGCAAGTGTATGTGATGTCATATGCAAATGATATATACTTAATGCAAATCCAATCTAAATGCAATGCAAAACATGTGTTAATGTCCATAAGAATCAAGTATGTGATGTGTGTTGGTGTTATGAAATCATACATGTGAAAATGTGAGTGAAAGTGAGGTTTCGACACACATTATTTTCATAAAAATTAAATACCGACGCACACAAACTCGAATTGATTATTCCATATGCAAATGTATGAACATATAAGGATGCAATTTATATCCTAAGTGTGAGTTTAGGTGCATGTATATGTGTTATGTACTATGCAAATTGTTATACCCCAAAATTTTCCCTCATACTTCTCAAGACAATCCACCACTCCATACTCAAAGATTCCTCAAGGATTGATCAGACAAACCCTCTCCTAAGCAATCAATCCAAACTAGGGTTTTGCTCTTCTCAAGTCAAGATGGATTTCCAATGCTTCAAGTGGTCACCATACCTCATCATATGCCTCAAGGGATCACCATGTCAAATTTCAAGCCTTATAAGTCAAGATTGCTCATCCAATTGCTCAGATGGTTGAAAATCAGTTATATTAGACAAAAAGTCAATTGTGGTCAACATGCAGTCAAACTTCATAATTTTTTATCAACATCAATATTTTTAAGTAATATTAATCATTTGATCAAGGTTTGACCATGATTCATCAAGAAAAGTCAATAATTGATCAAAAGTCAAAGTTTCTAAACTAGGGTTCTGTAGACAAAAGTCAACAGAACTTTGACCAGGCATAACTTTCACATACTTTATCAGAAATTTTTCCACCAAAGCTTATTTTTAAGAGAATTCAATTCTCTACAACTTCAATTCTCACAAGCTTGGGCTGGAAATGCTTCATTTGAAAGTCATGAATCAAAACATTACAGGTCCTTTTAAGAAGTCAACAAAAAGTCATCTTTTGCAAAGAAGTGTTCATGAGCATGAAAACTTCAATGAAGATGAGACCAAAATTTCTGTTTAGAAGACATCTTGAGCTTTCTAAAAAGTCTAAGAACACCCAAAAATGTTAAAATTTGAGCAAGATACAAGCTGTGCAAGTGGAGCATTTTTGAGGAGGTGCATAAAAAAAATACCTAGCAAAAACAAATATTTTTCAAATGGGCCTAACATTTTATGATCCAAACTTGATTATAAGATTATCCATGGTCTCTATACTCCTTGCCATGACTCCCTTTCAATTTATTTAATTTATTTTGGATTTAAAGCATTTAAATTTAATTTTAATTAAATAAAATACAAAAGCAAGGTCTAAGACAAGTTGGGCTTGATTTCTACTTATCTTGAGGACCAAGGAAGCCCAAAAAAGATGCCAAATTCGTGCAAAAGGCTACAAGGAAGGAAATATCTACTTTTGGCAAGTTTGGATGAATATTTGTGTGAAATTATTTTTGCATTGAAAGCAATATATTTTCTCTTGATTGCTGATCAAATCACTTGCTCTCTATATATACTACAAGTTCAGAAGCACAAGGGACGGAATCCGGGCCTCCAAGAGCAACCCTAAAAATCACAAAACCCAAAGAAACTTGAGAATTCGTGTTTCATATTCCCAGCCATTTTCAATCAAATCCAAGCACTCCATCATGCTCCTAAAGTATCACAGGGTAGGTATGGATCCATAACCATGGCTAAAACTCCCTGAACTGCATACATCATGAAACTCGTTTACTTTAAACTTTTGTTCTTCATATTTTTAATATTGTCGTGTTTTTGTTTGAACTAACACTACTAATGCTTTCCTGAGATGCTATGAAATAGTTTAGAACGATCGCATGAAGCTTTTCATGGCCAGAACTCAATCTGCCATTATTAGGGCTTCAAGCTCATGAAGCTTCAGATCTAGGATTACAGGCAGTTCTAGACTGAGATAATATCACCATTGAATTTGCAGCATCCTGGATATATGATTTGGGCTTTTGTTTTTCTTTAAATGATGCATTTTGCAGGTTTTCGGAAGGAGCACACAGCCAGAGAAGACGACTGGAGCCTCGCTCCGGCGCCTCTGACTCAGGGTAGGAACACACATATGTTTATGCCTTCACTTTGATACACAGATGTATCACCGGCCAGTGGTTAACCCTGTGCGTACTATGTCACTTTCCTCTCTAAGGGTGTGGGTTCGAACCCCACCTTTTGCTGTTTGTTTTCTTCTTCTTTTTAACACGAGTTTGGAATCTCCATAAGGACTTGGACCCTTCGAATGTAGAATCTCCAGAAGCTCCAGCTTCTGGATGCTTTCGACACGGATCCTCCGGAAGCTCCGACGGGCGTCCGATATAGTAGAACCTCTAGAAGCCCCAGCTTCCGGACACTTTCAGATGCAGAAGCTACAACTACTAGACACTCCCAGCAGAATCCTCACCAGAAACTCCAGTTTTTGGATGCCCAAGGCGCGTCATCCACAAAAGGTTTGACTTCTGTGGTAGCTTCCGTCAGAAGCTCTGATGGAATTTCTTGGCTTATTATTTATTTTTCTGCTGTTTTATTTCCTTTTCTTTAATTAATTCTTAATTAATTAGTAATTAGGATTAAATAATTAGCTTAATTAGGGTTAATTTCACAAATTATTTTCTCCATGTTTTTTTAATTAATTAACTTAATTATTTTAATTTAGGTTAATAATTTTCATTAAACTCCTCTTATTAATTAAAATCAATTAGAACTAGAATTTTTCTTACATTAATAATCTTCAAAAATGCCAAAAAATATTAGGATTTAGGCTTTCACTTAGACCATTTTTTTTCTCTATTTTTTTCTTTTGCATTTAAATTTATAGAAAGGATGTATAGGTTGCAAGGTTGTTTTCATGTAATAGCGTAGATTTATGTTTCTGCCTTTACTTTCCACCTATTATGTATCTACCCCAAGCCATGTAATAGCGTGGGACATTTACTTTCCCTTTACATTCCTGCAATTTACTTTCCGCACCCGTTAACTGCTAGTAATTACGCTTGTATGGCAAGATAGAAACCAATCTAGACCGCTAAATACAAGATAGAAATATCAAAATACAACACATATTTCACACTTGCACCTTGGGGTATCCTCTCTCGTTGCCTTATGAAAATGGTCATGTCCCTCGAGCGTGGGGTATCTTAACGATTGCCTATAATACATCATCATAGTCCCTTGACTTAAAGATCATAGTCCCTCAATGACCCTCGATGTTGCCTACGAATACATGATCTAGTCCCTCGATTGTTGCCCTAAAGTGATGATCGTCCCTACGAATATGTTAGGATATCCTACATGTTGCCTTCTATGACCATCGATGTCCCTTGAATGTCCTTTTACATCCAGCGAATAAGGTTACCTATCAAACAATGGTATGGATAACTTTGTTCTAAAGGAAAGCAAAACAACACGGCGACCATTTTGAGTGGGTAAAACAAGTCTCTTTTGCTTGCTCAAATAAAACATTTTCACACCTCACACTTTCAAAATCTTCTTTTCAAAAGACTTTGTATACATTCAGTGAATCATTACAAAGTCCTTTTCCAAAACAAAACATTTCCAAACACTTCGTATACATTCCGGCATGAATCATTCACGAAGTCAAGCGAAAATACCTTTTCAAAGTCTTTTCAAACACACAAAAAGCAATTAAAGTGAGCTAAGAAATTAACAGACCGTAGATAACTACGAGATGGAAAGGGTGCTAACACCTTCTCTTTTCATAACCACCTCCCTTACTCAAAATCTAACGAAGGTCTTTTCTATTCTTTTCGCCTTCCCTTAATTGGATAAAAGAAAAGTCGATGGCGACTCTTGCTATCCGGAACATTTGCGATCAAGCATAAAACAAACAAGTCAGTTCTCCCACCGTGTTACACAATACACCTAAGAATCAAAATGCCATGAATGCTACATTTCGACACAATTAGATGCAAATTATGTCCTAATTCACATGTTCTAATGCAATTTAATCAATCTATATGCTCTATAATGCATGAGCATGTATTAGATGATACAAAATGCATAAGTAAGTACCTAAATGCAAAGAAAACAATACACATGTGTAATACAATAAGAATCAATCCTGGAAAATTAATTTAGACAATCAAAAAATCAAAGATTAACATAAGAACAATTGGATAAACATTTGGGACATTGAATTAATAAAAGTCGATCTTCAATTAATGATAAGAATATCGAGTTCAATGATTTTGTAATTAAAGTAGAAATAGGAAGAGGAGGATTGTGCAGAGCAAGAAGAGGAGGATGAGACGAAAGAAAAAGGGCAGATAAGAGGTCGTTAGGGATAGGGAAAGATCGGAAGGACGGTCGGAGAGGAAGAAGCGGCCAGTGGCCTTGGCGAAAGGTCGGTCGATTAGAGGATCAAACCGGTGAGGCGGGCGGTGAGGATGGTGACCAATCCAGTTGAGATGTGGTGACCGAGGAGGTGAGCGATGGAAGAGAGAAGGCGGTCCTTGTGGAGGAGCAAGGGTGGTTTTGGGGTTTGATTGGAGGAAAACTTTGTTTCCTCTTGAGTTTTCCTTTGAGTTTTGAAAATTATGAGTGATTTCAAGATGCAAATTCAGAAAATGATTGTGCGTTCTTGAATTGTGAAGGCAAAAATTTATTTATAGTGTAAAAATTTGGGCCTTAGAGTGCCTTGGATCCACAATTAATCCTAAATTGCGAGTATCCAAATAATTTTTGTAATTAGTCCAAAACAGCCAAATCCGTGCGAAATTTGAAATCGGAATGTAAACAAAAAATGTTAGGAACGCAATTTTGATTCCTTATGTCAAAATTTCGACTCAATCGGGAGAATGGTAAGAGCGATATGGATTTTTGAAGTTTCAGCACAGTTTTCATGCGTCTCGAACGAGGTTCTTCTGATCAAAATTTGAACTTGAGTATCTTTGACACAAATGAAGCCAACAAAATTTTGAACTTTTGGCCTGGTCCTACCTTGTTTCGATAAAAATCGGCGAGATAAGATTTTGGAACTGCGTGTCGAGATAAAAATTGCTCGGTTCAAAAACAACTCAGAAGAATAATAATGCTCTTAAATGGTAATGAATTTGATATGGGTTAAAGCGAAAGTAGGACCACGAATTCAATACGGAATTTTAGAACCAGCCTCGCTCGGTTTCAAGTTTCCACTAGGAATTACAAATGCTTGAATGCATTGCGCGCAGTACAACACTAAAATTTCGTCCACTTGAGAAATGAATTCCTTTAGGGACCTTATTCACATAATTAGTATCCGGCTCGTGAACAAAAGTTGTAGATAATAATGAGAGGGACTTGTCATCAAAACTCATTAGAAAATACACGACAAGCTAAAGAGATATGCCTTACGGGCGCCCAAAACACACTAAAACCCAAAATTCACTTTATTGAGAAATAAGAAAATAAAATCTTTTTCTTGATGAAGCCTTTTGATCGATGATAAACTAGAGAATAAATTGATATGATCCCAATGCTCATGGAATCAAACCAAAATAGCTTTCTAACGAGAAAATCTTACGATAGCCATCACGAACAGAAATATCGATTTTAGCTCAAAATGATCGAGATAGCGAGACACAGTTTCTTCCACAAATTAAGGTATTTGGAACCGGTGACCATACAATGAATGTTATGCATTGTTTAAAAAGTCATGAAAATCTTAAGCACCACCAATTATTAATGATTATTATAAAAAAAGCGTGCTTTGGAAAGCATGTAAGTACTACGTTGTTTTGCTTTACTTGCTATAAATTAAGGCAAATGCATAAACAATAAATATTCCAACTGAAATTCACAGCGAATCACGTGATGTCACGAAGAATGTTATGACACACTATCGACACTACATTCAAATCACACAATAAATTTAAACAGTAAAGAACACAATAATTTGTTTACAGTTCGGTGTCTAACTACACCTACATGGGCTACCAAGCCGGGAGGAATTCACTATTAGTAGAATTAATTGGGAATAAACCAACCAGTTTATCTCCTTCACTAAGACCTACCCATGCAACTTCAATCTAAGTCCTACTTAGATCCGAGTTCTACTCACTCCCCTCAATCACGGCGGTGATATCAACCTATTGAATAATTGAATTGTGAAGACACTTCAATAAACTATCTTGATTTTGTTCAAAGCTTCAATCAAGAGACAAACACTCGTGCTTCAAAGCTTTAGTGTTAAACTACCACACACAAATCCTAGTCAAGGCACTTATCAATTGATAGTTTCTTGGCTCACAAGAAAACTAGAATTACACAAAATACATTAACTCTCTAACGGTACACAAGTAGCATGAGTGTCTGATGAAGCCCGACTTTGTAGGATTTTGTATCCAAATGTGCGGATAGCAAGAGTCGCCACCGACTTTTATTTTATCAATTAAGGAAGGTAAAAGTAACGAAAAAGACCTTCGTTAGATTAGAGTTCGGAGAATGGTTATGAAAAGGAAGGTATTAGCACCCCTTTCCATCCGTAATTATCTACAGGCTCTTAGTTGCTCTAGATCACTTTTAAAATTGCTTTCATGTGTTTGACAAAGATATTTTGAAAAAAGGCATTTCGCTTTGACTTTGTAATGACTCATGTAGGAGTGTATACAAAGTGTTCGGAAATGTTTTGTTTTGAAAAAATTTGAACTTTGAAAAAGCGTGTGTGGTGTGAAAAGCATTTGATAGAGCAAGCAACTAAAAGACTTATTTACCCACTCAGAATTGGTCGTTTTGTTGTACTTCTACATTCCTTTAGAATAGCGCTAGCCATACCATTAGTTAGTAGGTAGCTCCATTCGTTGGATGTAAGCGGGACATTCGAAGGGACATCGGATGGTCATCGAAGGCAACTTGTAGGAAGTATCCTAGCACATTCGAAGGACTATCATCATTTTCGTGGCGACAATCGGGTCAAGATCATGTATTCGGGCGACATCGTGGGTCTTATGATCTTTGTATCGAAGGGACTATGATGATTTGTTTGGAAGGCAACGGTGCTAGAATACCTCTACGTTCGAGGACATGACCATTTTGAATTCGAAGGCATCGAGAGAATTACCTAAAGTGCGTGTGTGAAAAGTGTGTCAAATTCAGATATTTTATCTTGGAGATTAGTGTGAGCTATGTTGATTTTAATCTTGCCATACCGCCTAATTACTAGCAATTTATAGGGTGCGGAAAGTAAAATCACGGAATGTAAAGTGCGGAAAGGTAAATCCTACGCTATTACATGGCTTTGGGCGGATACATAATTCAAAATGCGGAAAATAAAAACCTAAATTAAACTATTACATCCATGAACAGTTACATTATTGGAAAAATAAAGCGATAAAAAGAAAAGCGTCCGAATCGAGCAACTGTGAAAGAATAAGAAAATCGGAAATATGATGAAATCGAATAAGAGAAAAATGTTAGAAAAATGCAATTTTTAATATGAGAAAATTAATACATGCTGGAAATAAGATAAATAAGCTAAAATAATTTTTTGGGATTTTTTAAATGCAATTTAGCAATTTAAAATGAATTTATAATGATTTAAATGCTAAATTATAAATAAAAATAAATATGCATGCAAAAATATGTTTTTTTAATTTATTAAATTAAATAAAGATTTTCAGAATATAAATGTGAAAATAAAATATTTTTGGTAATTTTTAATGCAGAATAAAAATTATGAAAAGAAATTAAAACAATGCAAAATATGAAAATATTGGAAAAAATTGAAGTTTGTAAAAAGGAGAAAAGATGATGGTCCCTGGCTGGATCGAACCGGTGCCCTTTGAGAGAATCTCCATCATCCCACGCCTTAACCAACTGAGCTAGAGCGTCCACGTGTTTAGAGCTGAGCAATTGCTTTTAAGAAGCTTCACGAATTCAAATTCACCGAAGAACATCATCTTCTTCATTTGAATTTACGGGAAGTTTGCGTCGACCAAACTAAGCTAAGGCCCTACAAACATCAAAAAGCCAGCACATAATATAAATAAAATCTAAAAGCATGGTTCGATTCGAAATTTCATTCTAAGCGATGGTGGTGATTGTTTTGTCCAATTTTCCGTTTTAAGAAGCCCTAATTCGAACCGAGAAACCCTAAACATGGCGATTTCGATTTAGGCCACAAGAATGCAATTCGATTGTCGAGATAACTTGCAAACTTCAAACTAAACACAAATCAAACATCAAAACATGTTAAAATGCATGATAAGCGAATTCGATTTTGAAAAAATAAGAACAAACCGAAATCGGGATTGCTTGATTCTCAATGGTTTTGAATGAGGTAAGTGCAGAAAGCTTAGGAGATATCAAGGAATGTATTTGGATACTCAAAATCGATTGAATCAACTGGAGCTAAGTGCCACCTTGCTTGCCACGATTTTTGACTTTGGAAATAGGGTTTACGAGCAATTTTTCGTCCTCTTGTGATTGGTATGTATCAAGTATATATCTTTGGATGGATTTGGGATCATATTTGGCAAGAATCAATCACCATTCAATGATAATCAAATTTGATTTTCATGAAAATCAAATTTTCAAAATTACTCAATTCAATCCAATCTTGCCTTTTTGGTCCAATTTGAAATTCTTTGGCTTTTAATGGATTGCTTGGGTCTTAAGAGAGAATAAAATCAATCTTTCAAATAATTTTGATTTTATAATTTATTTTAAATTTAATTTGCATTTAAATGAATAAATTACAAATTAAATAGAAAAATAAATCAAAATTCGTGGCATTAGGCTTGGATATTCCTAATTGCATGAGAATAAGTTAGGATGAAGAAAAAGTAGGCCCATTTGCAAAGATTTGATTTTTGAAGTATCTCTCTTTGTGCATTCCTTCAAAATTGCCCAACTTGTGAATGGTGTAACTTGCTCAATTTTCCACATTTTTGAGTGTTCTTGGACTTTTGGAAGCTCTAAGAGTCCTCTAAACAATGTATTTGGTTTCATCTCAATTGGAGTTACCATGCTCAATATATCTTCAAAACAAAAGTTGACTTTTGTTGACTTTGAAAATGACTTGTAATATTTTGAGCTATACCTCTCAAATGAAGCATTTTTGGACATTCTTGTGAGACATGAAGTTTTAGAGAATTGAATTTCCTTCAAAACAAGAGGTGGTGGAAAAATTTCTGAGAAATTATGAGGAAGTTATGATCGGTCAAAGTTGATTGACTTTTCACCTAGAAACCCTAATTTAGAAAGTTTGACTTTTGAGCAAATCTTGAGTTTTCTTGATGAATCATGATCAACCCTTGATCAAATGATGAATGTAACTTCAAAATGAGGATGTTGACCAAAAATTATGAAGTTTGTTGTATGTTGACCACGATTGACTTTTTGTCCAATCTGTTGATTTTCGACCATCGAGCAATTGTGCAGGAAACTTGACTTGTGAAGCTTGAAACTTGACATGGAGAATCTTTAAAGCATATGAGGAGGCATGAAGACCATTGGAGATATTGGAAGCCCATCTTGGCCTGAGAGATACCAAACCCTAGTTTGGGTTGATTGTCTAGGAGAGAGTTTATCTGATCAACTCTTGAGGAATCCTTGAGTATAGATGTATGAAATCTCTTGAGTAAATGGAGGGCAAATTTTGGGGTATGACAAGCAGCAGTATAAGGGTTGAATTCCTTTTATAGAAGCAGTCCTGAAACTTCAGTTTTGGGCTTCCATAAAGATAGCTAGGGTTCACTTAATTTAATTCTAAAAACATGGTCTTTTCAACAACCAATTTAGGTTTAATTAAGATTAACCTAGCAGCCACGTGAGCATGCATTCTAGTAACGAGAAAAACATAATATAGCAGCTCAACAAACTTCACGAAAAATCTCGGGAAAAATAGATTCTGCGAGCGAGAATGTCACTGAATGTCATAACATACTGTTATGACATCGGACTATTTGGAAATTTCGGCATAGCTTTTAGCTTCGATTAAGTTGTCCTTTAACATCCTTGTCATGTAAGTTTATCTTCAATCTCGAATGTCATGACATTTATCAAGACATTGCTATAGCCTAGTGTCATACCCCAAAATTTGCCCTCCATCTACTCAAAGATTTCATACATCTATGCTCAAGGATTCCTCAAGAGTTGATCAGACAAACTCTCTCTAGACAATCAACCCAAACTAGGGTTTGGTATCTTTCAAGTCAAGATGGATTCCAACATCTTCAATGGTCTTCATGCCTCCTCATATGCTTCAAAGATTCTCCATGTCAAGTTTCAAGCCTCATGAGTCAAGTTTCCTCGAACAATTGCTCGGATGGTTGAAAATCAGTGTATTGGACAAAAGTCAATTGTGGTCAACATACTGTCAAAACTTCGATTTTTGGTCAACATCCTCATTTTGAAGTTACATTCATCATTTGATCAAGGGTTGATCATGATTCATCAAGAAAACTCAAGATTTGCTCAAAGTCAAACTTTCTAAATTAGGGTTTAGGTGAAAAGTCAATGAACTTTGATGATCATAACTTTCTCATACATTCTCGAAATTTTCCACCAAAGCTCATTTTGAAGGAAATTCAATTCTCTACAACTTCATGTCTCACAAGAATGTCCAAAAATGCTTCATTTGAGAGGTATAGCTCAAAACATTATAGGTCATTTTCAAAGTCAACAAAAGTCAACTTTTGTTTTGAAGATATATTGAGCATGGTAACTCAAATGAGATGAGACCAAAGACATTGTTTAGAGGACTCTTAGAGCTTTCAAAAGTCCAAGAACACTAAAAATGTGGAAAATTGAGCAAGTTACACCATTCACAAGTTGGGCGATTTGGAAGAATGCACAAAGAGAGATACTTCAAAATCAAATCTTTTGCAAATGGGCCTACTTTTCTTCATCCTAACTTGTTCCTCATGCAATTAAGTGTCCAAGCCAATGCCACGAATTTTGATTTATTTTTCTATTTAATTTGTAATTTATTTATTTAAATGCAAATTAAATCTTAAAATAAATTATAAAATTGAAATCAATGGCAAAATTGATTTTATTCTTTCCTTAAGGTCCATTAACTCATAAATGCCAGCAAATTCAAAATTGGAGCAAAAAGGCAAGATTGGATTGAAATTGATCAAGCTTTGAAGATTTGATTTTCATGGAAATATCAAATTTGATTTCCATTGAATATTGATTGATTCTTTCCAAATTCAATCCCAAATCCATCGTATAAATACATGATGCATACCTATCAAGAAAGAGCGAAAAATTGGCTCGAAACCCTAATCCGAACTCAAAAAAACCGTGCACTTGAAACAGCTGGCAACCTAGTTTTGCTTGATTGACCAATTCAAGCCTTCCATTGTGTTCCTTGAGGCTCGAGAATCGATTCAGACCCTTACTCTCAAAAACATCAAGAATTGAGAGAACACGATTTGGTTTGTCATACTTTTCAAAATTCGATTTCTCATTCATGCACTTTTAACATGTTTAGTGGTTTGTTTTGTGTTTAGATGGAAGTTTGCAAGCTTTCTATAGTTTGATTGAATTTTCATGGCGGAATCGGAACTTACCATAGCTAGGGTTCCATGGTTCGAATTGGGATCTCATGAAATTGGACAAATTGGACAAAGCGAATACCACCATCATGTTTAGAATGATGAATCAATCGAACCATGCCTTTGAATTGAATTTATATTACGTGTGTTGCATTTTTGATGTTTGCGGGGTCATAAGCGTCGCTCTGAGGCCGGCCTTAAAATGCCGAAATTCAAACAAAACGATGAAGTTCTTGGCGGAAAGCGAGACCATCTGAAGGCGGCGTGTAAATTCCACTCACTCAATTTCCAAACGATGGCGTGTTGGCTCGGTTAGTCGTGTTGGTTTTGAGAGTTTGAGGCCAATGACTCAGATTCGATCCACAGCCATGACATTCTTTTTACAAGTTTGCAAACTCATATTTTCTAACATATTTTCCTATTTTCTTTTATTTTAATATTTTCCATTCATTTTAATTTCTTTTCTATATTTTATTTCTGCATTAAAAAATTACCAAAAAATATTTTCTTTTGCATTTATATTCTAAAATCTTTATTTAATTTAATAAATTAAAAAATATATTTTTGCATGCATATTTATTTTTATTTATATTTTTGCATTTAATTCACTTTTAATTGCATTTTAATTATTAAATCTTTTCCAAAAAATCCCAAAAAATTATTTTAATATATTTATCTTATTTCTAGCATATATTAATTTTCTCATATTAAAATTTGCATTTTCTAACATTTTTCTCTTGTTCAATTCATATTGCATTTCCCGATTTTCTTATTATTTCACAGGTTGCTCCGATTCGGACGTTTTCTTTTTATCGTTTATTTTTTCCAATAATGTAATTGCTCATGGGTTGTAATAGTTTAATCTAGGGTTTTATTTTCCGCAAGTTTAAATTATGTATCTGCCCCAAAGCCTTGTAATAGCGTAGGTTTTATTTTCCGCACCTTTACATTCCGCATTTTACTTTCCGCACCCTTATCAATTGCTAGTAATTAGGCGTGTATGGCAAGACTAATAATTGGACATAGCTCACACTAATCTTCAAGATAAAATATCTGAATTTAACACACTTCTTTCACACACGCACCCCTTAGGGTAATTCTCTCTCGATGCCTTTCGATTCAAAATGGTCATGTTCCTCGAACGTAGAGGTATTCTAGCACCGTTGCCTACAAACAAATCATCATAGTCCATTCGATACAAAGATCATAAGACCCATGATGTCGCCTCCGAATACATGATTTTGACCCTCGATTGTCGCCTCGAAAATGATGATAGTCCCTTGAATGTGCTGGATACTTCCTACAAGTTGCTTTCTATGACCATCCGATGTCCTTGAATGTCCACATCCAACGAATGGAGCTACCTACTAACTAATGGTATGGCTAGCTATTCTAAAGGAATGTAAGTACAACAAAACGACCAATTACGGTGGGTAAATAAGTCTCTTAGTTGCTTGCTCTATCAAATGCTTTTCACACCACACACTTTTTCAAAGTTCAAATTCTTTTCAAAACAAACAAACATTTCCGAACACTTTGTATACACTCCTACATGAGTCATTACAAAGTCAAAGCAAATGCCTTTTTCAAAACATCTTTGTCAAACACAGAAAGCAATTTTAAAAAGTGATCTAGAGCAACTAAGAGCCGTAGATAACTACGGATGGAAAGGGGTGCTAATACCTTCCCTTTTCATAACCATTCTCCGAACTCGAGAATCTAACGAAGGTCTTTTACATTACTTTTACCTTCCCTTAATTGGATAAAAATAAAAGTCGGTGGCGACTCTTGCTATCCGCATTTGGATACAAAAATCCTACAAAGTCAGTTCAAGTATTCAGAGCTGGCGACTCTGTTGAGGAGACCTAAAGAGAATTGCCTTAGGGATTTCTAGATAACTTTTATTGCTTTTGTTTGACTTGTATGCTTTATCTTTAAGGGTTGCTTGGGTATTATATTGTTGGGGATCCTACACCGGATCCGGGTTTCCTTTTAGGTAAGTAGCATTAGATCATTGCGACCGCTAGGCGTATAACTAAGCGGTCAACATGATGGCTACGTTAGCGTGACACTTTGGTTGTCCGATACTCTTCATTCCCAAGTTGAAGATAGTATTTGGCTTCTGCGTGGTGTCATCAAGCGCTAACTAAACTTTTAGAACCTTAATTGACCCATCTTGGCCATTAGAAGGTAGTGAGATGGCGGCTTTGGTGTAGACCGAGGTTGGTTGATACTCGATGCTACGCTCATTGAGATCGAGACTTTTGGGACATTTCGATCGACCACTTGGCGTCGTATTGAAATAAGCGCCTACGAGAAAGATGCGTGATGTGAGATTCCTAGAACCGGTTACTATTATAGGGACGGGATGAACCAACTCAAACTTTTGGTGGGGTAATCACCTATACCTCATGCAAGCCTTAACCTAGGCTCATTGTGTGAATTGTTTGTGTGTGCTAAACATGACATCATGACATCATTCGCATTGCATATCATTTCTAACTATTTCAAGGACCTAGGGATTTATCTTTGCTCATTTTGTAGGGATTATGGCTTCTAGAAAGACTATCCGAATCAACTTCATGGGTATCCTTCTCAACTCAAAGAATTGGTTTGAAAATTCCGACCATGCTCGGTTCATCAAAGACATGGTTATCTACTTGATTTGGTTATCTCGGTTTTGAAGAAGATATGATGCATGTCCTATTCGGTTCTTTGATCAAAACACCATTGCTTTACATTTCAGTTATCGGTTGGTTCCTACCTTAGAAGAGTTCTCTAAGCTACTTGGGATACCTATTCTTGACCAAATGCCATTCACGGTTTGGAAAAGGTCCTAAGTTCAAAGACATTGCATCGACCACCTTAAGCGCTCGGACATTGAAGCCAATTGGGAAACTAGAAGTGGAGTTAAGGGTTTACTTTCCAAGTTCTAATTAAGAAAGCGAGAATTCCTCAAAGTTATGAGTTTCCATGCATTTGAAAACATTGTGGCCTTGCTAATTTATGGTTTGGTTCTATTTCCTAACTCGGATCAATTCATAGATGTCAATGCCATCAAGTTGTTTCTTACCCGTAATCCTGTGCCTACCTTACTTGGAGACATCCTTCATTCTCTCCACACTCGTACTACTAAGCGACAAGGAACTCTCATGTGTTGTATACCGTTACTTTCAAGGTGGTTTATTTCGCACCTTCCTCCATCAGGTTTGAAAAATGAACAAAGGTTGAGATGGTCTCAAAGATTAATGTCACTCTCTCATTCAGATATCCGTTGGAGCCTTTTCTCTCAAAAGGACTTCACATTCATTGAGCGTTGTGGAGAATTCCCTAATGTACCACTACTTGGTATAAGGGGAGGTATTACTTACAACCCTTCCTTAGCTCTACGTCAGTTTGGTTTTGCTCGAAGAGATGGTCCACATGATATGCTTCTCCAAGATATTGTGTTCGATTACAATCACGATCTCGAATTAAGCGAAGGTTCATACATGCTTGGGGCATGGTAAAGAAGGCGATACCAAGACTTTGGGGCACCGAACTCCATTCCTTGGGAACCTTACCTCAAATGGGTGCGAGCTCGAGCTCAAAACCTCATGATGCCATTCACTTTTACCGGTAATTATGGAACTGTTGCTATAGGTGGCGTACCTATCTTGTTCTCCATCGACATGCCTCACGATTTTGAAGACTTGAAGAGATCACGGATTCAACAAGAAGAAAGGGATACCTTTGAAGCTCGATGTTCATAGCGAGAAGAAAGTTCTAGAGTTGACCAAGCTACTTCACGAGGCGAAACATCAGCCTTACATCGGCACCAAGAGGAAGCGCCCATGGGAGACTTAGAATGTTTATGTTTTCTTTTATTGTTTGAATTATCTCTTGTACTTAAAAGAAAAGAATAATGAGAAGTACTAATAAATGTTTGTTCATTGCTTGTTTAACAAATTTAAATCTCTTAGGTCCTTGAAAACATTGCATTGCATTCGCATAAACATTGCATATCATAGCATAACATTGCATACGGTACATTGGAATTGGTTTTCTCATTTGCTCGCTATTTATTTTAGCGAAATGGCTCTTGAGCAGTGTCAAAGATCTCAAGCTCAGAATGCCGGTTTATGAGATGTTCACCGATTTGGTCCAAGGCCAAGAAGATCTGAAGAAGCTCATCAACAAGAAGAAGAAGGTTGTTGGTCTCCTCAACATGGGTAGCGTTTCAAAGGGGTCCAAAAGTGGTCGATCGGATCGAGCTCTCGAAGGAAGTGTCCATACCGGGGAGTACCAAGGGTGATGAAGGTGATCGTGAGCCAAGAAAGGAGGAGATCATTCGACTATAGCCAACACTCGATGAAGATGACAAGTACAAGCAACTTGAAGACGTCGAATCTTTGTGGAAAACTTGAAAATGTGGGTGAATTTGATGATCGAGTCTTGTTCTGGTGTTGTGATTCCTCCCAAGTTCAAAGTTCCTACTTTTGCCAAATATGATGGCATGTCTTGCCCTAAAATGCATTTGAAGTCCTATGTCGGAAGATCAACCCCGATGGAAAGTTGTGGATGCACTATTTTCAAGAGAGTTTGTCGGAACCGGTTGGAATGGTACTATCGACTAGAGAATGGCCGTATACTTGGGTGACTTGGTGATGCTTTCTATAGATATAAGTACAATCTTTGAATTGACACCCACTCATGCAACTACAAAGCATGTCTATGGGTCGTGACGAGAAGTTCAAAGTATGCTCGGTGGAGAGATCTAGCGGGAGTTCAACCACCCTTGTCCAATAGGGAGTTGGTTGATATGTTCATGGGGACAGCAGGCCCATTCTTCAATCATCGATTGGAAATTCTTCATCGGATTCACCGAGCGATATTGACGGCGCATTGAAGTGGTATCAAAGTGGGAAGATTCATGTAGAGACATCTTGAATCTTTGAAGAGATCTTTTGGTGCTAAGAAAGAAGCTAATGTTGTGTATGGTCGGAAAAGCCGAGCCAAGACCGACCGTGCTCAATCGTAGGGCGGTTGTGATCTCGATCCTACATCGGCACAACCTCCACGAGACAGCGGCGTGGCAGCGCGCCACGAGGCGGTTCGAAGATCAACATGCCATTGTCATGAAGCCTTGCAACACATGTTGAAAGCGGTGATTACTTTGAGGATCCTCCTCGGAATGTCAACACTTCCTCTCAGAAATACAATCCTAATGCTAAGTGTGCTTACCATTCCAATAGCCGACACGACAACGACAATTGTTGGGCTCGAAGAACAAGATTCAAGATATGATTGAAGCTAAGCGATTGAGTTTGATCCTCTGTTGAGACTCGAATGTGATCAATGCTCCTATGCTAACCATGACAAGAGTTCCAATCTTGTTGGTGGCGATACTTATGTTTTCAACATAGATGACTTGACCATTCCTCGATGGTATTAAGAAGAATTTGTTGCAAGCGGTGTCAATCCGGGATGCCGGAAGATTGTCGTTGGTGCCCGTCCGCTGATGGTTGTGCTTGGTTGAGAAGGCGTTCGATGCATGATGGACAACCGTGAGATACTATTTACGAAACCACGTGACGTGTGAAGAAATGTCTAAGTTGAAGATTGACAATGCGAGCAGTGTGCCATCATGTGGGATACCTTGGGGCAGCCAAGTGGAAAATATGATTACATGGTGAAGTACTGTCACGATAGTTACAAGATTCCTATTGAAGATGTTAAAGGCGACCGGATGGGGTGACGATTTCCCGAAGACTATCTTGATGTTAACACAATAAGAATTTCCTCTGTGATCCGTGCCTAGAGTGGCACCTCTCATTATCACTTCTCAAGACCGGTTCCATATTCCTCGACAAAGCTATCCCTTGGAATTATGGGTGATGTTTACTATCATGGTGTCAAGCAAGATCCTCGACTATTGAAGATCTTCTGCGGAAGTTTCTATTCACGTTGACAACATCACGGATCGATGGTGACGAGCAGGAAGGGTATTCTCTCAGATCTCTCCTCCAAAAGACACTGCGACTCCATTTCGCATTCCGCTACTCAACCAATATCCCCTAGAGGAAAGAACCGGTGGCTCATCACCTTTCAACGAAGTACCAAAGGAAGTTCTTGAAGACACCTCAAACAAGAAATGGAGAAATTAGAAGATTATCAAGAAGAGTGACTACAATGTTGTGGAGCAGTTAGAGACTCCGTCCAAGATCTCCATGAATGCTTTCTGCTCTTGTGCTCGAGGCTCATGCTAATGCCTTGGTGAAGTTTCTTAAGAATGCTCATGTGCAAAGACACTACTCTTGACCGATTCGAAGTTTGTATTGCTAGCACGGCCAACAACGGCCTAAACTTCTACGATCTTGATTTGACTCTAGGAAAGAAACACAACAAAGCCTTGCACATCTCTATTGAATGCAAGGCGTTACCATCTCATGTTTTGGTTGACAGGTTACGCTCTGAATATCCTACAGCGCTTTTGATCGACTTGATGTCGAAGGTTGGTTACGAGACCCGGTGACATTATCGTGAGAGCTTTGATGGTTCTAAGCGCCGATACTTGGAAACTCACTCACTGTTAAAGTCGGTTCCCGGACTTTTGATTCCACTTTCTTTGTCATGGACATCCGTCCACCTACTCTTACCTACTTGGGCGCCCTTGGATACATGGGGCGGTACTACTTCTACCTTACATCGAGCTGAGTACCGGTGAAAGGAAGGTTGTCGAGTATGTGGTGAAGAAGAGTATATGGTCGGTCATCTCCGGTCATTCCGGTACCTTGAGATGGAAGGAGAATTCTTGAGACTCCTGTCAAGCTTTTGAAACAATCCCAGTCATGCTGGTGACTCTCCGTCCTCTGAAGTTGCTAAAGTTCCGCCTAGGATGGCCTCATTGAAAGATGCTCAATGCGGTTGAAGAAGGTAGTACTATTTGGGGTCGCTCACGATCTTCCTTCAAATTTGACAAGGCGGTTTAGGCTTCACCATCAAGGTCGAGAAGATGATACGCTGAGCGTGACCTTCCTTTCGCATCGGCCAGTGGAATCCATGCTATAGAAGGCGGCGACAACGGCCGACATCGACAAGTGGATCTTCCCAACTCCGGATCAAGGACTCGGCAATTGGAAGGCGAAGGCGTCATACCAATCTCCTTTAGTCGGGTAATTGCTCTTGTTTTGTTTTGCTTTCGTTTTCTTTATGTTTTGAACAATAAACTTTGAAAGCCTAGTGCCTTGCAGGGCATCATGGCTCGTTGCGAGGTTATTATCATCGTTTGCGTATTTTCATTCAATAAATTCGTTGGACTTTTGCATTCAATTGTTTGTTTTCTTTCTTTACTTTATCACCTTCAAAAGCTATGTGTTTCTTACACACCCACGTGATACAACTGCGGAATCACTCCGAATCTAGTTAATATGACTATGCTAGTGCTAAATATGACTTGATAATCGATCTACCAAGCGAAGGCGAAAGTGAGGAAGATTGTGAAGTGCCGGAGAACTTGCCCTCTGACAAGAAGAGGCGAGTTATCTGACCACGAAACAAGTTGAGGTTGTGAATTTGAGTCTTGACGAAGGCAGAAAAGAGATCAAGATAGGGCGGGTCTTGAGCAGTGTTAAAGAAAGGTTGGTTCGGATGCTACGAGACTATATTGAGGTTTTGCTTGGTCAAACGAGGACATGGTTTGGACATTGATATCGTGGTACACGATTGCGACAAAAGAAGGTTTTCTCGGTGAAACAAAGGTTAAATCGCATCGTCTGAGATGTCGAGAGAAAATCAAAGCGAAGTCATGAAGCAGTTCAACGCTGGTTTCCTAGCCGTTACTTCCTATCCCCAGTGGGTTGCTAATGTGGTACCCGTGCCTAAGAAGGATGGTAAGGTGCGAATGTGTGTGGATTACGAGATCGAACAAAGCGAGTCGAAGGCGATTTCCACTTCCTCATATTGATGTTACGGTTGACAACCTTTTCGGCATAAGGTTTTCTCCTTCATGGATGGTTTCTCGGTTACAATCGGATCAAAATGGCTCCGAAGACATGGAAGACTACTTTCGTTACGGTGGGGCACTTTTACAAGGTTATGCCGTTCGGATGAAGAATCGGGCGCCACTTATCGATGCTATGGTGACATTGTTTCATGACATGATTCATCACGAGATAGAGGTCTCGTCGGCGACATGATAGCTCGATCTGGCGAAGAAGAACATCGATCATTTGCGAAGCTGTTGATGGGTTGAAGAAGCAGATTGAGGCGAACCCCAACAAGTGCACCTTTGGAGTCGGATCAGGAAAACTCTTAGGGTTTGTTGTCGATGGTAAAGGTATTGAGGTTGACCCGCCAAGGTTAAAACTATTCAAGAGATGCCAACTCCCTTGAGAAAGAAGTCGGAGGTTTCTTGGGCGATTAAATTACATTGCGATTCATTGCACACTAGCGCTACTTGTGAGCCAATCTTCAAGTTACTTAAGAAAGATCAAGTAGTGGAATGGAGCAGCGATTGCCGGATCGCTTTTGACAAAATCAAGGGTACCTCTGAATCCTCCTATTACGATGCCACTGCCGAGGAAGACCTCTTATCATGTACTTGGCGGTGTTAGAGAACTCAATGGGGTGTGTGTGGGGCAACATGGCGAGTGCAGTCGAAAAGAGCATGCAATATACTACCTTAGCAAAAGTTTACCGTTGTGAAACAAGATACTCACGACTTGAGAAAACTTGCAGCTTTGGCTTGGGCGCTCGACTAAGGCGGTATATGTTGACTCACACTACCTTATTGATTTCCAAGATGGATCCAATAAAATACATCTTTGAGAAACCAACTCTCTCGGAAGAATAGCAAGATGGCAAATGATCTTGACCGAATATGACATCGGTACACTTCTCGAGCGATCAAAGGAAGTATGGTAGCCGATCATTTGGCTCATCAAGCCGTAGATGACTATCGATCTATGCGGTTCAATTTCGAGATGAAGATGTTTTACTAATTCTGATTGCGAAGAACCGAGGCCAGACGAAGGACACGAACAAGGATCGATGGACTATGGTCTTTGATGGAGCCTCAACGCGCCAGCAATGGCATTGGCGCCATCATCACATCCCTACGGCGGACATCGCCTTTCACCGTGATTATGTTTCAATTGCACCAATAACATGGCGAATCTGAGCGTGCATCATGGGTATCAAAGGCTATTGACTTAAGAATCAAGTTCTTGCAAGTGTATGGAGACTCAGCTTTGGTGATCAGTCAGATTAAGGGCGAGTGGGATACGAAACATCCGAATCTCATTCCGTATCGAGAGCATGTTCTAAGTTTGGTCCCCTACTTCGAAGAGATTACTTTTGATCATATTCCACGAGAAGAGAATCAGTTGGCAGACGCATTGGCTACTATGTCGTCTATGTTCAAGGTCAGATGGGACAACGAGGCTCCCTAGATCATCATTGAGAAGTTGACGAACCAGTATATTGTTATGAGCTTGGCGAGAAGAGAAACCTTGGTACTATGGCGTGAAGAGGTATCTTGAGACTCGGGAATATCCAGGGGCATCATCAATGATAAAAATTCATGAGAAGATTTGCATCAAATTCTTTCGACAGCGGCATCTTATACAAGCGCAACCACGATTTGTGCTTACTCATTGTGTAGACGAGAAAAGCGACAATGCATATCATGGAAGAGTTACACGAATTTGGTACCTCCGGTGGACACACTATGGCTAAGAAGATTTTGAGACGAGGTTACTATTGGTCCACCATGGAAGCGATTGTCACCGTATGCTCGATCTTGTCACAAGTGCGGTTATGCGACAAAGTGCACGTACCTCGGTACCTCGAATATTTTAACTTCTCCTTGGCCTTTTGCAATGTGGGGCATTGACATGATCGGAGAAATCAAGCCCACGGCTTCCAATGGACATCGTTTCATCCTTGTGGCAATAGATTATTTCACCAAATGGGTAGAAGCAGCCTCGTATGCATCATTACCAAGAATGTTGTGGCTCGATTCATCAAACATAATCTTATCTGTCGGTATGGCACTCCGAAAGGATTATCACGGATAACGGTTCCAATCTCAACAACAAGATGATCAGAACTCTGCAGATTCAAGATCAAGCATCACAACTCTTCTTATCGGCCTAAGATGAATGGCGCGATGGAGCCGCCAACAAGAACATTAAGAAGATTATCTGAGAAGATGCGGTGACTTACAAAGATTGGCATGAAATGTTACCATTTGCTCTTCATGGTTATCGCACTATAGCACGAACATCAACGAGGGCAACCCCTTCTCTCTTGTATCGGTATGGAAGCCGTCTTACCCATCGAGTTCGGATACCCTCAACGAGTCCTCCGGAGGCGAGTTAGGCGATTGGGTCGAGACCCGACCAGATTAACTTGATTGATGAGAAGCGACTCGAATCCATCGCCATGGACAGATTATCGAGCGAATGATCGAGCATTTAACAAAAGGTCAAACACCGAGTCTACCAAGTCGGTGATCTAGTAGTCAGCGCATCATTCTTCCACAAGGTGATGCGGGGCAAATGGACTCCCACCTCGAGGGACCGTTTGTAGTCAAGGCGATATCTTCCGTGGAGCTATGATACTTAGCACCATGGATGGTGAAGACTTCCCACACCACAGAGCAGGACATAGTCAAAAATACTACGCATAAAAGAGACCCGCTAGGTCGGTGGCCTAGGCAAAAATAAGGGCATCTGGCGAACCAAAGGTTCGGGCAAAAGTAAAGGATATATACAAAACATGTACACCGGGTCGAAAACACGAAAAGCGGCTTGGGCAAAAGGGTATCCGTGGTGAAAACCGAAAGGCGGTCTAGGCAAAAGTTAGGGATTTAAGCGTGCGACTATGTCTCTTCGGATCACACTTCGGACTACTATCGACATTCAAGATTCAAATGGCGAAGATCGTCTACTCACTTTCTCTTGTGACAAGGAGATGAGATAGTCGAAATATATGAGTACTAGCATAGTTGGAACTTAACGAGATTGTTTCCGCATAGCTTTTACCTTTCTTGTGTACAAACTACTTGGCCATCATACCTTTCAAATAAGCATAAAATTCTTTCTCTTTACAATTTACATTGTTGTTATTTGCAATAAGTCCAACGTTTGCTTTGAATGACTATCGCATTTGACAATAAGAATCTAATCACAAACATACGAAAAGTGAACATGCAAAAGTACTTACTACGGGTTCACGGAATTGAGATGACGAAAGTCACCAATGGTCCCCACGAGCATGATCCCCAAAGGTGTCACTCACACACCTTCCCAGTGAGTATATGTTAATCCTGGCGGTGATTCCACTCAACCGAAACAACGTTACATCGTCTCAGCGGTAACACTTCATCCCGGTGGATATTTCTCAATCCTCCCTCTTCTCCAGCGGCGATATCCAGACTCGAAACTTGGTCAGATATGCATCGGAGAAAGCATACACCTTTTATTCCCCAGCCTGAGATTACAACGGACTCCAGACTCTTCTAGCCCGGTCTCTCAACAACTATCAAATACCCTCCAGCGAGATCTACACTCGGAATCCCCAGTAGAGCGTCTCCTAAATCTCCTCAGCAGGATCTACATACCAGGTCCCCAACGAATCGCCTCCCAGGTTCTCCTCAGCAGGGTCTATGAGATCTCCAACAACGAGCTTCTCAATCTCTACCTTCCTCAACAGTATCTAGGCCCAGGACTTGGTCAGATAGTGCATCGGAGGAATCCCGGATATCTTTCTCCTCCTTCGAGAGCGGGGTTTTCATCTACACAATTCCCCAAACAGAAGTCAAAAATCTTCAAACAAAGCATCCGCATCTTCTTCAAGATGGATATGTTTTGAAATATCACAACATTCATCATTCATACATTTCTCATAAAGTCATAATTCATGCACATGTCATTCATATACACTGTCATGCATCATACTTTGCATAAAACTAACGAATGTTCTATCAAAGTTTCTCTTGTTTTCCAAAGCAGTGTGATCGCTTGCGACGGTCGAGGATTAAGCCCGAACGGGAAAACTATCGAAGACCGCCCTTGGTTGTCCTCCGACAACTAGTCCGAGGATTAAGCCCGAACCGGCGGAAAACTATCGAAAGACCTCCTCGGTTATCCTCCGATAACGAGCAATGGATCAACACTCGATGCTGCGGAAGCTATCCACATTTTGCCAACTACAATCTCCCTCGGAGTAATCAACACGAAGATTTATTCTGATTTATCAACAGCAACTACAGAGTCGGCGTCGACTCGGTTGCCTGGATGGCATCTTAAGCCCATCTCCGACTACTTATCAACATCTCTTCACTTTCGAATCTGCATATATGGTTAAAATCAATACAAACCAACAACATTATTCAAAGTGAACATAGAGTCTAACATACGACTCGCTCCCCAGCATCGACCTTTCCAGATGGCATCTTAAGCCCATCTCCGTCAGCTCTCCTATTAACAACCTAGAGTCTAGCGTCGACTCGTTCCCGTGACTCCAACTTCTAGAATGGCATCGTAAGCCCATTCCGCATCATCCACCAGACAGCAAGTGCAAATTTTGGGTGTACTCGGTGTTCAATCATCTTCTACCTCCGGTCACGAAGACAAGCATGTCAATCTAACCTTCGGTACAAGAAGATTGAGCAGGGGCATTGTCATACCCCAAAATTGCCCTCCATCTACTCAAAGATTTCATACATCTATGCTCAAGGATTCCTCGAGAGTTGATCGGACAAACTCTCTCTAGACAATCAACCCAAACTAGGGTTTGGTATCTCTCAAGTCAAGATGGATTCCAACATCTCCAATGGTCTTCATGCCTCCTCATATGCTTCAAAGATTCTCCATGTCAAGTTTCAAGCCTCACAAGTCAAGTTTCCTCAGACAATTGCTCAGATGGTTGAAAATCGGGTGTATTGGACAAAAAGTCAACTGTGGTCAACATACAGTCAAAACTTCTGATTTTTGGTCAACATCCTCATTTTGAAGTTACATTCATCATTTGATCAAGGGTTGATCATGATTCATCAAGAAAACTCAAGATTTGCTCAAAGTCAAACTTTCTAAATTAGGGTTTCTAGGTGAAAAGTCAATGAACTTTGGTGATCATAACTTTCTCATACTTTCTCGAAATTTTCCCAAAGCTCATTTTGAAGGAAATTCAATTCTCTACAACTTCATGTCTCACAAGAATGTCCAAAAAATGCTTCATTTGAGAGGTATAGCTCAAAACATTATAGGTCATTTTCAAAGTCAACAAAAAGTCAACTTTTTGTTTTGAAGATATATTGAGCATGGTAACTCCAATTGAGATGAGACCAAAGACATTGTTTAGAGGACTCTTAGAGCTTTCCAAAAAGTCCAAGAACACTAAAAAATGTGGAAAATTGAGCAAGTTACACCATTCACAAGTTGGGCATTTTGGAAGAATGCACAAAGAGATACTTCAAAAATCAAATCTTTTGCAAATGGGCCTACTTTTCTTCATCCTAACTTGTTCCTCATGCAATTAAAGTGTCCAAGCCCAATGCCACGAATTTTGATTTATTTTTCTATTTAATTTGTAATTTATTTATTTAAATGCAAATTAAATCTTAAAATAAATTATAAAATTGAAATTAATAGCAAAATTGATTTTATTCTTTCCTTAAGGTCAATTAACTCATAAATGCCACAAATTCGAAATTGGAGCAAGAAAGGCAAGATTGGATTGAAATTGATCAAGCTTTGAAGATTTGATTTTCATGGAAATATCAAATTTGATTTCCATTGAATATTGATTGATTCTTTCCAAATTCAATCCCAAATCCATCCGATATAAATACATGATGCATACCTATCAAGAAAGAGCGAAAAAATTGGCTCGAAACCCTAATCCAAACTCAAAAAACCGTGCACTTGAAGCAATTGCAACCTAGTTTTGCTTGATTGATAATTCAAGCCTTCCATTGTGTTCCTTGAGGCTCTCGAGAATCGATTCGAGACCCTTACAACTCTCAAAAACATCAAGAATTGAGAGAACACGATTTGGTTTGTCATACTTTTTCAAAATTCGATTTCTATCATTCATGCACTTTTAACATGTTTCGTGGTTTGTTTTGTGTTTAGATGGAAGTTTGCAAGCTTTACGCATAGTTTGATTGAATTTTCATGGCGGAATCGAGAACTTACCATAGCTAGGGTTCCATGGTTGGTTGGGATCTCATGAAATTGGACAAATTGGACAAAGCGAATACCACCATCATGTTTAGAATGATGAATCAATCGAACCATGCCTTTGAATTGAATTTATATTACGTGTGTTGCATTTTTGATGTTTGCGGGGTCATAGCGTCGCTCGGCGGCATAAAATGCCAAATTCAAACAAAACGATGAAGTTCTTGGCGGAAAAGACCATACGAAGGCGGCGTGTAAATTCCACTCACTCAATTTCAAGCGATGGCGTGTTGGCTCGGTTAGTCGGTGTTGGTTTTGAGTTTGAGGCCAATGACTCGATTCGATCCACAGCCATGACATTCTTTTACAAGTTTGCAAACTCATATTTTCTAACATATTTTCCTATTTTCTTTTATTTTAATATTTTCCATTCATTTTAATTTCTTTTCTATATTTTATTTCTGCATTAAAAAATTACCAAAAAATATTTTCTTTTTGCATTTATATTCTAAAAATCTTTATTTAATTTAATAAATTAAAAAATATATTTTTGCATGCATATTTATTTTTATTTATATTTTTGCATTTAATTCACTTTTAATTGCATTTTAATTATTAAATCTTTTCCAAAAAATCCCAAAAAATTATTTTAATATATTTATCTTATTTCTAGCATATATTAATTTTCTCATATTAAAATTTGCATTTTTCTAACATTTTTTCTCTTGTTCAATTCATATTGCATTTCCCGATTTTCTTATTATTTCACAGGTTGCTCCAATTCGGACGTTTTTCTTTTTATCGTTTATTTTTTCCAATAATGTAATTGCTCATGGGTTGTAATAGTTTAATCTAGGGTTTTATTTTCCGCAAGTTTAAATTATGTATACGCCCCAAAGCCTTGTAATAAGCGTAGGTTTTATTTTCCGCCTTTACATTCCGCATTTTACTTTCCGCACCCTTATCAATTGCTAGTAATTAGGCGTGTATGGCAAGACTAATAATTGGACATAGCTCACACTAATCTTCAAGATAAAATATCTGAATTTAACACACTTCTTTCACACGCACCTTAGGGTAATTCTCTCGATGCCTTCGATTCAAAATGGTCATGTTCCTCGAGCGTAGAGGTATTCTAGCACCGTTGCCTACAAACAAATCATCATAGTCCCTTGATACAAAGATCATAAGACCCATGATGTCGCCTCCGAATACATGATTTTGACCCTCGATTGTCGCCTCGAAAAATGATGATAGTCCTTGAATGTGCTAGGATACTTCCTACAAGTTGCTTTCTATGACCATCCGATGTCCCTGAATGTCCGCTTACATCCAGAATGGAGCTACCTACTAACTAATGGTATGGCTAGCGCTATTCTAAAGGAATGTAAGTACAACAAAGCGACCAATTAAGGTGGGTAAATAAGCCTCTTAGTTGCTTGCTCTATCAAATTCTTTTCACACCACACACTTTCTTCAAAGTTCAAATTCTTTTCAAAACAAACAAACATTTCCGAACACTTTGTATACACTCCTACATGAGTCATTACAAAGTCAAAGCAAAATGCCTTTTTTCAAAACATCTTTGTCAAACACACAGAAAGCAATTTTAAAAAGTGATCTAGAGCAACTAAGAGCCCGTAGATAACTACGGATGGAAAGGGGTGCTAATACCTTCCCTTTTCATAACCATTCTCCCGAACTCGAGAATCTAACGAAGGTCTTTTTCTATTACTTTTACCTTCCCTTAATTGGATAAAAATAAAAGTCGGTGGCGACTCTTGCTATCCGCACATTTGGATACAAAAATCCTACAAAGTCAGTTCACCGTATTACACCTAGTTTTACCAAAATTAATGCCAACTTAAAACACTAACAAACTCCCCCTTTGGCACATTTTTGGCTAAAACTACTTAACACAACAGAGTACCTATGCAGCAGAAGACAAACTAGTTCTAAGCTTAAAGAAACTAGAACCTAGAGATAAGATAAATTTTACCCATACAGAAATCCCACAATTCCCACAATTGCCCCACATACAAATTTAAAATTCCATACAGTTTCCCAATATACAGTGTCCCAAATTTTCAATACTTCCCAAAATATTTCTTCTACCCCTTTTTAGCCATAAAGGGGCAAAGGAAACAATACAATTGCCCCAAACATTCAACATATAATTAAGTACCAGCATTGTTTAGAGTACAATGCTGTCAACAGTAAATTACAATCATCCAAACAAAATTGGGAAAAATACAGGACAAGAAACAAGAAACAATTGACAGAACAATCAAACAGAAGCAACCGGGCACAGGAGTACAACTCAAGTGCTTTATTCTCCAGAAGAAGCACTGTGGAAGGAACCATCTTCAAAGCCTTCTTCACGGCGGGAGTCGACATCGATATCTTCACCCATATGAGCAGCAGAATTATCACCATCAAGCCCTTCTTCCTCGACCTCTGTGTCTTTCTCCTCTTCAAGTGTAGAGATCAGTTCTTCCAGATTTTGCTTTCTTGCTTCAAGCTCCTTGCAAGTTTCTTTTAGCACAGCAATGACATTTTCCTTTTGAGAATTTTCTTTGTGATTGATGTCTTAGCGAGATGTCACAACAATATCTAGGACATGTTTTCCTTGGAAGAGTTTATAATGAAATCCAAGAGCAGGGGCCCTTTTGCATATTGAGTCTCTATCACCAAGTATGTCAGGGTACTGATCCACTAAAATTCCACACAGCAGGGAGGGAAAGGCTATGGGTCCTTTGATATCATAGCTTTCAGCATACTTGAGGGTCTGCTCAAATATATAGGATCCATGGTCAAATGTAGCACAGTGCCTCTTGCATAAATGAATCTTCGATCCATTAGAGATGGTGGATTTGTGATTGGTTGGGACCAGTTAGCGACACTAATCTTATGCGGGATGGCAAATTTGACACTCAACTTGCTTCTTGAGTTTTCCTTGAGGCCATTGCCTTACTTGTTTAGCGATGATGGTTTGTGGATCTTGTTGTCCGTTTCCTCCGACTCTGTGAGTATTATCGGATCTACCGAGAATCGGTGATCACATTTGGAGAAAACTTGACTTTCCTCCTTACATATCTGATCGGTAGTCGTGAGCTCCTATCCCCACCACTTGGATTGACTATGAACTCTTTCACCAAAACTTCATAGTTTGAAAATTCTGGCTGTTTTCATCGGACCGACCTCTTTAATCAAGTCAACAATTTCCTTGCATTCAAAACACGTTTATTTAACTCTCTTTCGAGCCACCCTCTTTAAGCAAACATACTTCCATCTTCCGGCATTCTCGGGATGATGGAAAGAAATATTATCAATAGCCGCCAGGCACCTTGAGTAGTTTCCCAGAGTTTGCTTCTTTACGGGATGAATATACGTGACATTCTCCTCAACATCAAAATCGAGTCTTGATCGACTCGAGGGTTCGAGTTCCTTCCTCTTTCACAATTGGTGTTCTCTTTGGTCTAGAGTCACCACCAGTTTTACTCTACATCTCTTTGTAGAGGTCCGATATGGAATACTTCTCGACCTTCCACACATCTTGACACCTTTTTCTTTAGCGGGGCTCTGTGAGACGACTGTTTTCCCTTCCTTTTCATCATCCTCTTTGCAATGCTTGGATTGGCATTGGCAATGAGGCCATTGTCTGAACACTTCATCTAAGTCAATGGTGGAGGGTTAGTTAAATGATCGGATACTTGGTGGAGACTCTTCTAAGATCTTGTAAAAATGTAGTCAGAGGGACTTTAACATGATACACTTGTTTGGTGATTCCTCAAGAATACTATCGAAATATAGTCGATGGGGGCTTTATCGGAGGCACATTTCTGGTGATTCCTCAAGAATACTATCGAAATCACATCTTCCTTATCGTGAGGGTTTCATTACACACATCATCAATAGGTACTTGGGATCTTTAGCGAGGAATCAACATCATTCTTGACAAGGGAAGTATCATGATCACGGATGTCTCGACATTCTCGGTGACATCTGGATCAGCTGCTAAACTAGGGCTAGCAAACTTATAGTTTAGAGGTTGTAACCCGGTACATATTGATCTTCGTTTAGGATCACAGTTACTAATCTAGCAATGGCTATATGCACGAGACCTAGACCCTTCTCATTCACTATTTGGGGGGCGAGAGGATGGTCTGAAGTCTTACCAGAAGGAGATGCTTGTGACCTTCTTGCATTCCTTGTGCCCAATTTCTTGACTTTTTCTGGGTCAGTAACTATTGCACGCAATGGAGTAACCCTCAATGCTTCAGTTTGCATGACTTGACATTTGCCCTAACTTGACCATGGAGGAGATGAAGAGCGATTCTTGAGATGATGAAGATGATGAAGACATATTTTCTGATGACTTTTGAGGAAAAGAGGCGAAAATGGTAAAGGGTTTGAGGTTTCTTTTGGGTGAAGAAGAGTGATACTACTTTCAAATGAGGAAACTATTATATGTGGGGTCTCTTCCTATTCTTGGACCTTTTAAGAATAATGTGAAAATAATTAAATAACCCACTTGTAAATAATTGAAGTAAAAGGTCCCTTCCATCCCTTGTTGTAAGCACAATTAATTGCTACAACTCTTCATATTGACAAATACCCAATTTGCCCCTTAGAGTCTTAAACTGACTAGCCTCAAGAACATTAGTAAAGGTGTCACGGTCAATGTCATGACATCACATGACATTGTACTTAGTCGACATCTGCTTCATCTAGATCATCTTAAGCGGTTTCTCCCGTGCTATGTATTCAACTTCAACATTGTATAAAGCCACACGGTTTGCTTCTTGATCCAAGAAATAAGATTGTTTCTCAGAAGAAACATCCATCAAAGGGCTTTTATACAAGCTTGATCAACATTTTCTCCACTTGTTTTCTTGGACAACTTCAAATGTGGAGGTAAGAGTCCTAGTGTGGCTGTCATTCTTCATTCCAAGCTTCTTGACACAATTCCTTGCATACTTGATGCTGAAAGAAGTGTAGAGTCTTTCATCTGTGAGACTTGCGGTCAAGAAAATGAATCAACTCTCAATGAGGCTCATCCAGTTTCGACTTGCATTTGGTTGTCAACATGTCTCCAATTGTGCGGTATTCTTCAAAAACTATGTTATTAACATAAATTTGAAGCACCATGATCTTTCCTCCTTTGACAAAGAGGTTTCATCAAGACTCCTTTCACGTATCCTTTGTGATAAATACTTGGTTGCTTTGTCATGCGGATCCTAGTACTTTGCTTGATGCTTTAGGGTGGTCGGATGTCTAGACATTGAGTGTGACATTCGATTTCTTGTCCGCCTTATACTTACCACAGATTCTCCTTTATCCATGTGAAATCTTGGTATCCTTGACTCCTCTATGGGCCATCCTTTTCATTCCTCGAGAGGTGGATGACGATTTTTCTGCCACAACTTTACTTCCTCTTCATCTTTGTCATAGAACACCAGGAGGACAGTGGTGTTCTCAGATTCCCACAAGTAGCAGTTGTCCTTTGATCTGACTCCTCTCATAATCACTACTTGTTCATCATTGATTACAAGACATTCAGACTTAGTGAAGTTGACTGTGAATCCTATATCACATAGCTGAATTATGCTAATGAGATTTGCAGTCAAACCTTTTACCAGCAGCACTCCATTTAGGTTTGGAACTCCAGACCAGTTTGAGTTTCTAATACCTTTGATTTCTCCTTTAGCTCCATCTCCAAAAGTAACTGAACTAACAGAAAGAAGTTTAACATCTTTAAGAAGATTTCTGTCTCCAATCATAAGCTTAGAACATCCACTGTCAAAGTACCAATCTTCCTTGGCAAACACTCTAAGAGAAGTGTGAGCTACAGGCTATGATCCTCTTCTTCCATTTTTGAGTGTAGGGTACCTTGGTGTTCTTAGGCTTAACATAGGGAGTCTGATTAGGGTATCCATGTAGCCTATAGCAAAAGGACTTTATGTGACCAAACCTTCCACAATAATGACATCTCCATCTTTGAAACTTTTTGTTCAAGTTTCTATGATTTTGATGTTGAACCCAATGTTGTGACATCTGTTTTGACATTGGTTCATTAGGTATGTTCTTCCTTTTGTTATTAACAAATTTCTTAGCCTCCACATATCCTGAGGCAGACCTATTTCTTGTTTTGTGATGTGACATCTTCTTTGCTATTGACTTGCCAGGTTTGTTCCACTCCTGGTTATTAGCAAATCTCTTTGCAGTCACATACCCTGAGCCAGACACATTTCCTGTTTTATGTTATGACACCTGTTTTGACATTGTTTTCCCATGTCTCTTCTTCTTAATGTCACCAGGGTTTCTTTTGACCATATCCTAGACCATGCTTATTTCTGCATTTTGTCAAGTGGAGAATTTCTTCCAACTTATCGATTACCGGATGTCAACATTTTGATTTAGACATCGATCAAGTTTGGAGTTCAACATTACAATATCACTATTGAGGTGATTTATAGTGGTGTGTTTTCCTTTTTCTCGACCTCGACTTCACATTCTCGACTTCACTTCTCAATCGACTTTTACATTTCCTCATTTTCTGACATACTTCACCATTTTTATACCTGACTTCACGTAGGTTTGACAAGCTCTTCAAATGTCACTTCCTCATCACTAGAATCCATATCGAATTGTACACTCGAGGAGAAGCGGTGACAAGTTTGGCACCTTCTTCCTCGATTCACTTCCTGAATCACCATCAAACCAAGTGACAGCCATTCCTTTCTTTTGTTTCTTTAGAAAGGTGGGACATTCAGCTCTAATATGTCCAAATCCTTCACATCCATGACATTGGATGCCACTGCCTTGACTTCCTTTTCCTCGACTTGGATCTTACTTTGGAGTCATAAGATCTGCGATGTCGAGATGAAATGTCCTTGACATTTGACCTTGACTTTGGATCAATCCTCTTGATGAGCTTGTTGAACTGTCTTCCAAGCATAGCTATAGCTTCAAATATCTTCTCTTCATCTTCCACCTTGCATCCTTCCTCAGTGTTAGATACAAGTGTTATGCTCTTGTTCTTTTGTCAGCAGTTTCAGATTCCCATCTCAAAAATCATAAGAGATCCTATAAGTTCTTCAACCTTCAAGGTGTTGATGTCACGAGCCTCCTCTATTCGGTCACTTTCATTGCAAACCTTTTAGGCAAGGATAAAATTTTCTCACTGACTTTTCTTGACATCTTTTCACCAAGTGCTCACGAGGCATTGGCAATCTCAAAATATTCATGTGAAACTCATGAATAGTCTCATCTTCTTTCATCTTCAAATTCTCAAATTTGGTAGTGAGCATCTGAAGTCTTGTGACTTCACCTTGGATGTCCCCTCATGAGTAGTTTGAGAGTGTCCCAAACATCCTTGGCCAGCTCACATTGATGGACCAATCTGAAGATGTTTCTGTCAATACCATTGAATAGGGCATTCAATGCTTTAGAGTTCCCCAGAGCTAGCTCCTCTTCCTCTTTGCTCCATTCCTCCTCAGGTTTCAAGACAGTAGTCTCATCTTTCTCAAGCTTGGTGGGATGTTTCCATCCTTTGTCGGACTCTCAAGCTTTAATATCCATTGATCTCGAAGGCAACCATACGAGGCTTCCAGTAATTATAATTAGACCCATCCAAAATAGGTGGTCTACCTCCAAATCCTCCTTCCTTATCCATTATGCCAGAAACTATTATCCCTAGATCTCACCCAGAAATAACAGGCAGGGTGCACCTCGATGCCAATTGAAATTCTGGCAGCGGATCGTGATATCTGAGAGAATGTTATGACACACTATCGACACTCTTCACAAATCACACAATAAATTTAAGCAGGTAAAGAACACAATAAGTTGTTTACCCGGTTCGGTGTCTAACTACACCTACATCTCGGGGCTACCAAGCCGGGAGAAATTCACTATTAGTAGAATTAATTCGGGAATAAACCAACAGTTTATCTCCTTCACTTAAGACACCAATGCAACTTCAATCTAAGTCCTACTTAGATTTGAGTTCCTACTCACTCCCCTCAATCACAGCAGTGATATCAACCTATTGAATAATTGAATTGTGAAGACACACTTCAATAAACTATCTTGATCTTGCTTCAAAGCTTCAATCAAGAGACAAACACTCGTGCTTCAAAGCTTTGAGTGTTAAAATACCCTTACACATAAATCCTAGTCCAAGGCACTTATCAATTGATAGTTGCTTGGCTCACAAGAAACTAAAATTACACAAAATACAATGTTAACTCTCTAACGGTACACATAACAGCGATATAAGGGTTGAATTCCTTTTATAGAAGCGATCCACGAAACTTCAGTTTTGGGCTTCCATAAAGGTAGCTAGGGTTCACTTAATTTAATCCTAAAAACATGGTCTTTTCAACAACCAATTTAGGTTTAATTAAGATTAACCTAGCAGCCACGTGAGCATGCATTCTAGTAACAAAAACATAATATAGCATTCGACAAACATCACGAAAAATCTCGGGAAAAGCAGTTATGAGCAGAATGTCTGCTGAATGTCATAACATACATTATGACATCAGACTATTCTGAAATTTCCAGCCTGACTTTAGCTTCGATTCGGTGTCCTTTAACATCCTTGTCAAGTAGGATTTATCTTCAATCTCTGAATGTCATGACATTTATCAAGACATTGCTATAGCCTAGTTTTACCAAAATTAATGCCAACTTAAAACACTAAAACCAACATTAAGAGTATTTTCATTGTGTATTTTATCTTTCATAAATAAAGTCTGCAGTTGCCATATCAACTTGTATTGTTATTATTTCACATTTTATACCGCTTTCTACGAATCTGACCATGGGGAAATTTTGCATAGTTTCCTAACAACTAGTATCAGAGCCAGTTGATACTTTCCGTTTCATAAGTGATCCGGAGGAGTTAGGCGAGTGAGGCGATAGCGAAGATAAAGGAAAGGTGAAAATTGAGAAGTTCGACGGTCACGGAGTTCAACTTTTGGAAGATGCAAATAAAAGATTATTGTATCCAAAGGGAATGCATGAACCTCTCACGAGCACGAAACCAATGAAAATGGACGACAGTTCCTGGACCCTTCTCGATAGAAAAGCTCTTGGGGTCATTCGATTGATGTTATACCGTAATGTTGCTTTCAACATTGAAAAAGAAAAGACAACGATTGATCTCATGAAGGCTTTTTCGATGCGTACGAAAAGTCATCGGCCTCAAACAAAGTTCATTTAATGAGGCGATTGTTCAACTTACGAATGACAGAAGGTGCATCAACAGCGCAACATCTGAACAAAATTAACATTGTTATAACCCAATTGAGTTCAGTTGGAATCGACTTTGATGAAGAAGTACGGGCTTTGATAATCTTGTCTTCCCTGCCAGAAAGTTGGAATGCTACAGTCACAGCCGTGAGTAGCTCATCGGGAAGCAACAAGTTGAAATTTGATGATGTTCGTGATTTGGTTCTTAGTGAAAAGATCCGACGGAGAGAGTCGGATGAATCGTCAACCTCTTCAATATTGCATACAAAGTCAAGAGGAAGAAGTTCAACCAGAGGAAGTGGACGAGGCAAATCAAAAGTGAGACGATCAAAGTCCAGAAATCATCATACTTCTAACAGCTCGAAGACTATCGAATGATGGAATTGCGGGAAGACTGGACACTACAGAAATCAGTGCAGGAGTGCATTGAAGAATCAGGAGGCGAAAGATAAGGCAATCATTGCTTAAACCTCGGGAAGAGGTGATGCATCGATATGTTCTTTGGAGAGAAAGGAAGAGTCTTGGGTGTTAGACTCTGGAGCATCCTTCCACGCAACTTCACAGAAGTTGTTCTTCGAAAATTATGTCCCCAGGAACCTCGGTAAAGTATACCTTGGTAATGAGCAATCTTGTGAGATTGTGGGAAAAGGTTTAGTGAAGATTGAGTTGAACGAGTCTGTTTGGGAGCTGAAGAATGACAGACACATTCCTGACCTAACGAAGAACTTAATCTCAGTAAGCCAGTTGGCCAGTGATGGCTACACAACAATCTTCCATGGAGATCATTGGAAGATTTCTAAAGGTGCAATGGTAGTTGCTCACGGTAAAAAGAGTGGTACTCTTTACGAGATAGCTGGAGAAATTCATTTGATTGCAGTTGCAGTAAATGAAAGTCCCAATCTATGGCACCAAAGACTAGGCCATATGAGTGAGAAAGGAATGAAGGTCATGCACTTAAATAGAAAACTACCAGGTCTTTAGTCAATAGAAATTGATATGTGTGAAGACTGTATACTTTGAAAGAAGAAGAGAGTTAGCTTTCAGACAAGTAGGAGAACCTCGAAGAAGGAGAAACTCGATCTTTTCCACTCTGATGTTTGGGGTCCAACTACCATCTCATCTATTGGTGGGAAGAAATACTTTGTGACTTTTATTGATGATCATTCTAGAAAGGTATGGGTATACTTTCAGAAATATAAGTATGACTTTTTTGAGGCTTTCAAGGTGTGGAAAGCCATGGTAGAAAATGAGATCGGGTTGAAGATCAAAAAGCTCCGAACCGACAATGATGGTGAGTACGAAGACACCAGATTCAAGAAGTTCTGCTATGAGAACGGGATTAGAATGGAGAGGACTGTTCCAGGTACGCCTCAACACAATGGTGTAGCTGAGCGTATGAACTGGACGTTGACAGAAAGAGATAGAAGCTTGCATGTTCAATCAGGCCTACCAAAGCAATTCTGGACAGAAGCTATCAATACAGCAACTTACTTAGTCAACCGAGGATAAGTTTGGCTATCGCCTATGGATGATGAAAACAAAGGATGATTCGCGTGAGATGTGATCTTCAATGAAAGAGTTATGTACAAGGACAAACATAATATAGGTGCCAACAACTTAGATTCAGTGGGCTGGTTTATGCATAAGTGGACGATTTCAGAAAGTCCTATAGTTGATAACCCTCACTAAAATAGCGAAAAAGCGGTGATCAACATCGACATATCGAACCTCGACTCTAACTCACATATTGAGAAGGCCTTCTAGAACTTGTGTTCTGAAAAGAGATACATGGACTATATGTTATTGATAGATGAAGGGAACACGAAGATTATCACGAAGCATGTCATACCGCAGATGCTAGTAAGTGGGAAATTGCTATGAAAGACGAGATGAAGTCTTTGATCTCCAATCAGACATGGGAACTTGTTGAGTTACCTATGGGAAAAAGGTCACTTCACAACAAATGGGTGTATCGGGTCAAGGAGGACCATGATGGATCTAAGAGATACAAGGCCTGATTAGTTGTCAAAGGATTTCTTCAAAACAAAGGAGTTGACTACACTGAAATATTTGCTCTAGTTGTGAAGCTCAATACTATCAGGTCTGTGTTAAGTATTGTTGCCAGTGAAGAGCTCTACCTAGAGGAATTGGATGTGAAGACCGCCTTTCTTCACGGAGACTTAGATGAGGAAATCTACATGTATCAACCAGAAGGGTTCTCAAAAGAAAAAGAATTGATGGCTAGTATTCTGTATGCTTGACCATTGGAAATTTGATGTCGCAATGGTATGCAGACGGACATTGGCCATACAGTGGGAGTTGTAAGTAGGTTTATGTCAAATCTAGATAAATCTCATTGGGAAGCTGTGAAATGGATTTTGAGGTATCTACGAGGCACTAAGGAGAAGTGTTTATGCTTTAGTAAAGGTGAATTAAAAGTACATGGCTATGTAGATCACGAACTTTCTTTGGTGAATTTGATCACCGAACAAGTACCACCGGTTACATATTTATAGTAGGTACTACAATCGTTAGTTGGATGTCACGGATACAAAAGATCGTTGCTCTATCCACTACAGAGGCTGAGTACGTAGCAGTAATAGAAGCTAGCAAAAAGTTGATATGGATTCGAGGATTGTTGACTGAGTTGGGATTCATCCAAGAGAGGAGTGTTTTGCACAGCGACAATCAGTGCAATACATCTGGCTAAGAATTCAGCATCCCACTCTAGAACGAAGCACATTGATCTCTGTTATCACTTCATCAGATCTCTGCTTGAAGATGAGGTACTAATGTTGAGGAAAATTCTCGGAAGTAAGAACCCAACAGATATATTGATAAATGTGGTGACTACTGATAAACCTAAGTTGTGCTCAACTTCGGTTGGCCTTTTATAATAACATACCAGATAAGGTTGTTGTATGATCGAGGTGTGAAGACCGATTGAAGTCAATCTTCAAGTGGGAGATTATTGAAAAAGTCATGAAAATCTTAAACACCACCAGTTATTAATGAAGAAGTTATTATAAGAAATAAAACTGATGCTTTGGAGAAAAGCATGCAGAGTGCTACGTTGTTTTGCTTTACTTGCTATAAATTAAGGCAAATGCATAAACAATAAATATTTCAACATTAAGAGTCTTTTCATTGTGTATTTTATCTTTCATAAATAAAGTCTGCAGTTGCCATATCAACTTGTTTTGTTATTATTTCACATTTTATACCGCTTTCTACGAATCTGACCATGGGGAAATTTTGCGTAGTTTCCTAACATGCATGTGTATACATGTATGTTTATGATAATGCTATTATAATCCAGAAACCTCAAAATGAAGAGGGTAAATTTTGGGGTACAACAAGATGTTATAACATTTGTTGAGAGAAAACAGTCTTTCTAAAAATATAAAGATTGTGTAGAAAAATAAATTGCAAAAACTTATAGAACACAATCGATTGTTAACTCAGTTCGGTGCGACTCACACAATATGGACTAACAAGCAATGAAGGAAATCCATTATTAGTAATATCAATTCGAAGCTAAACAGTCCTAGTTTACAATTCTCACTTAATCCCTACCAAATGCAATTTCTACCTTGGAACCTCCTGTTAGAACATAGTTTAGTTCTCCACCAATCTTAGATGTTTTGATGATAACAAGTATTGTTGATGACAATCATGTTCTGACTCTAATAAACAAATATTTTGTATGAAACATTGTTGGCTTCTAAGTTTCTTTAAAAGTATGCAGATAAAGTTCTAACCTTGAAAAGAAAAGAAGTTTTTGATCTTATCTACCGAAGTTCGATGGCGGTGAAGACGGAAGATGCGATTAAAGTAGAAGAGCGAAGTTACGATGTACATTGAAGACTACGATCTAAGGGAAGTTCTACTCGATCTAAGAGAGTTCGATGTCGGAAGAAGACTATGAACTGAACATCGAAGTTCGACATGTTAGAAGATGTTAAAGATTCACGCTCTAGCGAAGTTACGATAAACTTCTAAAAAGCACCGGACCGCTCTACAAACTCCGATATCCATGTTACGGCTGAAATGCTGGGCGTTTCCATTCATTAAATAAAGATTTGAAGCAGTTTAACTTCCAGCAGGATCTCGCTTTTATGGAAAGAAAAATCAACTCAAATTATCATTATTCCATATACGACAGATGTCTCCACGGATATTTTCCATGAGCGTCTATATAAGTTCATCTATGAAGAGCGATAGAAATCAATACGCATAAACAACAAAAGAAAATTCAAATTGTTCATTAGTTCATAAGTGTTGAAATATTCTTGTGTAAAAATCACGGTTGTGATATAGCTTTCTAGAAGCATCATTAAACACATTTTGTAATTATAATTGTATTCCTTGAGAAACCAAGTTGTGGTGTTCTTGAGAAGACTAAAGCAGTTGTTTTAGTGAATTGTAATTCCTTGAAAACCAAGTTATGGTATTCTTGAGAAGACTAAGCGATGGTCTTAGTGGATTGTAATCAAGTTCGATTAGTGGATTAAGACCTCGTTGAGAGAGGCAAATTACCTTGCGGATGGAATAGAGTAGTTTGAGTTCAAGCGAACCGGATAAAAATAATCGTGTCAATCTTAATTTGATTTCAAAACCCCAATTCAAACCCGTTTTCTTGTGTTTTCATCCTTGATTGGCATCAGGCGCTTTGGTTACGGGTGCTAACATAACAATGTCGAGAAAAAGATCCGACTTAAAAAACATTATGGCGAAAAGGTTCAAAACAACTACGACGAAAAGGCAGTCGTGGAAGACCTCCAATGTTTGATCGACAAAACTTTGATTCTTGGAAGGACAAAATTGAAAATTTCTTTACGGCTCATGGCGGTGACCTCGGGACATGGTAACAGATGGCTATACTCATCGATGGCGCAAGTGGTCGAGAAGATTAAAAGGAAGAAAATGCGGATCAGAAGAAGAATTCAAAAATCACCACAAGGCGAACCATCCTTCTAAGTGCTATCTCATACATAGAGTATAGAAGATCACGAGACGAGACTCATATAAGAACATCTTTGATTCCTTAAGAATGACGCATCAAGGTAACACGAGTCAAAGAAACAAAAGCTCTTGCCCTCATTCGAAGCGAAGCATTTAAAATGGAAGAAGATGAAAGCGGTTGAAGCAATGTTCTCAAGGTTTCAAATTACGGTGGCGCTTTAAGGTTACGGATAAAGGATACTCTGTTGCTGACCATGTAAAGAAAGTCATCAGAAGTCTTCCCAAGAAATGGAGACCTATGGTGACAACGCTCAAGCTTGCAAAGATCTCAATAATATCTCTCTAGAAGAACTCATCAGCTCATTAAGAAGTCACGATATTGAATTAGAAGAAGATGATCCCCAGAAGAAAGGTAAGACTATTGCTCTTAAACCTAACAAAAAATATGACTCTAAAGCTTTTCAGGCAGAAGAAGAAAACTCTGGAGGATCTTCGTCAGAAGATGATGAGCTATCTCTGCTCTCCAGAAGAGTTCAACAACTCTGGAAGTATAGACAGAGGAAGTTCAAAAATTCCAGAATATCTAGCAACTTCTCTGATCTATCCTCTGGAAACAGAAAGTCCATAAGCAAAGATGTTGTCTACTACGAATGTAAGGAACCTAGTCACTATAAAAATGATTGTCCCATACTTCTGAAAGAAAAGCCAAATAAGTGGTTTGACAAAGAAACGAAGAAAAGTCTTATGGCATCATGAGATGGCTCATTCTTACGAGCTTGTCGAGACTCGAGAAGATGAAAGAGAAAACATAGCATTAATGGCCAACATAGCTGACAACTCAGACTCCTCAGACTCTAAATCCGACATTGAAGAGGTATTTCCAAATTTTGCCGTTACTTTTTCTAGAGTTGAATTAGAAGAAAGCTTATTTGAAATACTTGAAAACTATCAGAAGCTTAAAATCAAATACAAGAATCTGAAACAGAATCTTATATCTGATTCAGAAGATACTAAGAAACTTGAAACAGAAAATTTTGAGCTTATGAAAATTATTTCAGACTTAAAAATTAAAAACTCTACTTTTAAAGAAAATCTTCAAAAAGCTCAAGAAAAACTTGTTTCAGAAGTTTTGAGTAACACTGATAATATTCTGAAAGAATATGATATTGGTTTTCAAGAGTTTCTTGCTAAAGAGCATATACAAAACAAAAATGGCTTCAATGATCTATAAAGTAAGTAGAAACAGAAGAAAAGGCTTAGGTATGTGCCTTCTAAAGATGATAAACCATATTCTGGAGTAGATGATATGGTCATTAAATACACACCTCTAAAATCACACTTCACCTATGGTCACCCACATGACATAAAATATACTAGTGAATCATATTATGCTAAATCTTATGATAAACCTATGTTCAAACAGAACTTTGAAAAATCTAACCAAAAGGGACCCAAAATGATATGGGTACCTAAGGATAAAATAGTATATGTTGCAGATATCTTTGACAACAAAGTTGAAACACCAGTCATGGTACTTGGACTCTGGATGCTCTCGACACATGACGGGAAGAAAGCATATGTTCCAAAGTCTGGAACTTAAAGCTGGAGGTTACGTCGGTTTCAGAGGCAACCAGAAGGGTAAAATCATTGGCTCTGGAACTATTGGTAACGATTCTTTACCTTCTATTACAAATGTTCTTTTAGTAGATGGATTAATGCATAATCTGTTATCCATAAGTCAATTAAGTGATGACGGTTATGATATTATCTTTAATCAAAAGTCTTGTAAAGCTATTAGTCAGAAATATGGAACAATCTTCTTTAATGGCAAAAGGAAAAATAACATTTATAAAATCAAACTTTCTGAACTTAAAAGTCGGAATGTTAAATGTCTTATGTCAGTGGACAATGAGCAATGGGCCTGGCACAAATGATTGGGGCATGTTATTATGAGAAGAATATCTTAAATTAACAAACTCAATCTTGTTAGAGGACTTCCTAATTTGAAGTTCATTTCAAATGCTCTGTGTGAAGCTTGTCAAAGAGGCAAGTTTTCAAAAGCTTCGTTTAAATCAAAAATGTTGTTTCTTGATCTAAGCCATTAAAACTTACATATTCTGTTTGGACCAATGAAAACTACATCCATCAATGGCAAGTATGGGTTGGTGATCGTAGATGACTATAGCAGATGGACATGGGTAAAATTCTTAAGACACAAGGATGAGTCACATTTTGTGTTTGCTAACCATAATGTAGTCCAAAATGAAAAGAGTTTAGAATAGTAAAAGTCAAAAGTGATCATGGTGGTGAATTTGAAAACAAACACTTTGAAAATTTCTTTAATAAAAATGGTATTTCTCATGATTTTTCGTGTCCTAGAACTCCATAACAAAATAGAGTTGTAGAACGTAAAAATAGAACTTTACAAGAAATGGCCAGAACCATGATCAATGAGACTAATATTGCTAAACATTTCTGGGCAGAAGCAGTGAACACAACGTGTTACATCCAGAATAGAATCTTTATAAGACCTAAAATAGAAAAGACTCCTTATGAATTGTGGAAGAATAGAAAGCCCAACATTTCTTATTTCCATCCTTTTGGATGTACTTGTTTTATTCTTAATACCAAAGATTATCTGAATAAATTTGATTCTAAGGCACAAAAATGTTTAATGTTAGGATATTACGAGCGCTCAAAGTCTAGTATATAACAACGAAACACGTATTATAGAAGAATCCATTAATGTCGATTTGATGATAAGCTTGGCCCTCAAAGTCAAAGCAAAAGACTCTCTTGCGGAATAAAAATTCAATTCTGAGGATCGGAAGATGGTCGACAAAGTTCGAAGAAGAAACCAAAGGAGAACTTACATCGGAAGTCTTGAAGCGTAACCAAGAAAAACTTTTGAAGAACTCATCGGAGAAAGCCATCCGAGCGACAGCTCATCACGAAGAAATGATTCTAGGAAAGAAAGATGATCAATCAGTAGATCTACATTCAGAAACTCTGAAGAATCTCTCATGGGTCTTATATCATTGATTGAACCAACTTTTGTAGATGAAGCTCTTCAAGATAATAATTGGATCATTGCAATGAAGAAGAACTAAATCAATTCACCAGAAATGACGTATGGGATCTTGTGCCCAAACCAAAGGTTTCAACATTATTGGAACCAAGTGGGTCTTCATAAACAAATTTGAGTGAACAAGGAAAGTAGTGAAACAAAGCTCGATTGGTACACAAGGTTATAGTCGCAGAAGGAATAGACTATCTGAAACCTTTACTCCGATCGCGAGGTTAGAATCTATAAGACTTTTAATTTCATATGTTGTTAATCACAATATCACACTTTATCCGATGGATGTAAAGCGAATTCTTAAATGGTTACATTGTTGAAGAAGTTTATGTCCATCAACCCCTAGTTTTGAAAACTCAAAACATCCAGAATTTGTTTACAAACTAAAAAAATCTTTGTATGGTCTTAAACAAGCTCCCAGAGCTTGGTATGAAAGACTAAGTAATTTTTTATTAGAAAAATATTTTACTAGAGGGAAAGTGGACACAACCTTATTCTGAAAGACATTTAATAATGATATTCTGATATGTCAAATTTATGTTGATGACATAATTTTTGGTTCTACTAAATCCTCCCTTGGGAGAGAGTTTGCTAAGTCTATGCAGGCAGAGTTTGAAATGAGTCTCATGGGCGAACTCAAATTCTTTCAGGGAATTCAAATACATCAGACCTTAGAAGCAACTTACATACATCAGAATAAGTATGTTAAAGAACTTCTGAAGAAATTTGACATGTCAGATAGCAAACCCTCTAAAACCCCTATGCATCCCACGTGTATTTTGGAGAAGGAATAGGTAAGTAAGAAAGTAGATCAGAAGATCTATAGAGGTATGTTGGCTCTATTATATTTAACTTCCTCAAGACACGATATTTTATCGATTATCTGTCTTTGTGCTAGATTCAATTAGATCCTAGAAACTCATAGCTGCATTAAGTGAATTCTCAATATCTGAAAATACTACTAATCTTGGTCTATGTTACGGAAAATCGGAGAATACAAACTTGTAGGATCTGTGATCTTGACTTTCTTTGGAGACGAATAGAAAGGAAAAGCACTTACGGAAGGCGGGTTTACGGGAGAAAATCTGATATCTTGGTCCAGTAAAAGACAATCCACTATTGCACTATCAACTGCAGAAGTAGAATATATAGCAGCAGCTGGATGAAGTACTTAGATGCTCTGGATGAAAAGTCAACTTGAGGACTTTCAAATATTCGAGAGTAACATTCATATCCTCTGTGATAACACTTCTGCTATTTGTTTATCTAAAAATCCTATTTTGCATTCTAGAGCTAAACATATAGAAATTAAACATCATTTCATTAGGGACTATATTCAAAAGGGGGTTCTTTATTTAAAATTTATTGATACAGACCATCAATGGGATGATATATTTACAAAACCCCTTGCTGAAGATAGGTTCAATTTCATTCTGAAACATCTCAGTATGGAATTATGCCTGAAATGAAAAGATTATTTTTGCTTAACTGGTAGAATACTATTCTCTGTGAACCTTTGATCAATTGTCCTTTAGAAGTGAGAAGGGTAAATGAATCAGAATCTATCAGAAGATCTGAGAGATGACTCAAATCAAGATAGAAGCATACAGTTCACCAGAACAACACCTGTCAATCTTAATTGTTAAAACACTCTCAGAAGATGAACACATGTTCAAACTCTGATAGAGTGAAACATTTGAGTTGCTAACTTAAGGCGCTGGTCACTTTGGTAACTGTTCATCATATATTCTACTACCTCCCTTACAAGAAATCATCATGTTTTTATTACTTTCTGCATTAAAATATCTAAAGTGCATGACTTCAAGAAATTATTCCTCTCTTTAAACTCTCATCTCTTCAAATTCATTTTCATCTTACGTGCTAAATTTCTTTTGATTTATGACAAAAGGGAGAAACGTAAGATATTTTGAAATTCATAGTTACAGATAGACTAAGTCTCGAACATTTTAATATCACCCTTGATTTCATTTGTGTCTAAAGATTAAAACAGGAAATCAACTTTTGGAAATTAACTTGGAACCATCATCATACTCTGGACAAAACTTCAGGGAAGTACAATGTTCTCTAAATTTATATGAATAATAAATTCAGGGGGAGACCTCTCTTTGTCAAAATATTTGTGTTTTGTCATCATAGATGTTTTGATGATAACAAGTACTATTGATGACATTCATGTTCTAGCTCTAATAAACAAATATTTTGTATGAAACATTGTTGGCTTCTAAGTTTATTTAAAAGTATGCGAGATAAAATCTAACCTTGAAAAGAAAAGTTTTTGATCTTATTTACGAAATTATGATGACGATGAAGAGCGAAGTTCGATGAAAGTAGAAGAACAGAAGTTCTGATGAAAGTAGAAGAACAGAAGTTCTGATTTTCGTTAGAAGACTCTGATCTAAGCGAAGTTCTAATAGCGTTAGAAGACTCTGATCTAAGAGAAGTTTTGATGTCAGAAGAAGACTCTGAATTGAACATACAAAAGTTCTGACATGTTAGAGGATGTTAAAAGATTCACGCTCTAAACAAAGTTCTGATAAACTTCTAAAAAGCACTAGACCGCTCTACAAACTCTGATATCCATGTTCTGGATGAAATTCTCTGAAGTGTTGCCATTCATTAAATAAAGATTTGAAACAGCGGTTAACTTCAGGGATCTCGCTTTTATGGAAAGAAAAATCAACTCAAATTATCATTATTCCATATCGACAAGATGTCTCCAACGGATATTTTCCATGAGCGTCTATATAAGGATTCATCTATGAAGAGAACGATAGAGATCAATACGCATAAACAACAAAAGAAAATTCAAATCGTTCATTAGTTCATAAGTCTTTGAAATATTCTTGTGTAAAAATCACGGTTGTGATATAGCTTTCTAGAAGCATCATTAAACACATTTTTGTAATTGTCAAGAATTGTATTCCTTGAGAAACCAAGTTGTGGTGTTCTTGAGAAGACTAAAGCAGTTGTTTTAGTGAATTGTAATTCCTTGAGAAACCAAGTTGTGGTGTTCTTGAGAATACTAAGGCGATGGTCTTAGTGGATTGTAATCAAGTTACGATTAGTGGATTAAGACCTCGTTGAGAGAGCAAATCACCTTGGCGGGTGGACTAGAGTAGTTTGAGTTCAAATGAAGCGGGATAAAAATAATCGTGTCAATCTTAATTTGATTTCAAAGCCCAATTCAAACCCCCATTTCTTGTGTTTTTCATCCTTCACCTCCTAATCTCATGGAATGTCTCAAGAAACCGAAAATAAGATTACACTTCCAACACAAATATACTTAGTTTGCTTAAAATTTTCACTAAGAACAATACTCAACTCTTTGCTTAAAAGCTTGGGGAGAACAATAACTTCATAGACAAGTAACAATTAGTAAACTCAAATGCGACAAAATATACATGATGACGTACAAAAGACATACGAAGAACCTCATAAACTATCAAGCCCTAAACCCTTATTTTTCATGCGGTTTTACGATAAAACTATGCTTCTTAAAAACTTCTGCAGTTGGACTTGGACAGGCTTGGACTCTTCAATCAAATCCAACCTTCAGTTGCAAATCCCTACATAATCTTCTCCACATTAATAGAACAAATCTTCAAAGTTTCCTAAAAGTATCAATTATTCTTTTTATAAAACAAATCTAATCCATTGTCCCTAAATAAATTTCCTTGACATGTGCATAATGATGAGGTATATCCAAAAGAATCTCATCAAATCAAATTCATCCGTCAAGACATAATCAACAATAGTGTCTGTTGTACCAGACGAGAATGTCACAACATCTAATTTGACATGTAATTGGAAAACGCATAACAACAACATTGTTATGACAGTGGATGCAGATGTTATAACATCTTACTCAACACCAGTATAGAATCATATTTTACCAAAATTATGTCAATCCTAAAATCATGAAACAAACAACATGAATAAGTTCACAACATTTAATAAAAAATGATTTCACTAAAATAATACTAAAGTTTTAATTTATATTTAAAAACATTTACGTGAAATGAAGTTTTTCTGAAGAATGTGCGTGAAAGGATTTGAACAATAAATTCTAACTATTGAATGGAAACGTTACATTCTATTTCAAAATTTAAAAATATTTTTAAAATGATTATATACAGAAATAAATTCTGATAAAAAATCTTAAAAATAACTATAATCAACTTTTTAGCCTTCACAATTACTCTCTTTATTCTAAATTATATGTTGTTTTGGTCATTTTACGGGAATTAAGAAATTTAATTATTTTTATAAAAAAATGAAATGGTGTATGAGTTTACAAATATGTTCTTCAATTATTATATTGAAAAACGTAATAAAAAAAATAAAAGAAGAAAGAAAAACAAATAGTAGAGAGTATATTAGACAAAAAATCATAAATAATTTATTGAAATTCTAAAATGACTTATAATTTGAAACAAATATTTTTGACAAAGTAATTTATAATTTAGAACGGAGGGAGTACATTTTACTTACGTGTTTAATATTTATTTTTTTGTGCAAGAGAATTCACGGGATGTTATATAATATATAGTTGAAATATTTATAGTACTGTAAGCAATAAGCAAAGAAAATTTTGCTTCACTTCTCTCTCTTCAGCAACCACATACGATTGTAAAAAGTGATAGCTATTAGAGGTAAGAAAAGGAAAAGGCTGTGAAGAAAGCATGTGAACGAAAGAATCATGCATAACATGATTGAGAAGCTAATGATGCAAAAACCTGGCGTGCAAGTGAAGTGAAGGACGAAAAGTATCAATATACTTCACATTTCTAAAAAACCCATTAACACAAGATTCACCACTAGCTAAGCTAAGAAAGGAGAGATTTCATGATGTCGTTTTCAGACATTGTATATCACATGTCAAGCTACATTTAAGAAAAGAAACCAAGTTCAATCACATGAATCCACGTAGTAATTAGTAGTAGTAATAGTTTTATTTTAATTTTTTCTCTTTATTCTTTTATGAAGATGCTGTTTTTATCATTATGCTTAAAGTATACGGATGTACAAATGGTTGATTAAGGAGGTCAGAGTGAAGTTTATAAAAATTAAGGAACGATTATTTTTAAAAGGAAAACATAGTATGACAATAGTGCATTGTTTTTTAGTGCAAGCTGTTTAAAACTAACAAACAATGCAGAATGCAAAAATGATTGATAGAAATAAAAGCAAGAGGTGTGAGAATACTAAACTCATGTTTATATGTAATTTGTTTCAAGTTTGACGGAGAAATGTAAATTAAATCAAAAGGAGAATTGTAAACTCAAGTGCATATTTATTCAACGTAGGTATATTACACAAGTACACTTAAAAAAACAAAAAGTAAGGTAACTATGTTCAAGCTTATAATGTATTGAGAAATTTTCAAAGTAATACATATAGTTTGAAAATAGTTCATATAAACGGGCACCTCTTGGTTTTAAAAACATGAAGAATGTCCTCAAAAACTAAATTATTATTAGGATTGAATTTAGAGTAGACATAGGATGATCCAATAAATCTAATTTATAAGCTTTTTTTATATAGCAAGGTTGATTGTATGTATCGAAGAAGAAGCCGTGTGTCAGGATATACATAAGTTTGGCGTCTCATGTCATAATGAATCGTACTATACCTTTTTAGAAAGGAATCGACCCACTAGTCTAACCCACAACTTTATAGTGACTTATGGGTTTTTTAAGCCATCATAATTTGTTTCTAGCTCGAAACAATATTTTACTATTTTCTACAATTTTTATTTTATTTTTTATTTTGTTTTAGATTAAAGGTCCATAAGACCTTTAGGGTTTTTTTTTTTGTTTTTTTTGTATTTTAAGACTTTTTCTATGGTCATAAGAATTATCTTTCATTTAAATAAAATTAAGAGCTTTCTTCTTTTGGTGGATTTCAACTTTATTTGACAAGTTTTTCACTTGAAAACTTGTTATTCCTTCGCGTGTATGACTGCATTAGTTGACATCAGAGCAAGTTTTCTCTTCTTCTTTTGTAACTTGACAATCATGGCGGATCGGCCGACAATCGGGCGTATCTAGAAGGAATTATCGCGAATCTAATTGGATGATTAAAGCACTTATTCATTAATTGATTTTAGAAAGAAAAAAAGTGCTTATTCAATTGATTGATTGTTGATACCTTTGACTTGTTGACATGAAACTTTGAATTGCATGTGATTAGCCTTAGGTGTAAATATGTGCATTCTAGATGTTTGTGAAAAGGTTTAGGCCGTCGAGCTTTGATCTCAATGCACAATTTCCTTCAATTTTCTTGTGCATAAATTCTCTTTGTTAGGATGATAGTGAAATCGATGTGAATTTGCCTTTTATTCGACAAAATTTTGTTCACACAACATGTCGAGGTCTAAAAAACGTATGGCAAATTCACGCGTCGATGCGCACCTTCAAGGAGAATTTGTAACTTGATTGCTTGCCAATTGGTCTTCCATATCATTCTATGGATATTCTACTATTTTTAAGTTTTCCAAGATATAAACCATGCGCGAAAGCAGTTTGCCCAAGCATGAGTTATGGGATTTCAAAGTTTCAAAAAAAAAAAAACATTCTGCTTCGGGGAACCCAGTGCCCATATAACATGTTTTGGTTCTGCCATCGTGCAGAGCTGGGGAACCCGGTTACCCAGGTTTGGGAACTCGGTGCCCATATAACATGTTTTGTTATGACTTTGTCTGGTGTGGAACCGGATCCGCTTATTGGGAACCCGGTTCCATTGTTCAAAATTCTAAAATTCTTATTTTTAACTATGCTTTCTCAATGCTTTCTTCAAGGTTTCTTTTAGTATTTCTTGCATCAATCTAATTGTGGCATAGGTTGAGCTTTCATTTGCTTGCATTTTGTCATATGTTCATGCATTTCATCCATAAAAAAAGGCATTAAATACATGAATAAATATGCATTTTCATGCATGATTTCAATTCTAAATTTTGATTAATTTTGCATATCATTTGAATATTCATTTGTTTAGAATTATGTGCATCATGTATGGATTCAATATCAAATTCCCTTCCTCATTTCAAAATCAAAACAAATGAGAATTGGAAATTGAATCGACACATGAATTTTTACTTTCCATAAACCTTTTTAGGCAATTTTATGAGTCAAACCTCATTTTCCTCAAAAGTCCAAAGTAACGGTACATGTCCCATACATTTTGGCATGTTCCGTAACCATTTGGAGGTTTTGAAACCAAATTTTGATTGGAACATGCCTAAGCGGATTTGCTGCCCGTCACTTTAAAGTCAGAAAATGTCACTTCCACTCGGAATTAATTAAAATTGCTCACGTTTTTGAATCTGTTGGCGTTTTGCAAGCAACCATGTGATTCTTAATCGATTCAGAAGTTGACTTTTTCGCTCCGATTTGGAAAACCGCCTTCCCAATCAATTTTGTGAATTTATTTCACTTCTTACATCTTATACTAGTTTATTTGCAAATCTTTAATCGGTTTACATTTGGTGCTTTATTTCAAGCACTTGCTTTATAAGTCGACACTTTATTTCATGTGCCGGTGTTTGGATGTTTTACTTGCGATTTGGATTTGTAGCATCCTTACCTTGTGCTTGCACATACGTGTAATTCTATTATGCTTGCTTGGGTTTCACCTTTTGCGGGTTTTGTGATTCGAATATGCACTAACGCACATTCTCATGCATGTTTGAGTACGAACACGCTTCATATTATTGCTTGTTTGGATTTACACTTTCTTGCAAGTTATCCATTTATTTGAATCGTGCGAATGCGCATTTCATTATACGCACATATGTGTATATTCTATTGTCGATTGTTACGGATTAACACCTCTTTTGCGGGTTATCCGTTTGTTTTAATGTTACGAATGCATATTCCATTGCTTGTGCACATACGTGTACATCCTATTGTCGATTGTTGTAGATTGATACCTCTTTTGAGGTTATCGATTGTTTGAATGCATCTGAACACGCATTCCATTTCTTGTGCACTTACGTGTACATTCTATTGTCTGATTAATGTGGATTGACACCTCCCTTGCAGGTTATCCGATTGCTTGAATGCATACGAACACGCATTTGTTTGCTTATGCACGTACGTTTACATTCTATTGTCTGATTGTTATGGATTGGCACCTCTTTTGCAGGTTATCATATTGTTTGAATGCGTCGAGCGCGCCATTCTTATGCATACGTGCACATTTTATTATCTAGTTGTTATGGGTTTTCTCTTGTAGGTTATTTTGAATTCGAATATGCATGAACGCATATTCTATTGCTTGTTGCGTCTGCAAGCATATCTTATTATGCCTTGTCGGGTTTCACCTTTCTTGTAGGTGTATGTTGATTTGAAGGTGCGGAATGCACATTTATTGCTTATTCGTGTAAGCGCAAAACTTTGTTTACTTGTTTGGTTTCGATTCTCTTGCGAGGTTCATTTGATTCGAATGTGACGAGCACATTCTAACACTAGTTTACGTACGAATGCGCATCCTATTGTCTGTATTGTGATTTCTCGTAGGTTATCTTGTTTGAACGTGTACCAACGCACATTTTGACATCTCTTTGCGCACGAATGCGCATCGTCTTTATCTGTATTGTTGGTTTGCAACCTTTTGCGGTTTATACGCCTCGGATGTGTCTGAGCACATTCGCTCATGCTTTGATGCCTTAGTGCATTACTCACGGTTTCTTTGTTGCTTGGCAGCAATTGAAGTTTTCAGTATTTCTAAACTGCGTTAAACTACAGTTATTGTCCGGTGTGGTATTTGCTATACCTTGTTTACCGCATTCTTTACCGCTTTTCTAGAGAGCATGAGAAGTAGGGTTTTACTGCTTTCTTTTGCCATGAGAAGTAGGATTAAAGATGCATGATGGGGCTTCTGTAGTTGGAGCATGTTCAGGAACCCCTCTGACTTATTTAAAGACCCGTCTAGGGCAATTTTGTGTGCTACTTGTGTGTGGTTTGTTCAAAATCCTCTTTCGTGCATAGGGAGGTAATTCGCAATAAGTGTTTACATTTGTGCTTGCATAGGTCATGAGTGGTTAGGAAACCTAGAGTGGCACCACCAAGCAAAGTCCCACTTTGATCTTGATTGTACATATGATGATATGATTGGCGCTAAAGGGTTCACAATCAACCCCACATAATTCTAGTCGTGTCCTCGGCACATTATGTTGTTTCCTTACCAAGTCATTAATAAAAAAGTGCCAAGAGTCCCCTATTACGACTCTTCACGCCTTTTCCTAAAGTTCGCATTTACTCTTGTCGTGCACTCATTGCTCTTCACACTTGACAATTTATGTCATGATGTGATACCTTTCATGAGAATCGAATGTGTCATCTCCTAGTTGCTTCGAGTACATCAGCGTTGTTGTAGGCTATGTGACTTCATTCTTTTCCTGAGCATGTGTGTTCATATGTTTGTGCATTGAATTGTTTGTTTTCTTTTGCCGAAGAACTTGCTTGCTTCATCCCTTTGCATCCCTTGGTTCTACAACCAAGACGGATATTAGGATAGCTTTCCCTTAGAAACGCTCGGTTACGATAGCTCTCGAGCCTAGACATTAATATATACATCCTTTGCATGTCAACATAGGTAGAGATTCCCTTACATCCTCAATCTTAGGTCCAATCTTGCATGATAACATTAGGGTAGAACTAGTTAGTCTCCCTTTACATGTTTTAATGTTTCTTTTGCATCCTTGCATGTAATAAAACTAAAACTTGTTTTCTTTTTTCTTTTAAAAATAAAACACTTAATAATGGTTCAAACTCCCTTTTCAAGATAAAAGCAACCAACCAATGCAAATATTTTTTCGCCTCGGCGCTTTCTTTTGTGTTTTAAACTCTTTTCGAAATAAAAACACTAAACCCACCAAAACAAGTGAGCGAACTATGGCTCTTACTTTCCCGTTGCATGAGGGAATCGTAGCATCTTGTCACGGGGCTCGATCGAGCAAAACTTTGTAAAAATTCCTTCTTTTCCCCGTGTTTTGTTTATTTTCTTTTCTTTTCTTTCACATGCATTGTAGTGATTAAGCGATAGATAGATATAACACACCCAATAGATAAAAAATAGAAGTGGATACCATATAGTACTACAGGCGTGTGGGGTACTAATATCTTCCCCTTGCGAAATAGACTCCCTTACCCCGATCTCTTTGCCGTAAGACCGTGATTTCTCCCCCCTCGGGTTTACTCTATGTTTTCCTTTCCTCTCGCGGGATAAAAAATGTTTGATAGCGACTTCATTGATTCAATTATCCGATGATGTTCAGCCGATTGTTTCAGCTGGAGACTTCATTGGGGACAACTAACCTATTGTTGGTCCGTCCAGGAGTCGATCCTAGCTTCCTTTTTCTTTTCTATTTGATGTTTATCTATTTACTCGCTTTATCGCTCCATCCTCTGCATGTTTGCATTGCATCCTATGTGACATTTTACTGTTTTCAAACATTGGTTGGCTGTTGTGTTGTGATATGTTTCTGGATTGGGTTGGTGTTACAAGAGGTAAAAGTCCCCATACCCTGGGCAGAGAGGCATATAGGACACATAGGACTATAGTGGAACATGATGGCTACGGATGTAGATCTTGTAGTGCGTCATGTCGTCCATGCTCAGGGTAGGTTTCAAGTAGGGTGCTATCGTCATCACGTAGGTGTTACGATGGTAGTATCCCTAGGCAGACCTGATCTTGGAGTTACCTTAACCTTACCCAGACCTTTGTCTTACCCTTGAGTAGGAAGGGATCATCATGATTATTATAGGTACCGTTTGTGACTGTTGGTGACTCGATACAGATGGTGACTTGGTATTTTCTGTTGGTGACTATGGTTCTTATTCTATGGTATTTTCTAGTCGTTACTCTATCCGTGATCTCTGTTTTCTTTGACCAGATCAGAAATAGCACATCAAATAATGCAATTTCATGGAAGTCGTAAACCCATGATCAATGCACGATGCACTTGCACCATGTTCAGGTGGTGGCTATTTATTCTGATGGTGATTATACTGTTCCGGCGGGGACATTCAGTTTTGTTGGTGACCATGTGTTTCTCTAACACTTGGTTCTCTAGTATTTTCTATGGCATCTTGACTGGTGCGGAACTTTTGATCCTAGTATATTCACCTTTCGGGGATTATGTAGCATTTATCCAAAGATTATACGGATGGCATCAGTTGTACATGTGCTACCGTTGTTACGAACTTTGTAACCTATGGTTGATGCATTTGTATCATAGCATGTTTGTTTTCAAAGATATGTTAGAAAAATACGCATGTATATATCTAACTGCATACACATTGATTGCATGCATCCATAGCAATACTCGATACTTGGGGACTTCTCTTTTACTCGGACTGGTATTTTCGATTCGAATTGCAAGTCTTGACTTCTTACCACTCCTTGATCGGATGGAGCAACCGTGGGGAATTTGACTATTCGAAAAATTACTTGGGGTTTATTTATGGTGGACATGCAAGCTGCAAACCTTGATCCGTGGTTACGGACTCTTGGAAAATCATCGATTGAAGACTTAGTTGAGTTTGGTTATGAGGATTCAGCGGTACCAACAAGTGAAAATAATTGAATATATCTTGCTGCGGACAAAGTTATTACTTCTCCCATCTGTGGGATCTCCTTGAGTCATGGAGTAATTAGTGGGTCTTCTCCAAAATGTTGGGATTGTAAGTTTACTCTTCAGCAATTAGTTCCTAATCTCTAAGGGAATCTATATGGAAAAGATCGTCAGCAGATATATAAGAAGCCCGAGAAGTGTGTGGGTTTATTTCCAATATCATATGCCTAATTACCTCATTTCCTGTTGGAAGTTCAATGATTAAGCTTCATGCTTCGGGTTCTCCACCAACATACCTCTCTCATGGTTTTGGTGAAAATTCAAGACGTGTCTCTCATTCTGGGGCACTTGGCCGTGATATCGAATATAAGAGGTTGAAATTCAAAGTCCAAAACTCGTCTGATGTCTTTCCCAAAGGTTCATTCATGTTTGGAAGATTACTTGGTAACTTCGGTATCTGCAGTTAAGCAGTAAAGCGCTCGTCCATCTTTTGGAGAATCACTGTGAATATCATTCAGGGGCATTTCTGTCCTCTTGTCAAAATTTGAAAGGCGTCGAAGGCCAAGATCCATGAATAGCTCAATACAGGGGCATTTGTGGTTAATATAAATATGGTAGACCTCAAGTCAATCATATTCCATATCCGACCAAAGGTGCGATTATCCATTCTCAAAAAGCATCTCGAATCTCATGCGGTGGTGTGTCCAAAGATCGTTTCAATAATTGTTGCCTATTTGGTCTTGATAATCGGATGATTAATCGGGATGAGTATCACCGTATGCTCGGTCGAGGCCATCAAGAGCTTAGGGTATCCTAAGAGAAGAGTTTGGTGCGGCGCCTATGACTCTCAATCAGTTGATCCCTCCCTTGCTGAGTTTTCATCAAAGGAAACCAAGAGGATGGATTATGCTATCCCTCTTCAATATGAGGGATTTGATTTCGGTGTCAATGTGATTACCATGTAGGGTCACCTTGCCATTCAGTTGAAAGTAGTGTGTCAACCTAAGACAAAGTCCAAGACTTGATCAATTCAGAGATTGTTGTGTTCACATCAGATTAAAAGGGGAATCTATGTCTCAGTGGTGTCCAGACTACAAAGTGTATCGTCAAAAGCAACAAGTCCATACGGAGTCAAGCCTCCTCAACATGGAAATTTCAAAGTTCATTTGCATTCTCATTTGTAGATTTTCTTGTTTGTTATGTACTTACTTGTATGCAAAACATTTCCATCTTCGGAATTTTGATCATAATGCATTGAATATGTTTGTCTTGAACTAATCCATTCGTATTCACTCTTATTTGTTTTACTATTCTTTTGATACATCAAATCCTGTTAATAAATCAAAACCTCTGTAGGGAGGATGACGAACAATATACCAAGAATCTCAAACGGTATCGCTTTTTGAGTAAAAAACCTTCTTGACAATGTACATGCCTTGTTTAAAATCCCCAAACACCAGAGATATAAGGGAGATAGACACTCTCTAACCCCTTTGAGCCTTGAAGTAGGAGTTTTCTTTTCTATTCAGAAAAATAACCTCATTTTAACCCGGAAAGTGTTGATTAATCGATCAAGCGTTCAAAAATCATCAAGTGCACAATCAAAAGATACAACAATGGTTATCCTCCGAAAGGTTGAAAGCTGCAATAGTCAAGCTTCATCTATCAATGGTGTGCGTCAAGAAAGACGATACCCCAATGGGTATTCCTCATCCACCAAGGACACAGGCAATCACAATCACTTCTAATCAATCAAAGTCTCGAGATCACACGATTTGTTCAAAAAGTGTGAATATATAAATAAAAAAGAGAAAAAGCCCGCTAAGTCGAACTTGGTAATAAGTCGCTTAGGAAAAAAAAAAAGGTAAAATGTTGTGAAAATAAATTGGAAAGTCGAGAAAGGATAATCAAATAACATCCTCAGTGAAGAACAAAGTCGTGTGATCAGACACCAAAGCAAAAAAAAGTGACTGTCGTGTCCAAAAAATCTTGTCCCCGCAAAGTCAAAGCCATGTGATCAAGAAACTGCAGTGGTTCCTCAATCATCAAATTCCTCTTGTGAGAGATGATTGCTCGCATTGAGTTAATTGAGCTTAGAGTTGGAGAACATCATGAAGGGGGTGGGCACCAAATAGTTTGAGCCTAAAATCCTTTTCTAAAAAGCGTGAACAGGGCGTTACAACCCTTAAAGTCCTAAGCGAAGAAAGTTTAATTCGAAAGCTAACGAGCATGGTATCACGACTCCTAGGAGTCCGTTATACCTTTTGAGTTGGTATCGCTCCATCTTTTGTTATCTTTTGCACAAAAATGCAATGTTTGACAACTTTTCAAAAGCTTTTGTTTCAAGACAAGCATAGGTTTGCATTAGAATTATCATTCTTAGGATAGAACATTCTTTGCATATTGCTTAAACATCAAGTAAGCTTTCATAATGAGCATAAGATGAATCTCTTGATTGTCCGAGGGCAAATAACCGTGACTCTATTGAATGGCCTTTTGAAGGGTCATCTTAATCTGGGGCAATACCATCTAGTTACTCATCGAGTAAAGATGATGCAACAAATTGTGTGGAAGTTTTGACTGCCCAAAAATCTCTGTCAAGTAGTGGTATTACTTCCAGTTGTTTCGAAGGGGCCAATCATTTCAAGTGCCTATTTGAAAATGAGGTACTCCAAGTTGAGAAGCACAGTTGTGGCACCTACTTTCAGGATGTAGATCAATTACCTTGAGAAGATGTTGTCATTCAAAGACTTTATTGATTTCTCATTCCCCTGTGAACAGGTGGCCAGGAATTGCTTACAGAGATTCCGTCGAGCAGAGGCAGTTAATTCAATGATATTGCTTCATTGAGAAGAAAAATGAAGTATCATAATTTGATTACCCTGAGGGGAAGAAGCATGTGAATACTCTGTTGAGTAAGAGCTAACCCAATTTGGGGCAATCAAGTTGAGAAGAACCTCGAATTTAGCTGATCTGAGGCAACTGCATCAATCAATCTTAAAATTTCTCCAATCTGGGGCAATTATGTCGAGATTTTAAGAACCTCTCAAAGCACTGAGTAATCATGATTCGTCATCTCAACATGGTTGACACCACATCCAACATTGGCAAGCCAGCGGCAATGTTTCGAAGTTCATGACACTAGGGCAATTTATTTAGATGGTAAAGATCTCAGAAATCCCTCTTGAATTGAATTTATTCAAAGTCTCTACAGAATGGGGCAAGGAATTATGTAGGGGCATACCCCCCACTTCCTAGTTGATCAGGCTAAGCCTGTTTGCAAGCTAAGTGATTTGTGAATTTGAAGAGTATGTTAGGAATTTAGGATGGTTATCCTCAGCTCGTCAGAAATCTAAATCCAAAGCACTGGTCTTTCTTTGTCATAAGTTCAAGATCATTATCTCCAAGTGCAGTTAGGATCGTTATCCTCAGCACAGACTCACATGAAGTCCTCTCGGGGCGAATACTTTCAAAAGTCAATCAATCTGAAGCAGTTATGTCGAGATTCAACAAATCTCTATGTGGGCCTGTTATGTTGCTACACTTGGGGCATTCCACTAACAATGTGTTGCAGGAATCTTTGCTCGATTCGCGGTGAGTCGATGTACCGGCGCAAAAGTTACCAACATCTCTTCCCATTAAACCTTGAGGATGGTACCCCAGTGAAGCTACACTTTCTAGAAGGGTCATATTCAAGGGTCATCCTCATCATGGTATCGATGAAGTCCCTAGTGCAAGTTGTGGATACCCATGCTAGACAAGATTCCCGGTGAATGTCGATTGGATTTGCAATTGTTTCGATAGAAGTCTCATCCTTTATTCCCCGCAAAGCGACATTTGAACCATTTGCAGGATGTTTATCCTAGTGAGTTTGAATCTCTTAATATCCCAATAAGGTTGTATCTCGTGATATCCTCATCTAAAGCTATGTTGAGGACCTATTGTTTCGTGGATGGAGCGGTGAAAGCTCTTCTTCAAGTGTTCCGATCATTCCCTAGTTGATCGATGTTTAGCGAATATTTCCCAGTGGATCATTATGCGATGATTGATTTCCCGTGGAATCATATCCCGGGAAGTATGTTACTAAAGTTCCCCAATGATCGTTGAATCGGTCTTTGGCATTCTTGCTTCAACACACACTGTGTTCTTCCCTTAGTGAAGTTTGCAATCTAAAGATGATTGTGATCCGATCTGCGATCATCGATTATTTATTTTTGTCACAAACATGCATCATCGCATTGCATTATCCATTGCAAATTCATACATTGCATGGAATTATAATCGGGAATAATAATGTTCATCCCGTTATACTCTTGTAATCCTTTGACAAATCGGTGTGAAAATCCCAGCGGATGAATTCCTTGATGTGGCATTCCCATGAAGTCTGTTGTGTTTCAGTCGTTCCACGGCGCAATATGTCTATTATCTTCCATTATTTGTTGCCTACCAATTGCTACCTTGTACAACATGTTTAGGTCATTCCACAATGCCTCGTGAAAGAAAGACACTTGTTTTCTCTCTCGAATTCAGCGTTTATTCTAAGAAAATCATTTTTGCACAAGATTTGAGTCATTACCAATTCTTGAACAGGTTCGAGTATCACACTCATTCTTATGCACCTAGTATATTTTTGCCTGCACTATGTTTGAAGTCTAGTCAGCGTTTCCAGTCTTCGTTTTGTTGCACTACCAGTCGTTCCCTAGTACAACATCCCTAGGTCAGGTTGTTCCCCTATACCTATTTGAAATAAGTATCACACTTGTTTCTCTCTCAGTACAATGTTCTGAGTTGGTAAAGTCTGATTGGAATTTCTATTCTTTACTCCGTTGGATTGTCCAGTCATTCCCTGGTACAATGCGGGTAGTCTAGTCAGTGGTCCAAGTCTTTATTTTGTGACATGTCAGTCGTTCCCTGGCATAACGCGATTCGCTAGCATGCTTAACCGTTCCCTGATATAATGCGGTCGAATTGGATCAAGGCCAATTCTTTTTGGGTCGAGTTTTCACCTATCGAGAACAAATATTGCGCTTGTTTCTCTTCGCAGAATTCAACGTTTATTCTACGCATCCCTTTTGTTGTGTTTCAGTCGTTCCGTATATCCCCTTTAAGTTTGGGAAACGTTCCAGTATTTTCATTTCAAAGTGTAAATTTTTGAGTTCATATTTGTATTCAATCACCTTCTACCTCGTCGCTTGGAAGGCGGACTTGCCAACCTCGCTCCAGGTTGAAGAATGATTGAATAGGGGCAGATGTTGTACCCTAAAATTTACCTTCTTCATTTTGGAATTTCTGGCTTATAATTGCATAATCATAGATGTACATGCATATCATTGATTACATGTCTACCAGGTGCTAAGTATCTCAATTTGTGAAGGAAATCGTGCGTTTCGGCTATTTCAAATCATTTTAAGACCGATATCGCTATTTTTCGATTCGTATGCTTGATACAAGATTTTCTAGTTAGAAAGCTATTTTGGTTTGGATCCATAAGCATTGGGTCATTTCAATATATTCTCAGTTTATCATTCAAATCGAGGCGTTTCGTCAAGAAAAGTTTTATTTATTCATTTCTCAATAAAGTGAATTTTGGGTTTTCGATGCGTTTCGGGCGCTCCAAAAGGCATATCTCTCAGGTCGTCAGGTATTTTCTGATGATTTTTTACTAGCAATTCCCTCTCATTGTCTACAAATTTTATTTGAAAGCCGGAAGAAAATTGTGTGAGGAAAGCCCTCAAAAATTGATCACACAAGTGGAATAAAGCGAATTCTAGTGATGTCCGTGTTCTCGTAGCTAAAAATTCATATCTCCCAGATGGAACATCGAAATTGAGCGGGTCCGATTTCTAAAATTCCGTATTGAAGTCCTCTACAACTCTCATGAACAAGTCTAGAGCCAATTCCTTACCATTTAAGAGCAATGTTTTATTCTTTGGACTTGATTTTGAGATGAACTAAGCAATTTTCATCTGATACGCGAAGTTTGAACAATCATATCTCGCTCGTTTTTTATCGAAAGGAGGTGGGGCTAGTGCCAAAAGTTCAAAAATTATGTTGGCTACATTTGTTACGGAGACACCGTGTTCAGATTTTGATCAGAAGACCCTCGTTCGAGGCAATTTCTCCGAAGAGCGCAAGGAAAATTCTGCATGTGTCAGACGCTTGAAAAGTGTGCTGAAACTTCAAAAATTTGTACCGCCTGGACCGTTAGTCCGATTGAATCGACATTTTGACTCTATTTGGCAAAATCGCGTTCCGTACATTTTTCGTTTACATTCCGACTTCAAATTTTGCACGAATTTGGCCGATTTGGAATAAATACGAAAATTATTCGGATAATCGCGATTTGGGCTTAATTATGGATCCAAGGCACTCTTAGGCCCAATTTTTCACACTATAAGTAAATTTTCCCCTTCACAATTTGGGAACACACAATCAATTTCTAAAATTCCCTCTCAAATCTCACTTTTTCCTCTTAATTCTCAAGTATCAAATCAAGCTTTTCTTCAAGTTTTCTCAAGAACATTCAACAACATTGAAGGTGTCGAGGTGAAGAATTGAAGTCTTCCTCTCTTCTTCTACAAGCTTGCGCATCCCTCTCTTATTATCTCCCCTCCGGTTTTCTTTGATTCGACATCGGCGATCTCTTCTCCTCGTTTTCCTCTTTGTTTCCACGGTAAGAATTCTTGATTTAAGCACTTTTGCGTAATTGATTCTTTAATAAGCACTTTTCTAGAATTGAAGATTAATCAAGGTTTTGATTGAAGAATTAAATGAAGATCATGGATTAGGTTGGGGAATTTTGGTTTGATTTGATCATCATGATGAAATCCGGAATTGGATGATTAAAATCACTTACTAATTAATTGATTTTTATAAGAAAAGTGTTTATTCAATTGATTGATTGTTGATACTTTTGACTTGTTGACATGAAACTTTGAATTACATGTGATTAGCCTTAGGTTTGAACCTTGATTCATGTACCAAAAAGTAGGTGTAAATATGTGCATTCAAGATGTTTGTGAAAAGGTTTGGGCCGTCGAGCTTTGATCTCGATGCACGTTTCCTTCAATTTTCTTGTGCATAAATTCTCCTTGTTAGGATGATAGTGAAATCGATGTGAATTTGCCTTTTATTCGACAAAATTTTGTTCACAAAACATGTCGAGGTCTAAAAAGCGTATGGCAAATTCAAGCGTCGAGCACACCTTCAAGGAGAATTTGTCACTGATTATTGCCAATTGGCCTTCGTTTCGTTCTATGGATATTCTACTATTTTCAAGTTTTCCAACGATATAAACCATAAAGCGGTTTGCGAGCTTATGATTTATGGCTTTTCAAAGTTTCCAAAAGTAAAAAAATCATTCTACTTCAAGGAACACGGTTATCGATTTTGGGAACGGGTGTCCATATAAAATGTTTTGGTTACGCGTGTAGAGTAAGTGGGGAACTCGGTTACCAGTTTTGAAACAGTGCCCATATAACATGTTTTGTTTTGCCTTTGCGGTGTGGAACCGTATCCCACTTATTGGGTGCCGATTCCTGTTCAAAATTCCAAAATTCTTATTTTATAACTATGCTTTCTCCTATGCTTTCTTCAAGGTTTCTTTTACTATTTCTTGCATCAATCTAATTGTGGCGTAGATTGAGCTTTCATTTGCTTGCATTTTGTCATATTTCATGTATTTCATCCATAAAAAAGTCATTAAATACATGAATAAATATGTATTTTCATGCATGATTTCAATTCTAACTTTTAATTAATTTTGCATATCATTTGCATATTCATTTGTTTATACATGTTTGCATCATGTATGGATTCAATATCCAATTCCCTTCCTCATTTCAAAATCACAACAAATGAGAATTGTAAATTGAATCGACACATGAATTTTCACTTTCCATAAGCCTTTTTAGGAAAATTTATGAGTCAAACCTCATTTTTCCTCAAAAGTCCAAAGTAATGGTACATGTCCCCTACGTGTTGACATGTCCCGGAACTGTTTTTGGAGGTTTCGGAACCAAATTTTGAGTGAAACATGCCTAAATGAAGTTGCTTCCCTGTCACTTTAAGGTCCGAAAAATGTCATTTCCACTCGGAATTAATTAAAACCGCTCACATTTTTGAATTCGTTGACATTTTTGAAAGCAACCATGCGATTCTTAATCGATTTCGAGAAGTTGACTTTTTTCGCTCCGATTTCGGAAAACCTCCTTTCCAATCCTATTTTTGTGATTTTATTTCACTTCTTACATTACTATACTAGTTTATTTGCATATCATCAATCCGTTTTGCATTTGGTGCTATATTTTCTAGCACTTGCTTTATTAATTCGACACTTTATTTCATGTGCAAGGTGTTTGGATATTTTACTTGAGATTTGGATTTGTAGCATCCTTACCTTGTGCTTGCACATACATGTGCATTCTATTGTCTACTTGCTTGGGTTTCACCTTTCTCTGGTTTTTGTGATTGGAATGTGCCTGACGCACATTCTCGTACTTGTTCTTGTATAGCATCATATTATTGCTTGTTTGGATTTAAACCTTTCTTGCAGTTATCCATTTGTTTGAATCGTCATGTGTATTCCATTGCTTGTGCACATCGTGTACATTCTATTATCCGATTCTTGTGGATTGACACTTCTTTGCGGTTATCCGTTTGTTTGAATGCATCTGAATCGCTTTCTATTGCTTGTGCACATCGTGTACATTCTATTGTCGATTGTTGTGGATTGACACCTATTTTGTAGGTTATCCGATTGTTTGAATGTTAATATGACAGCGTATTCCATTACTTGTGAACATGTGTACATTCTATTGTTTGGTTATTATGGATTGTCACCTCTCTCGCAGGTTATCGATTGGTTGAATCGTAAACAGCGTATTCTTTTGCTTGTTAGCGTACATGTACATTCTGATCGATTATTATGAATTAACACTTTTCTTGAAGGTTATTTGATTGCTTGAATGGTCGCGACGTGCATTCCATTGCTAATGCACATCGTGCACATTCATTATCCGGTTGTTATGGGTTTTCTCTTGCATTTTATTTTGATTCGAATGTGCACGAACGCATATTCTATTGCTTGTTTGTGTATGAACGCGCATCATATTGTCTTCTTGTTGGGTTTTCACCTTTCTTGCAGGTGTATGTTAATTTGAACGTGGAAGAACGCACATTCTATCGCTTGCTTGCATCGAGCGCATGAACCTTTGTCTTCTTGTTTGGTTTTCATACATTGCATGTTCATTTGATTCGAATGTGTACAAATGCACATTCTAACACTTGTTTGCGTACGAATGCGCATCCTATTGTCTATTTTGTGATTTCTCATAGGTTATCTTGTTGGAATGTATACGAACGCACATTCTGACATCTCTTTACGCACAAATGCATATCGTATTGTCTGTATTGTTCGGTTTGCAACCTTTTGCAGGTTTATCTTCCTCGGATGTGTACGAACGCACATTCCGCTCATGCTTTGATGCCTTAACACATTACTCACCGATTTCTTTATTGCTTAGCGGGGTACTTGAAGTTTTCGGGTTATTTCTTAGCTTGAAGTCGCTTAGGAGGTATCAGTGTAGTATTTGCTATACCTTGTTTACAACATTCTTTACGCTTTTCTAGAGCATGAGAAGTAGGGTTTTACCGCTTTCTTTTGCCATGAGAAGTAGGATTAGAGATGCATGATGGGGCTTCCGTAGTTTGAGCATGTTCAAGAACCCCTCTGGTTTATTTAAAGACCCGTTTAGGGCAATTTTGTGCTACTTGTGTGTGGTTTGTTTAAAATCCTCTTCCGTGCATAGGGAGATAATTCTCAGTAAGTGTTTATACATATGATGATATGATGGGCACGTGTAAGGGTTCGCAATCAACCCTCGCATAGTTCTAGTCCGTGTCAGCTCAGCACACGCGAATCGTGTTGCTTTCTTTATCGAGTCAATAATAAAAAGTGGAAAGAGTTCCCTATTCTGACTCTCCATACCTTCTCCCGAGGTTCGTATTTATTGCTGATACTTGCACTCATTGCTCTTCACACTTGACAATTCATTTTATGATGTGGTTTCTTCCAGTACATCGTTGATGTTGTAGGCTATGGGAATTCCTTCTTTTCCTATGCATGCGTGTTCATATGTTTATGCATTGCATTGTTTGTGTACTTCTGCCAAACCACTTGCTTGCTTCATCCCTTTGTATCCCTTGGTTCTACAACCAAGATGGATATTAGGATAGCTTTCACTTAGGACCGCTCAATTAGGATATCTCTCGAGCCTAGACATAGGATATACATCTTTGCATGTCGGTATAGGTGAGATTCCCACATCCTCAACCTTAGGTCAATCTTGCATGATAACATTAGGGTAGAACTAGTTAGTCTCCTTTACATGTTTAATATTTCTTTTACTCCTTGCATCTAAATAAAAACATTTTCGCCTATAGGCACTTTCTTTTTGTGTTTAAAACTTTTTCAAAATAAAAACACTAAACCCACCAAAACAAGTTGAGCGAACTCGGCACTGACTTTCCATTACTTGTCAATCGTGACATCTTTGTCATGGGGCTCGTCGAGCAAAACTTTGTAAATATTCCTTTTTTTCCACAATGACTTTTCTTTGTTTCTTTTCTTTCACATGAATTATAGCGATTAAGATATAGATAGATATAACTTAC